>CM068956.1:91654670-91666201 GCA_035128595.1 Eptatretus atami | reverse complement strand
AGAGAGAGAGATGAAGACCCCCTCAAAGGCAAGGGAGTCAGACTGGGCCCGTGGCCTAATGCGCGTGGAACCTGGATGAGCGGCCAGGTCCACGAGACCGAAGGTCCTACCCGCGCCCTCGTGGCGAGCCGCAAAATGTCGCTGCACGGCGGTTTCGTGGCACCTGCTGGTGTAAAGTGGAACGGGGCCCCCTTGTCGCACTCTCTCAGCGCGGGGGGAAGGGGGAATTGTTGATGCTCTGGGGAGGGAGTATGGCTGGCTTGCTCGAGTCCCGCGATGCGCGATTCAACGCGACCTCGTCGCTGACTTCCTCGCCCCGGACCCGAGCCTCCAGGTCTCCTCAGCCGATCTCCTCCGCAGCCGTTCCCTCCGTAGCCGTTCGCCTCCGTAGCCGTTCGCCTCCGTACTCATCTGCCCCACTTCTGCCACTCGACTCACTGCCACACTTCTGCCCACTCGACTCACTGCCACACTTCTGCCAACTCGACTCACTGCCACACTTCTGCCCCGATTCGCCTTGCGCTCGTCTTTTTATCGGCTCCAGGAACCCACCATATGCAAATTCTCGGATCCAAACGACCTCAGGGGGGAGCCACGCTCGCCGATTGGATGGAGAAAAAGGGGCGTGAATCTTTCCTGATCCTCAAATTTGCATATCCCGATTTCCGTCAGGCGCGTCTGGAGGCGGGGCCAAGCCGCCCCGCGCTTCCTAATTGATGGATCAGATGTGGGCGTGTAGCATTCCTGATCCGAATTCTCCTCGGAAAAACCGCCATCTGCACTCGCGGCTCGCGTGTGTCGCTGAAGATGGCCCGACGCTCGGTGTCCACAGGTGGTGCGGGAGTGGCCGTAGGAGAAGGTGGTGGAGGGTTTTCGGGCGTGTCCGATGGCCATGGCGCTGTTTGGAATGGCGGTGATGTGAGGTTTGCGGTAGCGAGTGGTGAAGGTAGGTTGTGGCTGCTGGCGTTGTTGTTGTTGTTGGCGTGGTTGGCTCAAAACAAAGGTAGAACAGAAAAACGCCTAACTCAAAGGATCGCAGCCCGAATGAATCACATTAATTCCCTCTATACAACGGGTTTGGAGCTAACTACACATGTACTTCAGAAATACCTCACCTATGGGACCTGGATGGTGTTCCGAATTTCCACAGCCGTAACGTATATATATATATGTACTGTATATGTATATGTACATACAGGCAGAGGCAGATTGAGATTGTGTTTTGGGCTGAAAAAGAAAGTTTTCTTTTTTATTTTGGTAATTTTTTTGTTTTTCGTTTGTTGTTTTTTGTTGAAGTGAGGAGGGGGAATAGGATAATGTTCTGGAAGCAGAAAAAACAATATGTTGGAGAAAATAAATGGAATGAGGAATGCGGCATCAAAACTGAGACGGAATGTACATGCCGGCTCTCTGAGGCGTAGGTCTTCAGCAACACCAAAACTAATTTGACAAGACAGGAAATACTGTATGATTTAACACAGAAAATGGGATGAAAACAAAAATATAACAGACAGGGCAGATCCAGTCTCGGAAACTTAGCTTTGTTGAAGTGTAAGGAGCAGATGCAGATTCAAGCAAACCCCAAACCAGTAGTCGTATTTCATTGCATTAGATACATTAGAAGTCATATTTCAATATATTCTTATTTTCAATACATTCAAAGAAAACACAAATGATTTTGCACTTTTCATTTTATTCACATTATCCTGCATACAAATGCTGACAACTCCTATTGTGTGGCAGTTGAAGAATATAAAGTGGAACAGAAAAGGCGCTGCTGCTCAGACGGACAACGTATCAACTTGCCTGAGGAGACGTGTGAGAGCCGTGCTGAATTTGTGACTGAGAAAGACGACTGCCGTGAGATCTACAAGAAGTGTTGCAAAGATGCATATGATGAGCGTTATTATCTGGAATATGACGAAGAGGAAGAAATGGACGTCCATGCACGCAGTATGTCCAATTGATCTAAATGAAAACTTAAGCATTATTCCAATCCTATCTCTATGCTCCTGCGAATCCCATGGAGTTTATTGCAAAGCCAACACAACCTTTGAGGTGTTTTGGACAGAACATTTTATTTCGCTGGAAATCTATTCTCTAACACTGTACTGCATCCATTTTGCTGATTCTCTGTATCTTTTATCTAATAAATGCTTTAAATGTTCTTTGTTTTGAACAAAGAATTAATCAAGGTTATGAAATATTTAATAACAGATGAATTCAACCAGACGTTGATTGAGATATGTTAATTGCCATGGGAAGCAAAGAGAAGCTGATGTTTCGGGGGTTAACTCTGTCAGAGCAAAAGAGGGTTTATGCCTGAAACCCCAGCTTCTCCTTGCTTCCTATGGCAGATAACATATCTCAATCAATGTCCCGTTGATTTAATCCATTGTTCTGCCTTTGCGCTGATGCATAATGAAGATAACATTCACGATTAAGACCAGTTTTCCATTCTACTATGAAATATGTAACGTGTTTCTTATGGCTGTTCACACCTTCTTATCAGATGCAAACGAATTTTTGGAGAAAGACGTTTACATCCGCAATGACTTCCCACTTAGTTTCTTCTGGGAAACTCATGATCTTGACAAAAACAGGTGAGGATGTTAGTTTAATTATATTTACATTGCAATAGCAGAAATCATAATCATAGGCAGTCATTCATTGAGTAATTAACCAAATTATAACGTATCATGGGCACAAGTTCAATATTTTGAATCATGTCCTATGGAAACTATTCCAACCAGTTTGAATACCAATTTGATAAGCTGGGTCTTTTTTGTTGGAGCCAATCTCTCTGCTGGATAGCATATGGTAATTAAAATCCATATTCATTACCTCTACTACCGAACGTCAATGGAGGTTATGTTTTCACCCCTGTTTGTCTGTCTATGAGCAGGATATCTCAA
The DNA here is from genome assembly GCA_035128595.1 of Eptatretus atami. NCBI lineage: Eukaryota > Metazoa > Chordata > Myxini > Myxiniformes > Myxinidae > Eptatretus > Eptatretus atami. The sequence continues at coordinate 91,663,286 of CM068956.1, read as the reverse complement.
AAAGTTGTGGACAGATATGGACGGAACCTGGTGGACAGGTTGGTTGTGTGACAGGGACGAATTGAATAATTTTTCATGAAGATACAGATACTAAAATATTTTATATGATTCTTCATCATTGAGAAATGGGATCAAAACCGATATATAGCCTGGTATCTCAAAAGGTATGGACAAATTCGAACAAAACTTGATGGACATTTTGGGTGTTTTGATGAGAACGAATTGATTTGAGTTGGAGAGGATCCACATCTGGATCCAGACACCAGAATTTTAAAAGTGATTCTTCACAATTGAGAGATGAGGCCAAAAACGATGATATTTCAAAAATTGTGGACGGGTTATGACAAAACTTGGTGGATGAGTTGGGTCGTTGACAATAAAAAGCCGATTCGTTTGTGGTTAAGGTCCTGATACAGATTCGGCCTATCAGTGGGATACAAAATGTAAACTGTTCAGCCTGATGGAGGTTGGCGCTTCACCGCGTGCCATTCTAGTTCAGTAATGTCACTGTTTGGCATTGTGCTCCACTCAAAACGTACAATAAATATTTTCTCTCTTACATTCCATCCCTCTTTCCCCATCTTTTATGGTACCGTTTTTACTTACATTCCTGATGTCCCCAATTTTATTTTGTGGAAGTGGAAAACGTGTCTGATATTACTGTGCAACATTGGGGTTTTTGTAAACTTTTTCAAATCTACTTGATTGTTGCTTGCTGCCTTTTACGGTGTGGATTTGTAATACTGGTGTGTGAAAACAATATTTCATCACTCAGCATGGAATTTCTTGCAGATGATATTCGTCATATTCATTCTGATGTCACTGTACCTTGGTTTTATTTTTGATGCTGGAGGACAGCATTTTGGGCCATTGCAATAACAATGGAACCATGAGGAACATGCATGAAGCATTCATTGCACAGAAACAAGTGTGAAAAGTGAAATTTTAGGCTGATGAAGAGGAAAGGGTCAGTGGGTAGGCCTATTGAAAAGACAATGAGAGGATATGGTGAAAGCATGAGAATTAAAGTTAAAAAGAACAAAGGAAATACCAACATGTTATTTTGAAGTTATACTGTGTACTAATCATCATGTACTGTATTACTAAAAGGAGATGTGTCTGTCCATCTGTCAGTGTGTCACCCTTTATTCTAAAGGATTCATGCTGTTGTAGAACAATAAAAGTGGTACCGTTAGAAAGCTAATGATTAATTTACTCGGAATGAAAATGTGTTCATTTAATCAAAAAGATGCCTGTTTTAAAAACCCTTCTTTCCGGGATTAAAAAAGGAGCGGGATTGGGAGCTAAATGCAATGGCTCCAGTGGTAACATTTATTATATTACATCAGTAGAAACCCTTTAGAAGGACATGGAAGGAGCACACAAAAGGGCCAGATGGGATTTTGACTGCTGCACAAGGCACGGCAAAGAATTCCATTTAGTCTGCACCACTCTCAGTAAACAAACATTCGATACACGTTGATTAACCTGCAGCTGTATCTTTCGGCCGAATCCAAGTTCAGACCCACACTACCTCGGGTTCCCAACAGACTCTCCGGAATCGCAGGCCATCGCACACAGATAACTCAGTGACACGGCGGGTCGCTAATCGACCGTGAATGCCAATAACTCAACCACGTGACTTAGGGTCCTCCATCTACTGGATACCGTTAACCTAATGGTCACGTGATCTAATTACCAGGGGACATGCCCTCGGCACGCCTTGTTCAAACTGGATCACCTTACCAGATAAGATGTAGCCTAGCGTAACTACCCAAGAACGTACCGGCTAGAAAAACAGATCATTGGGGGATAACGTCCCGGCTCGGCTAGGATACGGACCATGCTGGACCAATTTAGGAAAAGAGGAAAATGAGCTGGGAACATTTCTATACAAAGCATTTATTTACAATAAGGTGAGGAAAGGTATGTGGCACAGTTAATGGGGTTTATTATTATGTACAGCAGGGACAGCAAGGAATTTGTGGGGTGTGACAAAAGGCAAGCAATTTACAAAAGCAGACACAGAGCAGACTTATCCCATTGTATCTTCTACAATCTTAACTTATGCTATGACAGGCACCATCAAATACACACATACAAATCGATGAAGATTAAATAGCCAGAAAGAAGGAGAGCAGATGAGGACAAGTGGCCTTGCAATACCTGGCGCGGTCGGCCGACCACGCAACCCAGTACGATTTGGGGGATGCTCCACTTGAGCGATCCCACCTTAAGAGTCGGCGCGTTATCTCCTGATTAATCACTTTGCCGGGGCTCGTGGAAACATGTGCTCCACAATGGTCCAGAAGAACATTTGTCGCACACCAACCTCGAGTGTAGATGCAGTGACAGGCAGGCAAAGAGGAGCGGTGAAGAGAGGGCAGAGCAGAGAGGTAGAGAATTGGGTGAGGCCGGCAGAGAGGTGGGCGAGACAGGCAGGCGAGGAAGTGCAGAGAGAGTGAGAGGTGGCAGACAGCTTTGCAATCCGCCCCCCATAAGCCCCGGGCGAAGGGTGGGGTGATGACTCGAAGCGACGCGCCGTCATCCGAATAGTGCTCTCCTATTGGGTCCCGGCCCTGCCCTGTCAGGCTCCCGGGGCCACAAGCGGTCCAACTCGCACATCCGGCGTGAGACGGCCTGGAGCACCGAACTCCGGGGCCGTGTTCTGGCGACTGAACAAGAGTCGTGTCGGTCCCGCATGCCAGCTCGGGGCACCACCGGAGAGCTGCGGTTGGTGGTGTTAATGTGCCTGGCCTGTCCTCACGCCACGCAGCCTGAGCGGCCTGGGCCGTGCAACTCTGCCTGGTGGTGAACTGTATCGATGCGGAGATGCGAGGAGGCACGGGATGACCTTTCCCTTGTGTGGGAGATGTTGGTGGTCGAGGTGGTTTGCTTTTGGTGAGCGGAGGTTTAGCAAGGTGAGAGATGCCATTGTAAATCGACATGTATATTCGAATGAAAGGGCGCGCCATGCGCTAATGTACAAACAGTATGTTAGATCAGTCATTGACTCTGCCAGCTCATCCTGGGCCTCCAGCTTATGAAAGACACATCTCAACACCCTACACACCATAAAAAAAAAACAAAGTCCTTCACATCATCATAGGTTGCACATGAACAACACCCATTGAGCACCTACACACAGACGCAAAAATATTTTAAAAATCAAAGACAACTTGGACTTAAGAACTGCACAGTTCCTTGCAGCTGCAAGTGCCAACTATAATCACCCGTGGCACTGCATGTCCAACCACCCACAGACCGGTTTAACACATTAAGACTACACCACAAAAACACTACAATAACATCCTTGAAAAGATCAATGACCAAGCCACAGACTGATCAATGACAACGACAAAAAACATTCGCACCCACATCACCATATATGTAATCAATAACCTCGGCCCAAACAATATCCTGGGCACTAACCCCACCCATCAATGGCACAGAGAAATCACTTTACATGTATACCTCTTGTGTGTTCATTATATTAATTTATCAGGTTCTACGGAGGGGGTAATGGGACTCTGTAAACACCCTGTTATTGGTTGAAGAGGCATTGTTCAATTATTGGTTGAAGAGGCATTGTAAAAGTTTTACCTTAGAAGTGGAATTAGATGTTATTTGTTGAATGGATGCTGGTGAATGCGTCGTTTATTTTTCTGGGTTAAGATTTCCCCGATCTATAAATATGGTGCCGTTCAGGAAGATGTACCGCCAAATTTGACCACTTCTGGAAGAGGTTTATTTGTATTTAAATGTCTGGTAGTTGTTTTGTATTTATTTATATGTATGCATCTTTGATTAATCAAAAAGTCTTCAGCACTATAGAGTGATTTTATTTAAAAAATCGAAAAATGTTTTTCGAAATTTTCAATTTTTTTATTTTTATTTTTTGCTGAAAACGCTTCACAGCACGCAATGACGAACCTCTAAGTTTGATGAAGATCTGTTCAGCCATCTCTGAGAAAAATGGTGACACAGACTGACAGACAGAGACACACCGCCAAACAGCTTTTTTATAGCATAGATAAAGAGTGAACTTTTTACTGATGTGTTTTTCAAAAACAATTTAAAAAAATCGAATACATTGCCTTTTTAATTTTTAATTTGCCCTAAAGCAAATTCAATGAAATTACCTAAACATATTTTTTGTTTCTTTTTTTTTTAACATAGCATGATTGTCTCTCGCACTGTACCGCATTCGATCACAACTTGGGAACTACAAGCAATAGGCATTTCTGATAAACAAGGTAAGTCAAAGGATGAACAGCTGTGAAGGATGATTTATAGCTCTATTCAATGGCATAAAAAGTTAATCAAAAGAGGTGATGGTATGCTGTTTTATTCATGACTTATTCACGATGATGATTTATTCATGATGATGGTATGCTGTTCAATGACCCTTTAAGACCCCTTTAACCCTGAAGATCCAAAAGATCCTAAAGACTCCAAGAGCCTTTAATATCCCAAGGCCCCAAAGACCCTCAAGACCCTTGAAGTCCCTCAAGACCCTTTATACCCCTAAGAACCTTAAGAACCTTTAAAACTGTAAGACCCTTAACAACCCTAAGACCCTTAATAAACCTAAGACCCTTAATACCCCAAAGACCCCTGAGTTCCCTCAAACCCCTGAAGACCCTGAAGGCCCCAAGACCCCAATGACACTTAAGAACCCTTTTATCTTTAATACCTTTCAACACTTCAGACACTTTTAGATCCCATCAAACTTTTGTCTTTTTATACTCTTTAGACCATAGAACGTTTTAGACCCTTACACCCCTCAATTCCCTTTTGACCCCTCAGACCTCAACACCATTTGAACCCCTTAGACCCTTCAGTCAGGTTATAGACAGCTTTGATCCTTGACCATTTAGAGGTTTAGACCACTTGATCCTTTTTACATGCCTTAGACCATTCTTTTTACATGCCTTAGACCATTTTTACATGCTTGATAGATGAGATACTTTCGACCCCTTTGATACTAACTAATATGAGAATGTACCCTTCGATACTAACCAATATGAGACCATCTAGAACCTTTTAAGCGCACACCATGCAAACATCTATATTCTTCTTATAAAATACAGACTATACTTATTTTCAGCAAGTAATGCATAAACTCGACCCACCCAGGGGTGGGTACTCTACTAGTAGTTAATAAAGGCGCTCTTGTCACATACTCTTGACAAAACACTTTAGAATCAGAAATTCCCATCACATCAATTTAGTCACTAAATTAACTTCAACAAAGATTGGACACCACTTCAAATTGTCCTTCTGTACTCGTATCATTCCACTTGAAAGGGGGAGGGGGGAAGGGGGTACGGCTTGTGTTTAATGCAACACAAATCCTAAGAATATAAAAATAATTTCGTGCAATAACAATGAAATTCTCCAGGACGCAAATACATGTCCAAAAAAGAAAAGAAACAAGTAATAAAAACATTTTTTTTTAATGCAAAAAGGATGTAGGGATGTTCCTCCAAAAACTATGTAAACAAGGTAGGGTTCGGCACAAGAAATGATCATGTGACACCATCCCGACATCTTTCTTTGAATAATGGTTCTCCCTACACAAGACACGACATTGCACGTACGTACGTACGTACACACACACACACACACACACACACACACACACACACACACACACACACACACACACACACAGTGTCTAGTGAAGGGACAACGAAGTAGCATTTGTACACATTCACTCAGAGTGCACTGCTCCCTCCCAATTTCGTTTCCATGTGCTGCACGGCGGCATCGCTGGGCGCCGAAGGCGTCCTGGCAGTCATGTGCTCGAGGATTTGTTATTTATTTATTTGGCATGGCGGCGGTGTACTTTGAATGTACCTCGACTTGTTTACATGCTTTTTGGAGTAACATCCCTCCATCCTTTTGCATTTTAACCTCCATCACCTAAGGTGGAAGGAGGTTATATTTTCACCTCTGTCTGCCTTTCTGTTTGTTACTTGTAAAATCGAAGATTTTTCAAGTATATTAGTCAATCGATTTTGTTCTTCTGTCTGTCTGTCTGTTTGTCTGTTTGTTTGTCAATCGCCTACAGGTCACAATCCAAAACTGATCTTCATGAAACTTCACCAAGTTGGAGAGGTAGTCTCAAATGAGAAGCCTATTGATTTTAAGGTCAAAGGTCATCTTAAGATCAGATTTCCCAAATCGTCATTTTTCATCCGATTTACTTGAAATTTGAACAAGATTTGCATATTGCGTCACTGAATTGGGAAACCAACTATTTTTGAGATCAAAAGGTCAAACTTCTAAAATAATCAAAATTCATCTGAAATATCATCAATTTTCATCTGATTAACCTAAAAATTAAACAGCAGTTGCATCGTGTATCACTGAATTTGGAAACCAACTATTTTTGAGGTCAAAAGGTCATAGGTCAACTGAAGATCAAACGTCTAAAATCTATTTCAATTTGAAAAATAATCATTTTTCATCTGATTGACCTGAGCTTTGATTAAGATTGTCGAGTTTAATCTGAATGAAATGGACAATTTGATGTATCCATGGCAACCTTTGAAGAGGGGGTGGATTTTGCAAGTATCGTACTCTGCACGACGTCTTTTTTCTTGGTCGTTTGTTTGTTTATTGTGTGCAGGATATCTCAAAAAGGTGTGGATGGATTTGGATGCAATTGGTGGGCAACTTGGGTGTGTGACAAGGACGAATTGTTGAGATTTTGGTGAGGACCTGGATCTGGATAGTAGAATTAAAAAAAGTGATTCTTCATAATTGGGAGATAGGGCCAAAAACGATATATAGCATGACATTTCAATTAGTTGTGGATGGGTTATGGCACAACTTGGTGGATTAGTTTGGTCGTTCACAAGAACAAGCCAATTAGATTCTGGTTTAGATCCAGATGCAGATCCAGCCTGTCAGGTCAGGTATGGGAGCATGGGCTGCTGCAGCATGTCGCTGCATCCACCTTCCACCTGCACTCCAGAGGCCTCCATCAAGCCATCCCCTAGGGCCTAGGCAGATGCCTGGCCCATCCCCATCTCCTTGAGATTCCAATCAACCTGCTGCAAGTCAATCCGTTGGCCTCCTCCATCCAGGAGTCTCCGTTGATGAGAGAATCTGATGATCAGGATCAGTGTCAGGAACACAAGCCACATATCCATACAGATGCAGCTGACGCTCATGGACTATCGAAGTAACAAATCTCATCTGTCTCTCTCACAGCAAACTCTCGATGGACACAAAGTCTGACCAGCGAGAGCCAAGGATTCTCCGAAGAGACCTAGTACTGAAGAAGTTTATTCTCCATCTCGGATTCCTGCTTAGAGTCCAAGTCTCACATCGGTAGAGCAACACTGGAAGCACAAAGGTCTTAAAGACTCCTGCATAGGTACTGACAGCACCAGACGACATGATCCAGTGAATCCATGACTACCCAGGCCCGACCCAAACGTCTATCGACCTCTGTCTCAAAACATGCAGAGACATGAATATCACTGCCAAGGTAAGTGAATCTCTGTGTGACCTCAACACCCTCACCACAAACAGGAACAGACAAGATAGCAACATCCAAGATCTCATTGATACCCTGGATGTTAGTTTTGACACAGGAAACCCATAATCCCAGCGCCTATGACTCCTCATTCAGCGCTTTGATGGTCCCCATAAGGATATCCAGTGTCTACGCAAAGATGACTTTCACCTGTGGAATCAAGGTCAGAGACCCTGACATTCCCAAACAATGCACCACAGCTTGATCTCTCTGACATTCTCCCAAGAATCCTGTCCATACAAGCACTGAAAAGTGTGGGGGCCATTACACACCTCTGCCAAACTCCAGTAACTGGAAATAAGTCGGTAGATTGAACTACCACACCTCACAGCATTCAGTACCAGAGTGTCGTTCCGAAATCAGATTGATCAGTTTTGGTGGCACCTCTCAAAGACTGAGAATCCTCTAGATGGCATCTCTGAATTGAACAGTTTATGGAGATCAACATAGGCTGCGAGCAGCCCCTGTTGAAACTCTCACCTGCATTCTGTGAGGATCCTAAGAACAATAATACGGTCAATCGTTGACCTCTTTGGTATAAAGCCCAACTTCTCTGAGTAGTGGTGCTCAAGCAGATGGTGGCAAACCCAATCAATCATTATCCGGGGGCTTGTAAAGACCTTACTTGGCACTGAGAACAGCATCATCCCATGATAGTTGTTGCTGTCCCTTCGATCACCCTTCCCTTTCAAGAGAGGGACAACAAGGCCCCTCTTCCAGTCAGTTGGGATGATGCCTGTGCTCCAAACAGAGCATAGAACTGCATGTAATGACGTGAGTACAACATTTCCACCAGCCATGAGAAGTTCAGTATGAATGCCACAGATCCCATGAGCTTTACCCCCCTTTCAACTGTTTCACTGTAGCCTGTGTTTCCACAAACGAAGGTGGTTCACGGTTTATTGGAGGGTCAGCATTAGGGATGGTAACTCCCCTGATATCCGAGTCAACAGCTGGTGAGTCAGCCTGGTACAGCCATTCAAAGTAAATGTTTCAGCAGACCTTCACTTCTGATTCCTCTGTGAAGAGCTCACCACCCTCTGCTCTAACTGCAGTACACCAAG
>CM068956.1:91621443-91639779 GCA_035128595.1 Eptatretus atami | reverse complement strand
ACCTCTGACCTTGTCTAATAAAAGCTGTCTCTAGAGAAGGTAGCGACGCAAACCAGAAGTTTCTACGATGATTCCTGTACCAAACCATCAAAAATCGAACGTCGACCGAAGCAAAAATCTCCATTTAATTTCTCCACGCAATTATTTAATATTATTTTATAGTCACAAAACCTAATATTCGGCCATCCACCAACAATCTTTACATAATCCGACGGCTTTAGCGAGTCAGGCATGCGACGATAACCTTTATTGGGATAAAAAATGACTTTTAAACACCATCTTTATCGAAAACACCGTCAGCGCGCACTCGCAAAACCTTTACGTGACTCAACGACGCGTCTGCTCGAGCGCGCTGCTACACGTGACGATCCGTGATGCGGCGAGTGAAATATTTTTATACAATCTTAAAACGTCTCCAAAAACATCCGATTTTTACCAGAATTCGACAACCGAGTTTTAAGCGTCCTAAACGATCGCAAAAACCGAAGACAAAATTAAAATCAAAGTTTAAAACGAACTCGTAACGTCGACCGAAGCAAAAATACTCCATTTCTCCACATGAATTACGGAATTATGTTTGACCTCACTGTGACCTTGACCTTTGACAGATTTTGACCAAAATCTAATCAGCGCTAGCCATCATCCTCCTGAATCACGGTGGTGTAATTGACATTGGTAGCTTCTTCCGTTCTCGAGCTATCGTGCCTACAAACAAACACACACACAAACAAACAAACAGAGGATGGAAGTCATCAATATACTTACGAAATCTTTAGATTTCGAAAGTAACAACAAACAGACACACAGGGGTGAAACATAACCTCCTTCCACCTTCGGTGGCAGAGGTAAATATGGGTAAGCTGACTCGATGTACTGAAGAAAATTTAAAGGCCCTTTCATTGATACCAACTCAATATACATGTATTGCATTACAAATCGATGTGTGTGTCTTTGTCCTGTTATTCAATTATTGAAATAGTGTTTAAGTGCATTGTGCTCTTTAAGGCCCTGTCACACCTTGACGATTTAGCCAGCGTATGCCTGACGTATGCAAAATTTGGCTAAAACGCTGGCACACGTCGAATATGTTATGGGTAAGTTTGTATACGTTAAGAGCACGCTGGCATACGTCGTAGTACGCTGGCATACGTCGTAGTACGCTGGCATACGTCTTTGTACGCTGGCATACGTCGTAGTACGCCGAGGTGTTAGACAAATTTTCCATGCTTGAAATTTTTCGACGTATGCCAGCGTATGACTCGCACGTTCCGCATAATGCTGGCCATAAGTTGTAGGCACGTGACGTGATCGTTGACACACGTCGACACACGTTACTTGTAAAGTTACTCATAAGTCGAAACACGTCGAGGTAATGTTTAGCGTACCCGAAACTTATTTCTAACATGAGTAACGTGTTGTAGGGCACGTTACGTGATCGTTGACACACGTCGACACACGTTACTTGTACGTTACTCATAAGTCGAAACACGTGAATGTAATGGTTAGCGTCAGTGTTCCAGACTCCCTGGTTTTTTTAATTTTTTTTTTTCTTCGGTATGACGGGGATGTTAACACTTCGATTTCTAGTGCGGTTATAATATAACATAATTAATAGGCTGCCGCTCAACGATTTAAATCATAACCGCACTAGAAATCGAAGTGTTAACATCACCGTCATACCGAAGAAAAATAAAAAACCAGGGAGTCTGGAACACTGACGTTAACCATTACATTGACGTGTTTCGACTTATGAGTAACGTACAAGTAAACATATGTCGACGTGTGTCAACGATCGCGTAGCGTGCCTACAACTTATTCCAGCGTATGCGGAATGTGTGTCATACGTCGAGTACGTCGAGAAATTTTCAACATTCTGAAAATTTCTCGACGTAATCGGCGTTATACGACGTATGCCAGCGTACTATGACGTATGCCAGCGTACTACGACGTATGCCAGCGTGCTATTAACGTATACAAAACTTACCCATAACGTATTCGACGTGTGCCAGCTTGGTTCGGCAAATTTTTCATACGTCGGCATACGCTGCTAAAACTCCAAGTGTGACAGCGGCTTCACACTTCGATGCTTCTTAGTGCGGTTATGATTTGAATCGTCGAGCCGCAGCCTATGAATAGGCTACACCACGTGATCGTCGGCGATATGCTGCCGCGCACTATGCATAAGTTAGACTATCGTTGGGCATAGGTTGGAACGCCGACAACACGCTCAGCATTCGTTGGTATAAGTTATCTATATGTGATTAAAACGTTCTGTGTACGTTACTAATACGTTATGCATACGTCCAACACGTTATTTATACGCCCAAAACTTTAAAAAAACATCAATAGTTCAGCGTACGCCAGCGTTTTACATACATTTTGAGACCTTGCCATACGATGGCTAAACGTCAAGGTGTGACAGGGCCTTTAGATATCGCATTTTTGACCAAATTTGAAAAAAATGCCTCCTCTTGTTATTTGGGTTGCCGACCACTGGCCTATACTCACAAAGGATTACAAAGTGGTTTTCCTTGCAATTTATTTCATGCATTTTATGAGAAGTGTGAATGAGTATTAATTACTTAGTGAGTGGAATAGTATTAGATTCTGTGTTTTTGCAAACATTGTTCAGATCCAATGCCTTACAGGTTGAAATTCATTAATAAAATCACCAGCCTCCTTTTTGGTTGTTCTTGATTATGTTGCTGCACATCTTGGACTGTGCTTCGCCCGCAACTGCTCCATATTGCATGCTGCTCCACACAGAGCATGCATTGACTCGCACTTCAAAATCTGCCATTGTGAAGGTGTTATCGTTAGCAACTTCAGCATCCATTCGTTCCACCTTATTGCTGGCATTTTTGTAAGGCATAAAAGTAACACAAACACCTCAGAATGCAAAGCCATTAGCATCCACCTTGTATGCCAAACTAAACCTGACCAAAAAGCTTTTAGCCTTTTACCCACTGGCTACACCCACAGGGATCAGTCAGTGCTTCTGTCCTGTAAGCTTGAAGCTTGCAAATACATTTCACCAACTTTTTGCTCATGGTTTCATTCACAGTGACATTGACTGCTGTGTGTATTCTGAGAAGTCCGGTATGTTGAATGTCGTGAATTATGGCAGAATATGTGGTACATAGCATGTAGTTAAAGTTTAACCAACTACATTATAATTCAACTTATAGGTTTGTGTGTTATTTGTGTTTTGAATTAAGTATTCCTGGGAAGGCTTAGATGTTAAAAAGATATTTCATAGTCATGGTGGTTCAGCACAAATTCTCATGTAATGTGTGCGTACTGTGTCGGGCTGCATGACAGGCTTTCTATCTCGATTGTTTTCACCTTAATTACATTTTCAGACATTATTTTCAGTCTGTTATTGCTTTCTGCTCCAGATCTACCCAAAAATCTAATCATTGTCCTTGTCACACATCGAACCTGTCCACAAAATTCCGGATCCTCACACTTTTGAGTTCCGTTCACAGACAGACAGAAAGGGTGAAACATAACCTTCACTTAGGTGGTAGAGTGGAGGTAATTATCAAAATTTCGACCAAGATACAAATTTTATAATGTGTAAATACCTTCCATCATCTTCAGAGGATTTACCATCCAACACATTCAATAAACTATTGGACAATATGGTGAAAAACAAAAACTGACAGACCCAAATCAGCCCTTTTGTGATTCTTCTTATTTTTATTTTCAGACAGCATTACTCAAAAATGGTTTCAGCCTCAGTACTTGGTTTAAACACTAATATACTGCATTTTACAGGAGGAAGATCGATCCTACTCAAATTTTTATACCTGAAAGATTCCACGAAGTAGGCATAACTACATACAGTATCAGTCAAGAAGTTTGGACACACATACTCATTCAAGGGTTTTTCTATATATTTTTTTACATTTTCTACATTGTAGAATAATAGTGAAAACATCAAAGCTATGAAATAACATGCTTGGAATTATGTAGTAACCAAAAAAGTGTAAAACAAATCAAGTATATTTTAGTGATCCACAGAATTACATCCACAGATTTACAGATCCACATCTATAACACATTTCCCTTGAGCCAGTTGAGGTCGCTCATCTGAAGTCCCTCTCACAGCGAGCCCAAAGGGTTTCTTGCTGCTCTGCAAATCCTGTATCTGAACAGGTTTATGGCCTGTATGTCACTCGCAGTTGCCTTGGCCTATTGATCTGAGGCCTATTGCCATTGCTGACTCAATATGTCTAGCCATGGTTATAGCTTTCTGTACGTCAGTTCCATTTCTAGCAGTAAACGTGATCTAATGCGAGGTGTTTATTTTCTCGACGAGCTTGTCCCGATCATTTCGTCAGCCAGCTCTCCAAACTCGCATGTGACGACCATCTCTCTTAGGGCCCTGTCACACCTTGACGTTTTAGCCAGGCAAGCAACGTATAAAAATGTATGTAAAAACGTTGGCGTACGCTGAAATTTGATGTTTTTTTAAGTTTTGGCGTATTCATAACGTGTTGGTCGTATGCATAACATATTAGTAACGGGCACAGAACGTTTCGTTGTGTTATGATAACTTTTACCAACGAATGCTTAGCCTGTTGCCGGCGTTCACAACCTATGCCAACGATATTTAACTTACGATAGCGCGCTAACGTATCGCGGCGAACTCGTGCGTAGCCTGTTAAGAACCTGACCGACGCCGATTTTAAATCATAACCGCCTGAGAATTGAAGTGTCAACATCGCAGTCACACCTTGACGATTTTGCCAGCGTATGCCGACCTATGAGAAATGTGTCTAAAACGCTAGGCGCACGTCAAATTCGGGTATAGTAAGTTGTTGTATACGTTAAGAGTAGGCTGGAAAATAATGAAGTACGCTGTCATATTACGTGGTACGTGTAATACGTCGTGAAATTTCAAGCATGCTGAAATTTTACGACGTACTCGGCGTATGGTAACACATTCCGCATGCGTTTTCATATGTTCCTGGCACGCTCCGGAGCGTTTACACACGCGGACACACGTTACTTGTAGGTTCTCATAAGTTGAACACGTCTAGGTAATATTTACATACCTCAACCTAATTTTCAACCAATGCTAACGTCCTTTTAACCTATGAGTAGCGTGCTCTGAACCATGTTTAACGTGCTTGAAACCTATGAGTAACGTGCATTGAACTATTTTGTAACTTGCCTTGAACCAATGACAGCGCTTGCAAACCTATGATAACGTGCGTTTAACCTATGTGTAGCATGCTTTGAACCTAAGTATAACGTGCTTCTAACCTTTGAGTAACATGCTATGAACCTATGTGTACGTATCTCAAACGCACATTGTCGTATGTAGACGAATTAGTTGACGTCTTCCGGACGACCACAGCACTTACTAACGTGTTTCTAACTTACATCTACCGTGTAATGGCGTATTGCAGCAATAGGGGATTGGATATACAAATGGGGCTTCACAAGAGGAACCCATCATTGTCCAGACTTCCATGTTGAGTAGATGTCAATGCCAGTAGATCAGTAGTAGTAATACTATTATAGTAGTGTGTGCGTACATAGTAATAGTAGTAGTGTTGTAGTAGGTAGCATTGGTAGTAGTAGTATGTCTATGTCAGTAGTCGTATGTGAGCGTGATGGGGAGGGTGTGGGTGATGAGGATCCTCTTATCGTCCACGAATAGGAGACTACTTTGCACCATTGTTCGATGTCTTTTCGGCTAATTTTTTTCCTCATTCCCACGATGAAAATATTTCTTTGTTTTACTTTTAAAAGTATTTAAAAACACTTTACAAAGCATAAGTACTAGTATGAACACAGAACGCTTCGATAACTTATAGATAAGTATACCAACGATTGTTTATCGTTGTTTAGTCGTCCACAATCTATGCCCAACGATATGCGAGCGTATGCATAGCGTAATAATTCCCAAGCACGTTATTCATAGTTATAAATAAGTCACGGGTACATAAACATTACTTTGATGTGTTTCCGTAGGAACTTTCAAGTACGTGTTGCGAAGTGTGAACAACGTTCGTGTAGCGTGCTTTACAAAACGTTACTCATAGGTTAGAAATAAGTTTCGTGTACGCGAATGTACCTCTACGTGTTTCGACTTATGAGTAACATACAATTAACGTGTGTCCAACGATCGCATAACGTGCCACACTTATGGCCAGCTAGCGGAACGTGTGCAAAGCCGAGTACGTCGTATAAAATTTCAAGCATGCAAATTTTTTTGGACACCAAAAGTACACGTTTAAGCCAGCGTAATACACCTATGGTAGTGTTTTTCAGCGTGCACCTAACGTACTCGACGGTGTGCCAGCGGGGTTTTAGCACAAATTTGATAAATCGGCATACGCTGGTAAATCGTCAAGTGTGACAGCCCCTTTAATAAGCAATATATTTGTTCCATACTCACCATTTTTCTAAACCACGTTGATGAAATTATATCGGTTCTGCCACGACTTTAACTCTTGGGACAAAAAAATCTTCTCAAGGCCATAAGTCATTCATAGCTATTATCAGCTACAGTTAGTGCATAGAAGAGTCTATGACCTTCTCTTGCCTAAAGCAATGTATGAAAAGTACACACTTTCAGGCATCATCGAGTGCATCTATCTTGTATCGCCAGCACGTAGTTTCAAAGACATGAGTCCAGGCCGTTAAAAGGCATTGAAGACTCACCGGGTTGCAGAAAGGGTGTGGTGCGATTCAAGTTCAATCTCATATTCGTCCAGTTGTGTCATAAAATACTCAGACCGAGGAATCAATATTCTCCAATGTTTATTCAACCGAACAACGGATTGTAACAAGTTTTGCATCTGTGACACCTCCTGACCTCTTCACCCCAAAACTCCTTCTTCCTCATCGACCCTCTAGCATCCAGTCTATGCACAACACCACACTCTTTTTTCGCAATTCCACCCACCTGAACTACCTGTGATAATTCACATACTCCATTCCAAAGAGGAAGATGTCAAGACCTCGAAAGATAACAGATGGCACGAAGAAGTGGATGACAATGGAATTTAGAGGCTGCCCAAACACAAGGCAGTGTGATTTGGAGAGGAGGCCCGTACCGAACCTCCGACATGGGAACCCGGAACAGCATGGCGCTCTCAGAAAATGAGACATTGATATGCTCGAACAGATATCGCTGCACGACCAGAAAGTGAGAGAGGAGCGTGTGGCTCATAGCAGCAGAATGTGTGGCCCGAGCGAAGCGCGCGGCTACCACATCTGTTGGGACATTGAGCAGTCTGTGTGGAGGCACCCGGACCATAAGAGGTGAGCGTGAGCAGGACCATCTGCAAGGAATACTGCATGGTGTCAGACAGGTGCTACCGAAAGGCCTTGAGTGGGTCTTCGGAGACTGGAAGGAATGAGGACATACTATGTGGAGTTGGAGAGTGTCACCGTACAGAGTTGAAGGTAAGAGAAGCATGCATGTCTCATATTATAAGCAGCATTGCGGGCCTAGAGAAGTGGCGAGGCTACATCTCGGTCAGTGGCAAAGAACAGTTCATATCGTGGTACACGAGCAGGAGAAAGTGAGCTGTGAGCAGGACCATCATGACTGAATCACCGTGTGTTGCAAAAGGCGAGGAGCTCCCGGGAGGCCTTGAGTGCACTACGGACCCCATGTGTGACGCTCGATGGGGCTTTTGGAGAGTAGTATTTAAAAAAACATCAAAGAAAGGGTCACAGGCCCCACAGAGAAAGCTCTGTGAAGTCTGGACAGCAAAAACCTCAGCAGGACAGCAAAGAGAAAACAATGAATGCTGGAATTTTGAGGGGAGGAGGATGTCCTCGCACCAGAATGTTGGTCTGCTTTGAATGTGGGGAGGTGGTGGAGGAGACCGATTCATGGATACAACACATATAGATGAGGAAAGGACAAATGATAATGGCAGAACGATGAAGGGGGCAGAGGGGTAAAGGGAGGATGAGGATGATGAGCAACAATGTTCTCTGTGAAGAGGAGCTGGCTAATAAGATGGAGAGGTGAGAACAACAATGAGAAAAGACACGACTAATTTGATTACATAATAATAAATGCCAAAACACTAATCAGCAGAACAAACAAATATTAAAATCTTACCAAAATCAGCCCCACTGAAGAATGAGCATCGTGAATTTTTCAGCAGCACTACTAATTCAGGAAAAAGACCAAACAAAACACTGCCAAAAACAAGAACAGATTCTACAAATAAGGCCCAATCACCACCATGGAAGCAAAGGACTCGAGAGACAGAGGAAGATTTCTCAGAAAGGAGACAGGAGAGATTCGAGCAATTACAAAGAGGAATTCAAACCCCCAAACTAAAGAGGAGAATCCAAAAAAATAAAAAACAAACATAAATGAAGACAAAGACCAGAGTAATTGTTGCTAAAAACAATTCTAAAACAGAGGGCGCATTCGCTTGCAGCGAATACGTATTTGTTAACGGCCATTGAACTTTGACGCCTACGATCTCAGAAGATATAGGTCACACAACTTTGGTCAAATAAGATTTTTTGTAGGCCCTGTTGTGACTATCAGAAAATTGCAGCGGCTAACCTGTATCTTTCTGTGGGCGAAGATATTGGGGCAAAATGTGTTTTTGACGTTTTGTGTGACCTTGACCTTAACATTGAGAATTTCAAGGTCAAAAGTTGACACTGCACTTCCTTGAAAGCAGCCCATTTCAAAGACATAATTGTTAGTGCTCCTAGAGAAAAACCTAAGGAGGAGTTTTTAGGCATATGGATGTATGACGAAAATAAAGAAAGAATAATAAAGAATTCCAGTAAATAGTGTATTTGGCATGGAATGCCAAATACAAATAGATATGATAGCACGGAAAAAAAAAAAAAAACTACATCGAGGCTCACAGCAGATGAAACAATGGCCAGATGTTGAAAAACAACCTGAAAATGATTCACCGTGAACTAGTGAAACAGAAGCTAAGAAATGTGTCATTCCCTCCTTGAAAAAGAGAATCTAAACAATTCAGGAAAGAATTTATGAAGATTTAAAAGAACACAATTAAGAAGGCGGATATGGCAATCCAAACCTGTGAGGAGAAGAAGCAACATCAGGACCTTATAATAATTGATGCCAGAAAAGATAGACAATTTGCAAAATGGCAAACTCAAAAATGCCCTGGCCAGATGGGATTTCCAAAACTTCTGGCTGAAGCAATTGGATGCTCTCCAAGTTCACTATGCTCGGAGCATGAGCAATCAATGAACTTTATCGCAAAGGGATCAGGAAATGGGTGAATGTCACAGAGGTAACACCTTCCATATCCCAAAATTCTGAGAAACTACCACTACAACACAATACCCTCCACAATCTACTCATCCTGGCGAATAGAGCTGTTCTACCAAACACACATACATAACTCTGGACACCGAATATACATTCACGAACAATGATAACTACTCATCCACACCTTAACAGATAGAGAAACCGCCCTAGTGTCACGCACAGAACAGATTGCAACGGCGAAGAGGATTGCCGACGGTACAACATATACGCATCCACTTCATCACGCCATACCTCTAACAGCCATACTCCGCAAAACTGCCAATACACAAAAACCAAATTTGTACCACAGGACTAGATCGACTATGAAAAAGCTTCTTTATAGTGTTCCCCCACATTCATGATGTGAATGCATGAAAATTGACCAGAAAAATCCCCCAATAATCAATTCTGATGAGAAAGCCAGGATCTATGGAATACAAACACTAATTCCACATCCACTCGGAGGAAAGATCGAAATACCATGATGAAGATGCGACGCAAGATCTTTCATGGCAGACACGCCTTTCCCCCCTCCTGTTTTTCCTGCTCTGGATTCCAATAAGTAACCTCAATAATGAGCAAGGACACTGAATCATCCTAACAATAATAAAATAATGTCAAAGAAACAAGAAAGGTGACACATCTACTTTACATTGAATGTTAAAAGTCTTTGCACCAAACGACGAAAAATTTGCAGAACAACTGAAATTATTTGGAATGGTACTCTGACATCTCCAAATAGAATTTTCGCTTAGATAGGTCGTGCCAAGTTTACATTCGTGCAGTAGACCAACAAAAATGGAAAACATAAAAATGACCGAGATACACAATACAGGAGCTAGGACAATTGAAGCATCTTACAAATAAGTTGAGTAGAAGAGTGCACAATATGTCACACAAATCACAAAAAAATTACCAAAGAATACCTGCATAGAACGAGGCTGATCCTGAAACCATACCTTTCCCCAAGGAAGCAAAATCAAGTCGAAAGCGAACTGCAGTACCAGTTCCAACACATCTACAGAATAGTTAACTGGCAACAAGCAGAAATCAGAAAACTTAGATATCAGAACAAGGAAACTCTTCACTATCTCCAAAATGTTGACAAGAAATCAATGCATTCCAAGAAATGTAGCTGCTAGGAAAGAAGGATGTGGCAGCCTGATGAACTCAATCAAGTGCACAGAATGATGGACTAGAGATTACAGAGTGGAAAAGTTCAACAAGACAACTGAATACAATTTGCATGCAAACATGAGCCAAGAAGCAGAAAAGGGTATGTCTCACTCATCTTGCCAAATACTTCCCAAAAAACTAGGTGGAATAGGAGATGTCACACAGCAAACCATCCATCACCACCATTGGGACCATACTCTGAAACAGAGCGGTAGTTGCTGCCGAACAGTCTCCTAGGGCTATGGGCCACACTGTCTCCAGGATGGAACTTAAGCATAAAAAAATCTGAAAAACCCACTTCGTGAGTACCTCCTTGTGAGCTTCCCTTCTCAGGCAGCTCACGGTATGACGGGATCGGCAAAGGCTTCGGACCCAATCTTTGATGACTAGGTAGAGGAAACCCACAGGGGCTAACATTCCCGGGTCAGAATGCGGGAGGAGTGTGTCGCGGTGGTGCCAGGTGTCGTCCACCAGACAGAGGTCTCCTTATTAAACCTGATGAGCGTCCCTTTGTGTGGCGTGCCTGGAATCTCCTATCTCTAAGAGAGGAGCATACACTCTGTCTCTGTTATCATCTGAGCTCAAGCGTTTGGACATCGGTATTGCAGCACGTCTCTGACGTTCGCAGGGACCGGATTGTGGCGAGATCATGGCGGCGTGGTTACACCTTACTATTGGACTGTCACGCTGATGTTATATGCCCAAGAGTTACTGTAGCTGTGTCCCAATAAGCTACTCCAATGATAATCGAGTAAATCTGGACGAAGTCATATTAGAGACTTAAGAGATTTCCGACAATCATTGCGGTCATTTCCCTGGTCCTGTATTTGCTCGACAGAGGCCGAGTGATTCTCATTGCGAAGCACGCATTCCTATAGCCACGCTCGAGTCTGTTGGCCGTTTTGATCGTGCCCAGGGCGAGATACACTTCTTAGTCTTGGGGAGTTTCAATGCCGAATATAACTGATAGGGATTGGTTATGAGCTTGTGTTGGTCCCCATGGGTCTGGACTGTATTGAAACCAGAATAGCACTAAGTTCCTTGACTTTGCAAGGAAGTCATGACCTTAGAAGTGCTGGTTAATGGTTCAGCGCCCCACACCTCATCGGCTGGACTTGGTAAATTCCAAGCTGTAGTTGACAAAGGAGATTGACCATCGTGTCGTGTGATGGTCGTGTGAGATGATTCAGAACTTCACGAGGGTTTACGGAGGCTACAGTTCCTCTAATACTCAACCACCGGCTTTGTTTCGTGAATCTGAAGTTGCACGGTTCAAATCCATGGGAATTGGTAACCTTCCCAGCCAGGCTGATGGTTGGCAAAGCTCAAGGATTAGAGAGCGGTAGAGACCGAGGATTTGTGAACAGCTGAGTAGAGATTGTGGGGTCTGCGGTCGTTTAGGGAGATCCTGAAGAGTTTTGGAGGCTTAAGCCCACCATCTTGATGTTGCCTCGAGTGTTGTCTTGGAACTCCACCATGGCGAAGAAGAATTGTGTCTCCAAGGACACTGAACCATTGACCAGAGTCCCAGGGACAGGCTGATAATGCAGAGCTGAGCTGTCAGGGATATGAGGCTAAAAAACTGTTACTTTGTTTCAGCTGAGGGCGGAACAGCAGAGCCGATGTAGTGAGACAATTTGAGGGAGTAGAGCATCGACCTTGTGCAAGTTATCGTCCTTGCTTACAGGAAAATTGTGCACATATGCGTTGTCCAGCACGGCCCCTCGTGTTACTGACAGTTAGAGCAGAGGGTGGTTGACTCTTTACAGAGGACCCAGAAGTGAAGGCTCTGGCCAGAATTTACTTTGAATGGCTGTAACCACGGCTGATCTACCCGCTGTGAGTTGATTCAGGGAGTTACCATCTGTCTGCTGACCCATCCAACTAAACGTGACCACCTTCGCTTTGTGGAAACAGGGGCTGACATAACAGTGAAATGGGGCTAAAGCTCAGGGATCTGTGGCAATCATCTACTAACTGCGAAAATCTGATCCTGTCATGCATGTCCCATTTGGGTACCGAAATGGGGAAAGCTCCATTTGTCTGCTGAGAATTGTTGAAACTCACTCGGTCATTGACAATGCAGTTTCTTGCTCTGCCTGGAGCACAGGCATCATCCCAACTGACTGGAAGAGGGCCTGGTTGTCCTCTCTTGAAAGGGAAGGGTGATCACCAGAAGGGACAAGCAAAACTATCCGAGGACTGATGCTAATATCTCAGTGCCAGGCAAGGTCTTTACTAAGCCGGATAATTCATTGATTGAGGTTTGCACACATAATGCTGAGCACCAGCATACTGCAGCAGAAGTGGCTTTATACCAAAGAGCGATCAATGATTGACTCAGTATCTATTGTTCTTCGGGATCCTCACTGAACTGCAGACGTGAGAGTTTCGACAGGGGCTGCTGCAGCATGTTGATCTCATAAAGCTGATTCTAAATTCGGATGCCATCTGAGGGATTCTCGTCTTCTGGAGGTGCCACCAAAACTTCGATCGATTCTATTTCGAACTACACTCTTGGTACTGAGAGTGCTGGTGAGTGTGTGGTATTCATCTCTGACGCTTATTTCCAGTTGTTACTGGGTTTGCAGGAGGTGTGTAACTGCGCCCCCCACACTTTTTCAGTGACTTGTATGGCTGGATTCTGGGGAGGAATGATCGGAGAGATCAATGCTGTCGAGTGCATCTGTTTGGGATGTCAGGTCATCTGAACTTGATTCGACAGGTGATAAGTCATCTTTGCGTAGCCACTGGATTCCTTTGGGGCCATCGCCAGCTGAATGACAGGAGTCGATAGCGCGTGGTATTATGGGTTTCCTGGTCAAAACTAAGCAATCCAGGCTGTTCAATGAATCTTGGGTGTTGTTACTATCTGTCTGTCCCTGTTTGTGTGAGGAGTGTTGAGGCACCAGGAGAAGATTCACTTTACCTTGGCAGTGAATTTTCATGTCTCTGCTGCTGTTGAGACAGAAGGTCAATAGACGTTAGGGTCTGGGCCTGGGATGTCATGATCAACTGGATCATGGTGGTCGCTGCCTGGTGCCTGTCTGGAGGACTAAGTGCTTAGAGTCTTCTAAGACGTTTGTGCTTCCAGTTCTTGCTCTGAGGTGTGAGGACTTGGACCTAAGCAGGATCTGAGATGGAGATAAACTTCTTGTATCAAGGTCTCTATTCGGAGTAATCCTTGGCTTTGCTGGGTCAAGACTTTGGTGTCCAATGAGCGTTTGCTGTGAGAGAGACTCAATGAGATTTGTTACCTTCGATAGCTCTGATGAGCGTCAGTGGCATCTGTATGGACATGTGGCTCATTTGTTCCTGAGCCTGATCTTGCTCACTAGATTTCTCTCAGTGAGGGATCCTCTTGAGTGGATGAAGGCCAACGGGTCCGACTACGTGCCTCGTGGTTGCAGCAGGTTGATCAAACATCTCAAGAGATGGGATGGGCCACGCATCTCATAAGGGTATGGCCAGACGGCAGCCCTGGAGTACCAACGGAAAGTGGACGCAGCGACGCCGTGCTTTGGCGCATGCTTCCAACCTGACCTGACCTGAAGGATCACCACTCCGACGCAGTATCCCCGAATGGCCTCAATCATCCCAGCAGCATGGTACTCATTTTGCCAAACCTCAGAAGGAGCAGGCGAGTCACCCCCACCTGTATTGATAACAGATGAGAGGGATTTTGAAACTCAGGTACCCTAAGGATCCCAAGCTGCCACACTAAATTATTTAGCCAACACTAATGCGCACAGCAAACCGAAACAGCAACAAAGACAGCACCAACAATTGCAAAAAAAAAAACAAATGAAAACACAAGATGAATACCAAACAGATATTATAGTGACAACTGTGAGAAAGTACCAAAAGAGCAGGGAAATATTGAAAAAATGAGCTGGACCAGATTGGGGATAGACTAAGAAGGATCACTGGAATGGCTAAAGAAGAGGGTCAGCTCAATTGCGGACTGAGAACAAATCATTAAAATGCCAAGACAAGGACACTACACTAAGGGCTTAAAAAAAAAGGCAGGACTGAGCCAATCAACAAGTTTAGATTTACAAGGTAGAAAACAGAAGCACGAGCCACCTCCTATCGGGATGTAAAAAACTCATTGTCAGAAACAGCTGTACACTAGCATGTCAAAACACTCATGCAACCCCACACAAAGAACAACAAGGTATGCCAGAGTAATTCCACGAGCACATCTGCAGAAATTTAAATTCTCCCAGTTCCACCAAACTCATGGAAGCTGACCAAAAGCAACCAATGAAAACGAGGATATAATTGCTCACGTACGACTTGATGATCCCATCAAGCTTGAACATAGAAAAACAAAGCACTTGCAAAACTGGCTGGACATAGTACTCAGATACAAAAAGGAAAGGAAGAAATTGTTAATCAGGTTGTCAGTACCCAGGAATTTTCGTCAAATAATGCAAAAATCAAGGCGAAAACGACCAAATATATGACCTCAAGAATGAATGAACAATCCTGGAAGCTGAAGAGTGCCAAAATTGTACAATGAGAATTGAGGGCAATGGAAAGGATAAAGAAGACCCTCACAAATATCCTACAAATCATCCCTGGGATATTATTACAAAACAAACTACAGTTGGAGGCTTGTCAGACTCAGTGATTGATCCTAAAAGAGCCCTCGGAACAAAACTCTGAGAAACAACACATCACAACTGAGGTCACCGAATCATGATCCCTTCACCGAATGAAGGTGGAATCTTCTAGTCCGGGAGGCCTCTTGACCACCTTCTTGAAAACCCGAATTATGGAGATAACAATCAACGACACACACTGAGTGGATTCAGCCACTGCTTGTGGTGATTGTGAACCCAAATCGAGAGAGATGTTCTTAGTGTCATTTGCTTCCAACATCCTTATTCAATTCATTCTTCCCTCCAGGTCTTCAAGACAGCTGTTCAACCCACCCTCATAGATCACCCCCACTCCATAACTACAAACTTTGCTACTCTTGGTTAATCTGCCCCCACCCACTCACCCAATCCCTCCTCCTTCCAAATTTTTCAGGTTTTCCCTCCTTGAGAGTTTCCTTCTGTATCCATATTGTCCCCCCCCCCCATGTGCCCTCTTCTGCCTCCCCATCCCTCCAGCCCCCCATCCCTCCCCACACCCATTGTTCGTCCAAGTCTGCCCTTTTGTTTCTTTCTGCTGTTGGTGTTTCCCTCCTCTCTCAATGTTTCTCTTGCCTGTTGCGTCCTTGATCCGTTTCAGATTCTTATACCAGTACGAGCTCTTCCACCAAGTCCGCGAATGTATACAAACAATTAAAAAATCAATTCAACTGCAAGACAACCTCGTGGGTTTTATAAGGAGCTTTTATTGGCCTTAGTCTAAACTCTCTACAGTCAGAAGAATGCCATTGCTGCAGGATATGATCTTAACTGAACATCTTTCGTACAGCATTTTCGATCCCCTTTTATCCCACCTCCCACTATTCATAAATTCTTTGCTCGTGTATCTGAGTGGTACTGCTGCCTGAGTTAGGTGCTGATCCAGATGCCAAGTGCTTGTGATTAGAGTCGAGGATTTACCATGGACTACTCAATGAAGTGAACTCTACCTGAATTGAGTGATATACAATAGTAACATGGAAATTTTCAAAATTTTATATGGAACACGATTGTGGATAGCAATATTTATACCTTAATGCCCATTCTAAAAGGACAAAATCTGATTCCTCCTCTTCCATAAGCCTATATGTGCTATTATAAAACGTATCTATTAATTTGTTTGCAAGCGCTTCCTGAAACAAAAAGGATGTCATGAAATATATGGACAACTTCACCTAGCAAAACTAGAACTGTAAGTTTTATAAATATAATACTTTGAAGCACATTTTTTTAACCTCCACCACCGAAGGTTGAAACCAAAAACGAAAATAGCAATGATATTTCAAAAAATGTATTGGGCCCAGATATGTTCTGTGGATCAGGCATGTGTGGCAGGAGGTATGCACTCTACCAAGTGCCCTTCTCGTTACCTCTGCCACCGAAGGTGAAGAAGAGGTTATGTTTTCAACCCCTCCTCTTGTCTTATTTGTTTGTTTGTCTGTTGTGCAGGATATCTCAAAAAAGTTGTGGATAAATCCAAGATGAATTTTGGTGGGCAGGTGGGTGTGTGACAAGGATTGAACTGATTAAATTTTGGTGAAGGATCTGGATCCGGATCTGACTACTTAAGAATTTTTTTAAAGTGATCTTCACCATTGAGAGTAGGGCAAAAATGATATATTGGCACGATATCTTAAAAAAATTGTGGACGGATTCTGACAACTTTGGTGGACACCAGGTGTGCGAACAAGGAAGAATCTATCAATTTTGGTTGGAAGATCCAATCCGGATCCGATAATTTTTTTAAGGGATTCTTCACCATTGAGAGATATGGCTGAAGCTAATATATAGCATGATATCTTCAAAAAAGTGGTGGACGATTCGGATGAAACTTGGATGCGGCAGTTTGGGTGTGTTGGACCCCACAAATTGATTTCATTTTGGTGAAGATCCGAAAACTGGATCTGATACTAGATGTTATTTAATTTTTAAAGTGATTATTCACCACACACATAAACATTTTAAGGGCATTTTCTCACATGTTAGGAGTAGGGGTTAGTCTTGTGGGTCCAGACAATCTTCTATCATTGGTTCCCTTTTTGAGGCAATGTTTTTATGGCCGGAATGCCCTTTCTTGACGCCAACCCTTTTTAGTCGCCTCTTCCAACACACAGGGTACGGTCTACGTATTCTAAACCGGGCCAATTCCTCACCCATTGAGAGGTGGGGCCAAAAATCGATATATAGCATGATATTTCAAAAATGTAATGGGCCCGAATATGTCTCGTGAATCAGGCTATTACGTGGCAGAGATATGCGCTCTACCGAGTGGCCATCTGGTTGAGGTTATGTTTTGAACCAGTCAATAAATATAGTTACGACATCCCATGTTTGACAGTCGCTTGTGTTTTGAAATATGTGCTTTAAAATCAACTGTGTCCTAGATCATGTGTGGGAAACCTATTGGCCACATGGCCAGTGTGGCCATTTTGCAAAATGTGTGGGCCAACTCCCAAAAAGTGGGCCAAACTCATATAGAATCCTCGATAGTGTGTTTTTTTTAGCCCGAAGATGTGCGTTGTCTTCGAATTTTGAGCCGCAGTTTATGAATTGGTGAGAGAAAAGAATGCCAAATCTCTCATGCTTTTTGTAATTTTAAAAAGTTTTTGTACTTTTGTGTGGTTTATAATTTACTTGATGTATCTCTCTCCTTTAACCTTTATTGGGATAAAAAATGACTTTTAAACACCATCTTTATCGAAAACACCGTCAGCGCGCACTCGCAAAACCTTTACGTGACTCAACGACGCGTCTGCTCGAGCGCGCTGCTACACGTGACGATCCGTGATGCGGCGAGTGAAATATTTTTTATACAATCTTAAAACGTCTCCAAAACATCCGATTTTTACCAGAATTTCGACAACCGAGTTTTAAAGCGTCCTAAACGATCGCAAAAACCGAAGACAAAATTAAAATCAAAGTTAAAACGAACTCGTAACGTCGACCGAAGCAAAAATACTCCATTTCTCCACATGAATTTACGGAATTATGTTTGACCTCACTGTGACCTTGACCTTTGACAGATTTGACCAAAATCTAATCAGCGCTAGCCATCATCCTCCTGAATCACGTGGTGTAATTGACTTGGTAGCTTCTTCCGTTTCGAGCTATCGTGCCTCCAAACACACACACAAACAAACAAACAGAGGATGGAAGTCATCAATATACTTACGAAATCTTTAGATTTCGAAAGTAACAAACAAACAGACACACAGGGGTGAAAACATA
>CM068956.1:91604419-91621433 GCA_035128595.1 Eptatretus atami | reverse complement strand
ACCTTCGGTGGCAGAGGTAAATATGGGTAAGCTGACTCGATGTACTGAAGAAAATTTAAAGGCCCCTTTCATTGATACCAACTCAATATACATG
The DNA here is from genome assembly GCA_035128595.1 of Eptatretus atami. NCBI lineage: Eukaryota > Metazoa > Chordata > Myxini > Myxiniformes > Myxinidae > Eptatretus > Eptatretus atami. Next base: position 91,621,339 of record CM068956.1, on the reverse strand, counting down.
TATTGCATTACAAATCGATGTGTGTGTCTTTGTCCTGTTATTCAATTATTGAAATAGTGTTTAAGTGCATTGTGGCTCTTTAAGGCCCTGTCACACCTTGACGATTTAGCCAGCGTATGCCTGACGTATGCAAAATTTGGCTAATTTGAACATCCTCATGAAGCTGCGCCACACGTTTGGCCCTCATATTTCTTCTTTTCTTCGCAAAACATTGCCTGCATGGGAGAAAAGTGAGAGAATTGAACCTAAAAAGGTGAAAATCCATTTGAAAACAACAAAATCGGTGTCAGTTCCTTTAACATACATAGTGGACTTATCATCTGAAAATCGTGAGTAAAAGTAATGTGTCCCCTGTATCCAAATGATGAAAATATTTCATAGAAACGAGCTCAATGTGTGGCGAATGAACATTGATCGGCACACGGCGCACACAAACACATACAGCCAACTCAACACAAACCAATGTAGCAAAATGAAAGGACTCACTCTTCTTTCTTGATTTGTAGCCATGTTTTTGGTGGTTTCCCCTTTTCCCCTCAGGTGCGGATTCCTGCATCAGACGTGCAGCAATATTACGTACAATAAAACTGCCAATCACCCGTAAGCCGGGTTTTTTCCTTTTCAAGCCAAAGGTATCAAGGTCATCAGTGCTTGGTCCAACCTCCATTTCTGGGCATGTCCTGCATGTGTGAGCCAGTGCCTGTTGATCTCTACCACAGCCTGCTCTGCTGCTCTGTGCAAACGCCACTGCTTTCCATCACTTTGGCTTTTATATTCTCACTGTGAAACATCAGGATACATCTTGGGGCACTTCATCGACAGAGAAACTACAAATTTATCTCTCGGTACTAATTCAGCAGGAATTTTTGAAGCTTAATAAGAAGCACTTCTCTGTTGTCCAAATCCTTCATTTGTATTCAAAATGACAACAATCGTACTTGTACTCCCCGTCCCCCTCCCTCCCTTTACAATATGGTAATAGAACACCAAGAGGATTAGGACAAGAACATCCTTTTTCTCCTAATGGACTGAGGAAGTATGTGGAAACAATTTTTTTTGTATTAGCATGGTGCGAGGCTCGTGGGAGAGCTAGAGCAACATGGAAAGGAATAAAATGGAGAGGAGGAAACACCGTGAGATCAAGAAGGGGGGGGGGGGGGGAGCCACATGGCTGGCGAATAAGCTGCAGCAAAGATAATTAGATAGAGCAATAAAGAGGAAGGGGCATGGGATGAAACAGAAAAGGAACAAACGAACCATAAACTAACATTCGAAAAGGATGAAGGAGAGGGGGGGGGGGGGAATCACAAGAAACCTTGAAAAAATGGAGTGCTGGGAATGGGGTCATTAGTAGGGTAGAATAGATCATTGGGAAATGGATGGGGGATGAGCTGAGGGTATGTAATTAAGAGCTGTCTGGAAGACCTGGAGGAAGAATGGAACAGAACAGATTGGGGAAGTTGGTTTCACAGGTGAGACAAAAAGAAGAACAAATGATGGAGGCTGAGCGCAGAGCCTGGATTTTGGGAGTTTAGAAAGGAAGAGGGTTACTGACAGACTTGGTGTGGCCCTACAGAAATATGACAGGGACAGAGGCAAGACACGAAGAGACACATGCAATATTCAAAAATGAGCGCGGCAGAAGAATAGGCGAGGCCACCCGAGCTGTTTGCAACTGCGAAGTAATCCAGGCAAGATACTCAGCTTTGTTAGGGGAAAATTCCAATGATCTCAAAGGCCTTGGTCTTCCATGACATAATCAAGCTGAGGCAAGTGTGATGGCAGGGCAACCAGCCGCAGATGGGAGAAGCAGTATTCCATTAAACTGTGGATGAAAGCCTTGTAGGTGTATTAGAGTTCAGGTGTGCCCTGAATGAATTTGAATGAGACGGAGGATGCGCAGTCAGTGGCCCTGCCAATGGAAGCCAACTTTGAAAGTTGTTTGTCCGACACAAAGAGAGATGTGGCCTGATAGTGAACCCAATAGTTTGAATCACTGAATTTCCTGAAGAGAGAGGGTGTGAGATTTGTCAGGATTGAAAGACATATTCCAAGTGTTTCAACCATCTTGTGATATATATATATATATATATATATATATATATAAATATATATATATATATATATATAACTATTAATATATAAATCTTGTCTAAGAGAAGGAAGAGGCTGCTGCCTGTCTATTTCAAAGATGAGCGATATCACAGAGCAGATGGTGAAAACCTGTCTCCTATGGCTTTGAAAAAGGAGAACAAGTTTGGAGAGTTTCAATCTTGGGGTTGGACAGATGTCGTTTTCCTGGCTTTCCTGAGTGTGGACACCACTGCTTGTACCAGATTTTTGGAATGATCTGATGTTGCTTTGGTCGCACTTGCTTTCCAGAGCAGAAGGAAAGTTGTTTGAAAAGGCAACTGCCTCGCAACATGAATCCTGTGTACCAGGGGTGAGAGGATAGCTATGAAATTACGGACGCAGATAGTAGAAAATCTGTAGCATAAGGGAAAGCAAGCTTGTGTGAAGGGGACCCATAAACAGTATAATATCAGGAGAGGTAGAAACGAATGTCCAGTTCTTTGACTTGAGAGGGTAGCTAGTGTCGTCTATCTTCTCTGCACGTCCATATCTGGTATGGGTTCGTTTTTCCTTGAAGACTTGGGGCTAGACACTAGTACGCACTCGCTGCTTGCAGCCTCATCCCTTTATAGGTAGAAACGCTATAGTGAAGAGCGATTGGACAGTGACCTTATTCTTGAATCGCTCGAGACCATCACTAGTTCATTGAAGTAATGATTAGTGTTAAGCGAAGCAATGCCATCGCAGATTCACACCCATCGTGTCTTCCCGCTCACCCGGTACCAGAAATTCCCCAACAAACCAGAGCTCAAGCACTATTACATATTATTGCAGAGGAAGTCTAGACAAGAGAATCTGATTATTGCAGCGCCACCTGAGACTCTCTTGCACTCGAAGAATTACGGTTAGAGGGAAGTAGTAGATGTTAACGTGCTCGCCAACATGCATGGAGATGTGAGCGTGAGGTAATGTGCCCTACTACCATGAAGGGTGCCGTTCTAGTGAGCATATGAATCCGCTAGTGGAACAACATCAGCAGTAGTAGATTACATTTAGCTAGGAGAATGAAAGCAACTAGTATGTTTCTATGTTTCTACCTGTAATTTTTCCAGATTGATAGATAGTTCGATACACGAATGAAAGTGTTTGTATATGAATTTGCCATTATATATTGGGGCGAGAATATCTTGGTCGTAAAGTTTCATTTGGATATGTTGTAGTGTGATGAAGATTGTAATTATCGATGCAAAGAACAGTAAGTGATCGAAAAAATACCAAGAAATACAAGAGTCTCATCTGAGCCAACTTTGGCCTATTAGACAGTCAGATGTCTAGTTTCTGGCTGAATGGCTTGGCTTGTAGAAACAATCATTAATCTCACGTGGCGACCTGACTCACATAAGTAAAATGAGTCAGCGATTTTATTGGATGTTACTCACAGCAGAAAATAATTGGCATATTTCGGACTGCCATTAGTGAGTATGAGGGTCCTCCTCTCTAATAAGTATGTAAGATTGAGGTGAAAAAGTGAATATAATCCACACCCAATGCGTGAAGTTCGTTTGTGCATTCATGCACTACTGGTTATGGAGTATGAGTATAGTCACTTGTGATTTCTGACACAACCATTATGTGTCATGAGGAACACGCCACTACGTAATAGTTACTATGGGCTGCCATTCTTTATTGTATAATCTATATATGGAAACCATTCAGCAACATGTTCCAAAGAAATCGACCGCGTTAATGTATTGCACCACACGACCCACTTACAATTAAAATAAGCTCTCTCCTGGAATCTGTGGAAAAGGATCTATTGAGAAATCATGAATTGAATTTTTTTCTTAAACCTCAAAACTGTTGTGCTCTAGCTCGTTGGCCCTATGTTGAGGCAAAAGATAAGTACATCATGCAGGGCAGATGACCACTTATTATTCACGACACCATTTTGCCACGCAATTACTGTTAACCGTAGAAATAAATCAATTATTTGCTTCTCTAGCTATATCTATAGCCACATCTTTCTGACCTCGCTTGGTTGTAACCCTATCCTACATAGTCCAACAATTGTCACGAATTGTGCTCATCCAGCAGAACTCTACTCTTTAAAGCCCAATATGTCCTCCCACCATCTATACTGATAAGGTTACCACTAGTGTGGACAAACCCTGTTGCACGTTTCCACATTTCTTGGTTCGTATGTACATCTCCTCTACGTACTTAGGTTCCATGTCTTTTTGTATTATTTACAAATTTGCTAAGATGTCTTGCTCTTCCCAATTGCAGAGGCCGAGTTCCAGCACTACGGTCGCATATATCCCATATGCAAAAAACTGATGTGCCTCGAATTATACTACCACTAAAGAAAGACAATAATGGCATCCAACTATGTGCCAGTAGTATTATAGAACAGGGAACAAAGTGCACCTCTCACATAGAACAGAGGACAAGTGCGACGAAATAGGTCGCATCAGTCGTTTTCGCATGCAGTGACTCGCCGATGTACCCGGGATTGGTCAGAGTTACAATTATGGCGCGATTAAAGGCAACAAGTAAGATGACACAAAAAAAGGATCGTCATCTAAGACCAAGAGTTTCTGAAAAAAAAATAGTGTGAGTGGGAATTAATAAAGAATCACCGCCAATGAGTGACGTTGTAGTGCAATGTGCAAGTGATTGTCTTAGGGTCCGCAACAATAGATGCGACGTAACGCTGTGGACGTAAGCAGAAGCGCTAACACCCCAGCGTACACACAAAGACGAAAGAGACTGTGACGGAGAATAGACTGACAACGCACAACACCACAATAAAATTTAAGACAAGCCTCGTCCCAGTGGACGGCATAGTCGGGACACTACTTTCCCACACAACGACACTGCATGTTATCTTTGAGTTACCCTCCGTGGGGGTTCACATGATGAAATGCATGGGAAGCTTAGAATTCGATGTGAAGCATCTTAATTAGTCGAAGTAGTGAGAATGATCGAGTTAAAAAAATGTTCACCACCCCATGCCCATACAAGATAATTTAACGCTCTCATTACATGTATTTGTATTCTTCATACAATAGTCGTCGCTCAAAGTAAAATTAAGACTGGTCTATTCAAGCATGTACTAGAGTGCTTATATGTGGCGAGCATAGCCTTGCTGTACAGGTGATATCGAAAGAATCCACACTATTATGTATTCTCCACTTTTGTGATGGGAAAGAAATAGTTTGAGCTCATTACAAGAGGCCAGGAGGGGCGCTAAGCAGGCGCACTACTGATGAACATCAACAGGCAGAAATCCATCAGAGGAGGCTGCAGAAAGCAGCCAATTGTGATGAGGATGAGACACGAAACTATAAGCATTTCACAAGTGCCAAGAGCATGTGTAGGGAAGTCAGCCCACAGCTAATATGAAAGACACTCCTGGCTAGCTGGGTATCAACTAGCGAGATGTTATCTGGAAAGGTCGCCAAAAGCAGGGTCCGAGGCTAAGCCAAAAACTTTTTCTATCTTCTCCGTGAAGAAAGGTAAGAGATACAGTAGATATTTTGGTGGAGTGCGTGTGCTCGGGAGGCTAGATTTTCGAAGAACTTAAGCGAGTCATGGTATAGCATGATTTCGGGAAACACGCAGAAGAGTATGAAGAAGTTTAAAGAAGCTAATCTTCTTATGACCTAGTTGGAAGGCTTCAAATTGTCTAAACTATATTAGACGTCATTTTTAAAGCAAATTGAGAGAGCATGAACAGACACCAGCCAAGTACTTGCACAGTGTGTATATTAATTTAAATTCATGAGGATAAGAGTAGACTTTGTGAGAGTTGATAATGATGGTATAATGCTTAAAGAATGAGGTTGATAAGAATGATTTTCTAAGCTGTCACCCTGCTACAAACGATAACGAGGAGCACTAATCTTTTTTGAGAGTGAGGCTTCACAATGAAGAGAAGCCTATTCAGATGAAACACCATGAATACATAAAATAGACCATAGCAGATTGGTGGAGATATGCAAGAATAAGACAGATTATGCTCACACGCAGATCAAATCGAGATGAACACTCCATACCCACGTTTAATCATGTGAAGCGTAGGTGCTTGAGCAGATTCAGTATAAATCTCTTGTGTGGTGGTTGATGGTACATAAAGAATACGGTAGATATCGCTGATTGCCAGCTTAGCAATTTCCACACGTTTAAGCACCGTGAACAGTAAGCATATCTACATCAAGATAGTGGTAAGGTAGTTATCTAAAGCTTTGTATGAGACTGTGTCGCCTTAGATAGCAACCGACATCATAGCGCACAACACCAAAACACACCAACACTCAGATGATACAAATCGTAAACGCATGTGCTAAGCTGTTCAGTTGAGACCGGGTGTGTTTATATTCATTCGCGAACGAACCATTATGTACTGCCCCATACAACCCTGTATCCAAGCACACTCTTGGAGAGATATGTCTGCAGTGAAGGGGCAAGTGGGAATGCAACGCAAGCTTCAGAACATAGTACTAATCAGCCTTGTATCCGGAACCGTCACCACCTCTATAAGACAAGGCATGACAGGAGATGAGTAAAGAACCCCGTCAGCACGGTCCGGGGAGCTCCTTGTGAAGCAGGGACGGTGATGATCGCGTACTAGAAGGGTCCAACTGTGTATCTGCCGGACGTCCTCCACTTGCCTGGGAGGGAATATCTTTGATTAGGAAGCGTCTTATGGTGTGGCAGGAGCAGAGTATTCGTTGTGCAGAATCGCGGTCCAGCAACCTCACAATCCTTTGGATCATCCTCAGCAGCTTTCCTTCAAGCGCGAGAGTGTAGAAGACATGAACCCATCTTGTGGTAGCAGTGACATTGTTCTTCCTGGTGCAGACTGTTACGCTATGTAGAACGCGTGACGACAGTGGAGAGAATCCAACCGCTGAATGCACACACGGGAAATGGGAAAAGAGTAACCAGCTGCAGATATAGGGAGCCATGGGCTCGTTCCGGGACCAACACTCAACGTATCTTTGCAGATGATGAACAAGTGGATGTAACATATCAAATAGTTGGAAATCCATCGGTAGCAAGCGGGCGATGAAACGTCTACCTATCAGGGTCTTGATATTGAGTGTTTGGGCATTGAGTATCGATACATGTTGCGGCAGAAGATCGTGATAGGAAACGACCTTACGCATGAAGTGTGGCAATCTAACGAGGATGGTCATTCTCTCCCTTGAGGAGCTCAGTAGCGATATTCTTGAGGCAATACATAAAACCTCGCATTGTGTACCAGAGTGAAGGCGCTTCCCCTTCTGGCAAGTGGTAGTTGCTAGATGTACGATCCGAAGAGGGATGATCTGTTTGTGCTTATCGTCCAACTTGTTCCAACAAGTATGAAATACTCGGTGCACAATATGAGGTATAAATAATGCCGCAAACTCTCCATGGAAGTTCTGGAGCACCACCTGGGTCTTGTGTCATTGACGATGAGTCAATGCGGGACTTGTGTATTCATGCCAAAACTTAAGATTTGTCGGGTCCAGTCTTTATCATGGTTACATCAATAGTCACACATAGGTTCTAGTATAAGTTTACATGTGTTATACAGGCATGCATCTTTCGACACCCAAAATGGAGTATATTAGCATAGGTGATAGCACAGGCTCGATATAGGTGAGGCGCCTGTCCACACTATCAGCATCACTCATACACATGAATTTGCGATCATCACAGAGGAATACACTGAGTGTATGTACTTTTTTACCCTGCGTTCACAGGACTTGTAGACGAGACAATCAAGACAGCCCAACTAGCTTGGGAGAAGTGCGTATTGCTTCTTGGCTGGGACTAGAACTCTTGGAGAGACGCGTCGCAACCATGCACTATGGCGTAGCAAAACAATGACGGCACTTCTCCATTCCTTTTCTCACTGAGCCCAGACTCCGTGTGAGGTACTGTAGTGTTGTCCAGATCAGGGAAGGAATTTGCCCTCCCCATGGCCAACATAACATCTGCGTACTGTCTGCTATTACCGAGGTGGGAGTGTATATTTGCGATCTGAAATTGGCTACCTTGATATAGCCTATTCAATCTGTAAGTAGAATCATAAGTCAACCGCAGGTGTGTGATATGGTCATCAAATACCCATTTTACAGAGGTTGGGTTTTTGAATCATTGAGTTGTGGCCTGAGAGCCATATCGCAACGGCTTGCATTGAATCTCCGTGAAGGATCCTATGGAAGATGAGCCGGAGCTGCGTTGTTCTATACATTACACGTATTCGGGAAGTCTGCGATAATCAAAGGCTATGATATACCGGTTACATGTACACATCTTTGGATATTTTTTCTATAAGATAAGCACTTTTTGTTGTTATTTTCCTCCATTAGACCTGTGGGAGACCAACGTGAAAAGGTGACTTTGAAGAGCTTCGTCCATTCTAGTTGTGACTACAACATTATAGGCATTGCAGGCCTATTGGATCGGATTGGTCAGAGGTCTATCCTCAGGCATGTTTCACCCAGGTTCTCGAATCAGTAGAGAAGTCAAGGCTTGTTGACGGACCAGAAGTTCTTGTGTCACCGTAGGCTTGTAATCCACCTTGCTGGCAAACAATGGTCCTATTTACGAGATGATGCCAAGAAGAACCGTGCAGATACACATGAATTGATATTATGCTGTTTATGGTTATATTCGCGAGAGAAAATGACTACGACAGGGGTGAAGACTGGTCACGCCATGCACGAGTGGTCTAGGCGATATTCATTTTATGTAGTGTGAAGCATTTTTGTGTGGGAAGAGAACAATAGTGGTTTACTCTCCTAGTCGTATCGAGAGGAGATCTTTTGAAGGACTTGCTTTGTGCATCTATTCGCTTCCACAGCATCTATCTTTCACGTCCCCTGTGTCAAAACTTTATACTTGATAGAGTCTTAATTGAGTGTCTCATGATCAGCAAGAGTATCCTGATGGTCAAAGACGATATAGTTAGTATCCTCCGGTGTCGCTAGTATTTGAGAGCACAGAGAGAATCTGTCACAGCTGGAGTTCGCGACACCGAAATGGGGATTTAGTTTTAACATAAGGTTGAGCCTGGCCTTTCACCGGATCGTATAGAATTGGCAATAATACTGTAATGCGTGCAAAAATTAATGAATGGATACATAGGAAGAGATTTGCGACACGGATGTTTGGGGGGTATGAGCTCTAGTACACCCTATCTTGTTCAAATGTAACGCAGCAGGGAGTTGATTGTGGCTGAGTGCCAGTTTCTCATTGGTCAAGGTCGTTAGGTAGTTAACAGTCCTGGATAGGTGCCACAGATATCACAGAGAAGCAGATGGGTTGGACTCCTAGACAGGAAGGGTCTGTAAACGTGAAAAGCCATGCTGGCCGGTTACTTTGAGCGGTTGTCACAGTAAGGCTGCTTCGCGTCAATGCTTGTCAAATCGAGTTCATCACGCTACACACCTGCAGAAGGGATGGCATAGGGCGTGTCTGTATCTAAATAATTAGTATGCCTGGTCTAGGAATACCACGTCTTAGTCTTTGATCGGGTGGACTGGCAGTTATCGTCGGATATATATCAGGGGCCTTGATACCTACAGTTGGCTTAATGACGAAATCCTCTGAAGGGTTCGAGTCACCAGCCTAGTGCTAGTTACTTGTATGCTCCTGGAAATTGTGATAGCTATACACCAATCATGGCAGATATATCTATATACTACACGGAACGCCTACTCACACGACCGTAACGAGAGCATAGTATGGATAGTAAATATATGACCTGTCACGCTTGCTAATCAAGTATTCATTGCAAGTTATCTTACCTTCTATGATTAGCCACTCGTCTCTGATATACCTACATAGAGATGATATTGAATGGCGTCTCATTAGAGAGTAGCAGAGAATACATGAGGAGGGCCCACATCATTCTTGCATTCGTGTCCCTTCGTTGCGTGAGCGTATTCAAGTTAGAAGCCACTGGAGTAGGGAGCGGTGAATCTGGCAAAAACAATTACTGCAATTGAACTGAGATGATTTAAGACGTAGAGACCCGTGGGTCTAGTGTATTCGCTTCATTATGACATAATGAGACAAAGCATATTTGCTGGCCCTTTGTATCCATAGAGTGAATACTGCGCAGACGGATCATTCTTACTGCTACAGAACCGTAAGAGCAATACTATTCGTTTAGTGAGGGATCCGATTGGAGTCGCATGTCGCATAATTGTATCATCAGATTATTAGCTGATGAGATTTTCACTGACAGAGCTGACCGTTAAAAGTCAAGAATCTCAGAATGAGTCTTTAACCCGTGACGATGTGGAGACGTGCTATATTACGATAGATTTACAGTCAATAGCATGCGTGATAGTATGGTTCTTTGCAACTGTCAGCTTTGCAGCATATCTAGTAGTACCGGTTTGGATGTATACAGCAAGCATCAACGGTTCATCTCCGGACCGACGGGCTGTAGATACGCGTATCAGTGTTAGACATATTAGTAATCATGTATCTACATGTGAACAGGTCTTTACAATTCTTATTATATGGATCGGACCCGAAGCACTATAACATAACACAAAGATGACCCGTTTGTGAGGATAATTCTGTCACGGATACCATGTCCGAGTGAGTGTGCCACCTAAACAATGGATCTAATCTGAATCTACCACTGGACATATATAATGGTACGGTGCATAGAAGAGAAAATAGCTGAAGACATAGAGATAAAATCGTCTACTTAATTTCCATTGTTACTGGAGAGATTCAGAACTAGTGTGTTACTGGGACTCCAGACAGACACATATATAAGGCACATGTATGAGACTCAAGGATTCTGGGATTGGTTTTGTTTGGTGTATGATAAACAGGCGTTACGTATTTTGGGAATGACATAGAATCTATCATACTATAGTATTCGTGATGATAAGTCTTCCGTTTATGCCTGAGGCACAGAGGAGTCCTGTCTTGGGCCTGACTATAATGCTCTCCGAGGTGCTCGAATATCGAGTCGTGGAGGACACGAGAAGATATACGGGTATAAAAATAGAGTAAGCTATAAGAAGTCAGGCTTCAAATGTAAAATCTTGGATGCTCTGCCAATTACCAATGCTTGTACTGTAGCTGTTTCTGTAACAGAACAAGTATTTTCGAGGTCATCTTGGAGAGGATCTATCACCTTACCATCGGCAAGTGATATTGGGCAGTCGTGGACTTCCTGGATCATGGGTTGGTTGCTCCAGCTCAAGGGTTAGTGTGGCGTACAAAGTGACGAAAGGGTCCTGGGGAGTGTATCAGTACCTTAGTTGGCTTTCCTTTGTCGAGATTTCGCTCTATGTGATGATGAGTCTATTGTACTCTGACCATACGGATTCTTGAGATGGAACTACGTCTTGGTTTGAAAGTGTATTCCTATCAGGAAAGACAGTCTGAGCGCGGCACTGACGTTAGTCGGGTACACGATTAACGTTAGGGAGTTCCATTCGCTGGTCAAAGCTCCCTGTCCACGGCATTCCTTCCATGTAGGAGAAAGTACTATAGCTGCGAAGAGAAGAACGCTTCAAACGTGTAGGTATTTTGCTACCTTCAACAAAAAATCATTTTATGTATATGTTGATATTCTTGAGCCATTGTGATAGGCTCGCAGCAGATGTGGGCTGTTGGACACGAGTTTGCCTGAGCCCCTGAATTCCTACTCACGGCAGATTCTCTCAGGCGAGGTAGCCTCCGTGGAGTGGTAGATGGAGGTTAAAGTGTGGGCGTAGGATGGTGCTCCGATGCTGAATGCAGTATCTCAAATCTAACCAGGGGTATGTGATCTCAAACCACACGAATAGGTATTCCACAGCACCTCCCGTATGGCCGACCAGAGATTGATATGCCATCGACCGCCAGTTTCCAGATTCGCCACGCGCATCATAGAACACGATCACGCAGGTGCGATCAAAATAGACAACAAAGGATGCTTGCTAAGTTGTCTGCGATGCGCGCGACTTGTTCCTGACTGGCCTCATACACATATTGCACAAATAACAAACCAATCCCAGCCTGACATGAGAATCCACCATTGACATGTCTGTGTACAGTTTTAACAATGTTGAGTCCAACTTATAGATTGGCTCTACATAATAGAAGCTTGACATAATATTTACGAGCAGAATCACATGTGAGTTATCTCAACAGAAACACAAGTACGTACCTCACATTTGAATAATCATATAAAAATGGCAACTTAGTATACATGGAATGGGATAAAGTAAACACTGTCTTATTCCATTTATCTGGCAGTGACAATCGACTATTTTCTAATGCACAAAGTGTATGTTGGAAATATATAGGTGAAAGTGATAGTCCATCATGGTATCCTCCACAAAAATTGCAAAATAGTAGTGGGGAGCCAATCCAACAACTACGCAAACCACACCTTGTGCCCTGTTTATCCACATCTGATCAGTATTAATGGGTTTGTATGGAAAAGATCCACATGTGCTGTGGACAATTGATTCTGTGTCAAATGCTTATAATGCCATTATCCATCAGACAAAAGCCAACTAATGTTCACAGCCTTTATCTGTTGGCTGTTATTACTCCTACAAACATCAGAAAAGCAGTGAGGCAGTGGACCAAAATGACTCAACGAAGGTGGATGAGGGCTACTAATTCTTGTATGCCTCAGCAACAGTCGGAAAAAAGACAAAAAGCACACAAAAGCTTCCTTGCTACAATTACTCACTCTACAACTCCACAATCGCGAATACATGACCACAAATGTGGAGTGCATGTCTGGACACCATAATTTAATTATGTAAAAATGCAATTACAGCTTGAAACGTCTACGAAATGGACATGGACTAACATAGCAACCTGGTACTCAACCATTTATGCATTTGAGCTGCTGTTGAAACTGCAGAGATGTAACCATAGAGCAGAGGACCACCAACTCGACCACATGTGTTTGGTGCACTGAGTTACACATTATACCAGCACCTACTACAGTATCAGTCACTTGATAATAATGCTCCACTGTCACTTAGCATGCATGAAAGTCACTTTAAGCATGTATTCACAAGTGAAAAATAATCTTTGCCTTGAACACCAAATGTATCACGTATTAACCATCACCCAACAGACTTAAAATGTATCATAACAGTACACATACTTATAGCCAGTAATTTATTCGTTTTGTGATGGTTCTTAATTTAAATTGTGGCAGAAGCTACTACAGTATGGTATGTTAAAAGTGATGTTGAATGGGTTTGGGAGGGATAAGGGGAAAGGGTGCAAAATTTTACCTTATTTCCCTCATAATAAATTGATGGTATATTTTAATTTAGTGTGGAGCAAAGTTCTACATGGTGTTCAAATGACACCTTTGCATTTCAGAACATACGAGCTGTATACGAACAGTTCAATGTAATGAATCATTCAGTACGATGTTTCTAATCTTATATTCTGTCACAGGCATATGTGTTAGCAGATCCTTTGGACATTATTGTGTTTGAACCGTTGTTTGCAAAAATCCACCTACCATATTCTATCCGGCGCAACGATCAAGCAGATATGCGAGTCATTGTCTCACAATTATCTCTCATTAACAAAGAGTAAGTCATTTCATTCTTTGTCTGTGTTGATAGGGATCAAGGTGCATATTATTATCGCTGCTTGTATTACAAAAACATTATAAAGAGAGCATGATCCTATTTTTCCCAAACATAATCTTTCAACAAATGGCTTTCAACACAGTATGCTGCTCCATACATTCCCTTTCTATTTGGACAGGCAGTAAAATAGTCCCTCGCTTGAGTGGTTGCCCAAGCTAAAAGGCAGGATTTGAATCCAATTATGTTTTTATGCATCTATGCTGCTAAACTTAAAATTCTATTCAAATTTACATTATCACATAATGCGCAGGAAATCGAATTTGACAAGTAATTGACAGATCAGCAAACCCTGATGAAATTTGACAAAAACCCTGATGATATCTGTCTACCAGCACCCATTGCCTTTGTGAAAGGAATTTGACAAGCGTGTCATTGTTTGGGCAAGGATATTTGCTTTGCCTCGAGCCTTTCCCCTCTTTTTTGAGAAGGATGTTTGGACTGATGTTTAACAGCCCACCTTGAAAGTTGTACAAAAAACATTGAGTTTATGCTGCTGAAATATTGCTTTGTATACAGTGACTAACTGACCTTGTGAAGTTTCAGAATGTGGAGATCTATTCTGCTGCTTCTTCAGTCAAAGTTATCAGGAGTAAGTTGACTCCTACGTAGTGATGGCTGGACACTCTGTCGGTGGAATACAAAAAAACTAGAAGGGCACTCGGTAGAGCGCATACCGCCAACCAAGTAATGCCTGATCAGGAAACATATCAGACCAATAATTTTGAAATATCATGCTATACAGTACTATATCATTTTTGGCCCTATCTCTCAAAGGTACTTTAAAATTAATAATTCTCGTATCCAGATCCAGATTCGAGATCTTCACTAAAGTTGAATAAATTCTTGCTTGTTTAACACCAACCTGGCCACCAAGTTTCATCTGCATCCGTCCCACAACTTATTGAGATATCGTGCTATATATCGTTTTTGGCCTATCTCTCAATGGTGAAGTATCATTAAAAAAATTTACTAGTCCTATCCGGATTCGGATCTTCACCAAAATTCTAACCAGTTCGTCCTTGTCACACACCTAACCTGGCCACCAACTTTCATCCGAATCCGTCCACACTTTTTGAGATATCCTAGACAAAAAGACAAACAACAAACAAGCAGTCATAGACTGGTACTTACGAAATCGTCACAATTGACCTCTGACCTTGTCTAATAAAAGCTGTCTCTAGAGAAGGTAGCGACCAAACAACAGCCACCGAAGTTCTTCAATACAAAAGATTCGATACCAAAAACATAACCAAATCGTAAACGAACGACGAAGCATATTATATTCTCCACGAATTATTTAATATTTTTATCAAAGTCACAAAACCGTAATATTCGGCATCCACAACAATCTTTACATAATCCGACGGCTTAGCGAGTCAGGCATGCGACGATAACTTTATTGGGATAAAAAATGACTTTTAAACACCATCTTTATCGAAAAACACCGTCAGCGCGCATCGCCAAAACCTTTACGTGTCAACGACGCGTCTGCTCGAGGCGGGCTGCTAACGTGACGATCCGTGATGCGGCGAGTGAAATATTTTTTAATACAATCTTAAAACGTCTCCAAAACATCCGATTTTTACCAGAATTCGACAACCGAGTTTTAAGCGTCCTAAACAGACGCAAAAACCGAAGACAAAATTAAAATCAAAGTTTAAAACGAACTCGTAACGTCGACCGAAGCAAAATACTCCATTTTCCACATGAAATTTACGGAATTATGTTTGACTCACTGTGACCTTGACCTTTGACAGATTTTGACCAAAATCTAATCAGCGCTAGCCATCTCCTCCTGAATCACGTGGTGTAATTTGACTTGGTAGCTTCTTCCGTTCTCGAGCTATCGTGCCTCCAAACAAACCACACACAAACAAACAAACAGAGGATGGAAGTCATCAATATACTTATCGAAATCTTTAGATTTCGAAGTATACAAACAAACAGACACACAGGGGTGAAACACATAACCTCCTTCCACTTCGGTGGCAGAGAGTAAATATGGGTAAGCTGACTCGATGTACTGAAGAAAATTTAAAGGCCTTTCATTGATACAACTCAATATACATGTATTGCATTACAATCGATGTGTGTGTCTTTGTCCTGTTATTCAATTATTGAAATAGTGTTAAGTGGATTGTGGCTCTTTAAGGCCCTGTCCACACCTTGAACGATTTAGCCAGCGTATCCTGACGTATGCAAAATTTGGCTAAAACGCTGGCACACGTCGAATATGTTATGGGTAAGTTTGTATACGTTAAGAGCACGCTGGCATACGTCGTAGTACGCTGGCATACGTCGTAGTACGCTGCATTACGTCTTGTACCTGGCATACGTCGTAGTACGCCGAGGTGTTAGACAAATTTTCCATGCTTGAAATTTTTCGACGTATGCCAGCGTATGATCGCACGTTCCGCATAAATGCTGGCGCATAAGTTGTAGGCACGTGACGTGATCGTTGCACACTCGTCAACCATTACTTGTAAGTTACTCATAAGTGAAACACGTCGAGGTAATGTTTAGCGTACCCGAAACTTATTTCTTAACGTATGAGTACGTGTTGTAGGCACGTTACGTGATCGTTGACACACGTCGACACGTTACTTGTACGTTATCATAAGTCGAAACACGTGAATGTAATGGTTAGCGTCAGTGTTCCAGACTCCTGGTTTTTTTTAATTTTTTTTTTTCTTCGGTATGACGGTGATGTTAACACTTCGATTTCTTAGGCGGTTATAATATAACATAATTAATAGGCTGCCGCGTCAAGGATTTAAATCATAACGCACACTAGAATCGAAGTGTTAACATCACCGTCATACGAAGAAAAATAAAAAAACCAGGGAGTCTGGAAACTGACGTTAACCATTACATTGACCGTGTTTCGACTTATGAGTAACGTACAAGTAACATATGTCGACGTGTGTCAACGATCCGTAGCGTGCCTACAATTTAGCCAGCGTATGCGGAATGTGGTGTCATACGTCGAGTAGTCGAGAAATTTTCACATTCTGAAAATTTCTCGACGTACTCGGCGTATGACGACGTATGCCAGCGTACTACGATATGCCAGCGTACTACGACGTATGCCAGCGTGCTTTAACGTATACAAAACTTACCATAACGTATTCGACGTGTGCCAGCTTGGTTCGGCAAATTTTTTCATACGTCGGCATACGCTGGCTAAAACATCAAGGGTGAACAG
>CM068956.1:91593519-91604394 GCA_035128595.1 Eptatretus atami | reverse complement strand
CGGCTTCACACTTCGATGTCTAGTGCGGTTATGATTTGAATCGTCGAGCCGCAGCCTATGAATAGGCTACACCACGTGATCGTCGGCGATATGCTGCCGCGCACTATGCATAAGTTAGACTATCGTTGGGCATAGGTTGTGAACGCCGACAACACGCTCAGCATTCGTTGGTATAAGTTATCTATATGTGATTAAAACGTTCTGTGTACGTTACTAATACGTTATGCATACGTCCAACACGTTATTATACGCCCAAAACTTAAAAAAAACATCAATAGTTCAGCGTACGCCAGCGTTTTACATACATTTTGAGACCTTGCCATACGATGGCTAAAACGTCAAGGTGTGACAGGGCCTTTAGATATCGCATTTTTGACCAAATTTGAAAAAAATGCCTCCTCTTGTTATTTGGGTTGCCGACCACTGGCCTATACTCACAAAGGATTACAAAGTGGTTTTCCTTGCAATTTATTTCATGCATTTTATGAGAAGTGTGAATGAGGTATTAATTACTTAGTGAGTGGAATAGTATTAGATTCTGTGTTTTTGCAAACATTGTTCAGATCCAATGCCTTACAGGTTGAAATTCATTAATAAAATCACCAGCCTCCTTTTGGTTTGTCTTGATTATGTTTGGCTGCACATGCTTGGACTGTGCTTCGCCGCAACTGCTCCATATTGCATGCTGCTCCACACAGAGCATGCATTGACTCGCACTTCAAAATCGCCATGTGAAGGTGTATCGTTAGCAACTTCAGCATCCATCGTTCCACCTTATTGTGGCATTTTTGTAAGGCATAAAAGTAACTACAAACACCTCAGAATGCAAAGCCCATTAGCATCCACCTTGTATGCAAACTAAACCTGACCAAAAAGCTTTTAGCCTTTTACCCACCTGGCTACACCCACAGGGAGTCAGTCAGTGCTTCCTGTCCTGTAAGCTGAAGCTTGCAAATACATTCACCAACTTTTTGCTCATGAGTTCATTCGACAGTGACATTGACTGCTGTGTGTATTCTGAGAAGTCCGGTATGTTGAATGTCGTGAATTATGGCAGAATATGTGGTACATAGCATGTAGTTAAAGTTTAACCCAACTACATATAATTCAACTTATAGGTTTGTGTGTTATTTTGTGGTTTTGAATTAAGTATTCCTGGGAAGGCTTAGATGTTAAAAGATATTTCATAGTCATGGTGGTTCAGCACAAACGCTAACCCTAACCCTAACATAACCTCCTTCACCTTAGGTGGTAGAGTGGAGGTAATTATCAAAAATATCGACCAAGATACAAATTTATAATTGTGTAAATACCTTCCAGTCATCTTCAGAGGATTTACCATCCAACAACATTCAATAAACTATTGGACAATATGGTGAACTACAAAACTGACAGACCCAAATCAGCCCTTTTGTGATTCTTCTTATTTTTATTTTCAGACAGCATTACTCAAAAATGGTTTCAGCTCAGTACTTGGTTTAAACACTAATATACTGCATTTTACAGGAGGAAGATCGATTCCTACTCAATTTTTATACCCTGAAAGGATTCCACGAAGTAGGCATAACTACATACAGTATCAGTCAGAAGTTTGGACACACATACTCATTCAAGGGTTTTTCTATATATTTTTTTACTATTTTCTACATTGTAGAATAATAGTGAAAACATCAAAGCTATGAAATAACATGCTTGGAATTATGTAGTAACCAAAAAAGTGTAAAACAAATCAAAGTATATTTTAGTGGATCCACAGAATTACATCCACAGATTTACAGATCCACATCTATAACACATTTCCCTTGAGCCAGTTGAGGTCGCTCATCTGAAGTCCCTCTCACAGCGAGCCCAAAGGGTTTCTTGCTGCTCTGCAAATCCTGTATCTGAACAGGGTTTATGGCCTGTATGTCACTCGCAGTGCCTTGGCCTATGATCTGAGCCTATGCCATTGCTGACTCAATATGTCTAGCCATGGTTATAGCTTTCTGTAACGTCAGTTCCATTTCTAGCAGTAAACGTGATCTAATGCGAGGTGTTTATTTTCTCGACGAGCTTGTCCCGGATCATTTCGTCAGCCAGCTCTCCAAACTCGCATGTGACGACCATCTCTCTTAGGGCCCTGTCACACCTTGACGTTTTAGCCAGCAATGGCAACGTATAAAAATGTATGTAAAACGTTGGCGTACGCTGAATTTTGGATGTTTTTTAAGTTTTGGGCGTATTCAACGTGTTGGTCGTATGCATACATATTGTAAGGGCACAGAACGTTTCGTTGTGTTATTGATAATTTTCCAACGAATGCTTGCTTCGGCGTCACACCTATGCCAACGATAGTTTAACTTACGCATAGCGCGTAACGTATCGCGGCGAACTTGTGGCGTCCTGTTAAGAACCTGGACGACGCCGATTTAAATCATAACCGCCTGAGAATTTGAAGTGTCAACATCGCAGTCACACCTTGACGATTTTGCCAGCGTATGCCGACTATGAAAAATGTGTCTAAACGCTAGGCGCACGTCAATTCGGTATAGGTTGTGTATACGTTAAGGTGAGGCTGGAAAATAATGAAGTACGCTGTCATATTACGGGGTACGTGTATACGTCGTGATTTCAGCATGCTGAAAATTTTACGACGTACTCGGCGTATGGCTAACACATTCCGCATGCGTTTTCATATGTTCCTGGCACGCTCCGCGAGCGTTTACACACGACGGACACACGTTACTTGTAGGTTACTCATAAGTTGAAACACGTCTAGGTAATATTTAACATACCCTCAACCTAATTTTCAACCAATGGGTAACGTCCTTTTAACCTATGAGTAGCGTGCTCTGAACCTATGTTTAACGTGCTTGAAACTCTATGAGTAACGTGCATTGAACCTATTTTAACTTGCCTTGAACCAATGACTAGCGTGCTATGAACTATGAGTAACGTGCGTTTAACCTATGTGTAGCATGCTTTGAACCTAAGTATAACGTGCTTCTAACCTTTGAGTAACATGCTATGAACCTATTTGTAACGTATCTAAAACGCACATTGTCGTATGTAGACGAATTAGATTGACGTCTTCCGGACGACCACAGCACTTACTGAACGTGTTTCTAACTTACATCTACCGTGTAATGGCGTATTGGCAGCAATAAGGGGATTGGTATATACAAATGGGCTTCACAAGAGAACCCATCATTGTTCCAGACTCATGTTGAGTAGTTGTCAATGCCAGTAGTATCAGTAGTAGTATAAATTAGTAGTAGTTGGTGTGCGTGACAGTAGTAATAGTAGTAGTAGTTGTAGTAGTAGCATTGGTAGTAGTGTATGTCTATGTCAGTAGTTGTATGTGAGCGTGATGGGGAGGGTGTGGGTGATGATGGATCCTCTTATCGTCCACGAATAGGAGACTACTTTGCACCATTGTTCGATGTTCTTTTCGGCTAATTTTTTTTCCTCATTCCCACGATGAAATATTCTTTGTTTACTTTTTAAAGTATTAAAAACGACTTTGACAAATGCATAATGTACTAGTAATGAACACAGAACGCTTCGATAACTTATAGATAAGTTATACCAACGATTGTTTATCGTGTTTTAGTCGTCCACAATCTATGCCCAACGATAGTCGAGCGTATGCATAGCGTAATAATTCCCAAGCACGTTATCATCTAGGTTATAAATAAGTCACGGGTACCCAAACATTACTTTGATGTGTTTCGACGTATGAGGAACTTTCAAGTAGCGTGTTGCGAAGTGTGAACAACGTTCGTGTAGCGTGCTCAAACGTTACTCATAGGTTAAAATAAGTTTCGGTGTACGCGAATGTTAAACCTTGACGTGTTTCGACTTATGAGTAACTACAATTAACGTGTGTCAAACATCGCAAACGTGCCAACAACTTATGCCAGATAGCGGAACGTGTAGCCAAACGCCGAGTTCGTAAAATTTTCAGCATGCTTGAAATTTTTTGGACAACCAAAAAGTACAACGTTTTAAGCCAGCGTAATACGACCTATGGTAGTGTTTTTCAGCGTGCACCTAACGTACTCGACGTGTGCCAGCGTTTTAGACAAATTTTTCATAAATCGGCATACGCTGGCTAAATCGTCAAGGTGTGACAGCCCCTTTAATGAAGCAATATATTGTTCCATACTCACCATTTTTCTAACCACGTTGATGAAATTTATATCGTTCTGCCACGACTTTAACTCTTGGGACAAAAAATCTTCCTCAAGGCCATAAGTGCAGTGTCATAGCTATTATCAGCTACAGTTAGTGCATAGAAGAGTCTATGACCTTCTGTGCCTAAGCAATGTATGAAAAGTACACACTTTCAGGCATCATCGAGTGCATTATCTTGTATCGCCAGCACGTAGTTTTCAAAGACATGAGTCCAGGCCGTAAAAGGCATTGAAGACTCACCCGGGTTTTGCAGAAAGGGTGTGGGTGGATTCAAGTTCAATCTCATATTCGTCGCCAGTTGTGTCATAAAATACTCCAAGAACGAGGAATCCAATATTCTCCAATGGTTTTATTCAACCGAACAACGGAATGTAACAAGTTTTGCACTGTACACCTCCTGACCTCTCACCCCAAACTCCTTCTTCCTCATCGCACCCTCTAGCATCCAGTCTATGCACAACACCACACTCTTTTTCGCCAATTCCACCACCTGAACCTACCTGTGATAATTCACATACCTCCATTCCAAAGAGGAAAGATGTCAAGACCTCGAAAGGTAACAGAGGCACCGAAGAAGTGGATGACAATGGAATTTAGAGGCTGCAAAACACAAGGCAGTGTGATTTGGAGAGGAGGCCCGTACCGAACCTCCGACATGGGAACCCGGAACAGCATGGCGCTCTCAGAAAATTGAGACATATATTGCTCGAACAGATATCGCTGCACGGACCAGAAAGTGAGAGAGGAGCGTGTGGCTCATAGCAGCAGAATGTGTGGCCCCGAGCGAAGCGGCGAGGCTACCACCATCTGTTGGGACATTGAGCAGTCTGTGTGGAGGCACCCGGACCAGTAAGAAGGTGAGCGTGAGCAGGACCATCGTGCAAGGAATACTGCATGGTGTAAACAGCCAGGGTGCTACCGAAAGGCCTTGAGTGGGTCTTCGGAGACTGGAAGGAATGAGGACATCACATATGTGGAGTTGGAGAGATGTCACCGTACAGAGTTGAAGGTAAGAGAAGCATGCATGTCTCATATAACAGCAGCATATGCGGGCCTGAGAGAAGTGGCGAGGCTACAATCTCGGTCAGGGCAAAGAACAGTTCATATCGTGGTACACAGAGCAGGAAGAAAGTGAGCGTGAGCAGGACCATCATGACTGACATACCGTGTGTTGCAAAAGGCCGAGGGAGCTCCCGGGAGGCCTTGAGTGGCACTACGGAAGCCCCATGTGTGACGCTCGATGGGGCAGGTGGGTTGGGGAGTATTTAAAAAAACATCAAAGAAAGGGTCACAGGCCCCCAACAGAGAAAGCTCTGTGAAGTCTGGACAGCAAAAACCTCAGCAGGACAGCAAAGAGAAAAACAATGAATGCTGGAATTTTGAGGGGAGGGAGGATGTCCTCGCACGCAGAATGTGGTCTGCATTTGAATTGTGGGGGATGGGTGGTGGAGGAGACCGATTCATGGATACAACACATATAGATGAGGAAAGGACAAATGATAATGGGCAGAACGATGAAGGGGAGCAGAGGGGTAAAGGGGAGGATGAGGATGATGAGCAACAATGTTCTCTGGAAGAGGAGCTGGCTAATAAGATGGAGGAGGTGAGAACAACAACTGAAGAAAGAACACGACTAATTTGATTACATAATAATAAATGCACAAAACACTAATCAGCAGAACAAACAAATATTTTAAAAACATCTTACCAAAATCAGCCCCACTGAAAGAAATGAGCATCGTGAATTTTTCAGCAGCACTACTAATTCAGGAAAAAGCACCAACAAAACACTGCAAAAACAGAACAGATTCTACAAATAAGGCCCAATCACCACCATGGAAGCAAAGACTCGAGAGACAGAGGAAGATTCTCAGAAAGGAGACAGGAGAGATTCAGCAATTACAAAGAGGAAATCAAACCCCCAAACTAAAGAGGAGAATCCAAAAAATAAAAAACAAACATAAAATTGAAGACAAAGACCAAGAGGTAATTGTTGCTAAAAACAATCTAAAACTAGAGGGCTGCATTCGCTTGCAGCGAATACGTATTTGGTAACGGCATGAACTTTGACGCCTACCGATCTCAGAAGATATAGGTCATCAACAACTTTGGCAAATAAGATTTTTTGTAGGCCCTGTTGTGACCTATCAGAAAATGTCAGCGGCTAACCTGTATCTTTCTGTGGGCGAAGATATGGGGCAAAATGTGTTTTTGACGTTTTGTGTGACCTTGACCTTAACATTGAGAATTTCAAGGTCAAAAGTTGACACTGCACTTCCTTGAAAGCAGCCCATTTCAAAGACATAATTGTTAGTGCTCCTAGAGAAAAACCTAGGAGGAGTTTTAGGGCAATGGATGTATGACGAAAATAAAGAATAATAAAGAATTCCAGTAATAATAGTGTATTTGGCATGGAATTGCCAAATACAAATAGATATGATAGCACGGAAGAAAAAAAAACTACATCGAGGCTCACAGCAGATGAAAACAAGGCCAGATGTTTGAAAACAACCTGAAAATGATCCACCGTGAACTAGTGAAACAGAAGCAAGAATGTGTCATTCCCTCCTGAAAAAGAGGAATCTAAACAATTCAGGAAAGGAATTTATGAAGATTTAAAAGAACACAATAAGAAGGCGGAATGGATCCAAAACCTGGAGGAGAAGAAGCAACATCTTGAGGAAATGTACCCAGTAATAATTGATGCAGAAAAGATAAGACAATTTGCAAAGATGGCAAACTTCAAAAGCCCTGGCCCAGATGGGATTCCAAACTTCTGGCTGAAGCAATTGGATGCTCTCCAAGTTCACTATGCTCGAGCATGAGCAATCAATGAACTTATCGAAAGGGATCAGGAAATGGGTGAATGGCTCACAGAAGGTAACACCTTCCTCATCCCAAAATCTGAGAAATCCCAACTACCTCACAAATACCGGCGAATAAGCTGTCTACCAACAACATACAAACTCTGAACCGAAATCATCACAGAAACAATGTACCACCACCTAACAGAAGAAGAAAGCCTAGTGTCAGAACAGAAAGGATGCAAGAGAGGATGCGACGGAACAATAGACCACTTCCGACTAAACAAGGCCATACTCGAAAAACTGCAATACCAGAAGAACCAAATTGTCCACAGACTAGATCGACTATGAAAAAAAGCTTTTTATAGTGTCCCCACATTCATGGATGATAAAGTGCATGAAAATTGACAAGAAAAATCCCCAAATAATCAATCTGATTGAGAAAGCCATGGATCTATGGAATACAACACTAATCCTACATCACTCGGAGGAAAGATCGAAATACCATGAGTGAAGATGCGACGCAAGATCTTTCATGGAGACAGCCTTTCCCCCCTCCTGTTTTTCCTGGCTCTGGATCCAATAAGTAACCTCAATAATGAGCAAGGACACTGATGCATCCTAACAACTAATAAAATAATGTCCAAAGAAACAAGAAAGGTGACACATCTACTTTACATGAATGATTTAAAAGTCTTTGCACCAAACGACGAAAAATTTGCAGAACAACTGAAATTATTGGAATGGTACTCTGACGACATCCAAATAGAATTTTCGCTTAGATAGGTGTGCCAAGTGTACATTCGTGCAAGGTAGACCAACAAAAATGGAAAACATAAAAATTGACCGAGATACAACAATACAGGAGCTAGACAATGAAGCATCTTACAAATAAGTTGAGTAGAAGAGGGCACCAAATATGTCACCAAAAATGCACAAAAAATTACCAAAGAATACCTGCATAGAACGAGGCTGATCCTGAAACCATACCTTTCCCCAAGGAGCAAAATCAAAGTCAGAAACGAACTCGCAGTACCAGTGTTCCAACACATCTACAGAATAGTTAACTGGCAACAAGCAGAAATCAGAAAACTTAGATATCAGAACAAGGAAACTCTTCACTATCTCCAAAATGTTTGACAAAAATCAATGCATCCCAAGAATGTAGCTGCTGAGGAAAGAAGGATGTGGCAGCCTGATGGAACTCAATCAAGTGCACAGAATGATGACTAGAGGATTAGCAGAGTGTGAAAAGTTCAACAGACAACTGAATACAATTTGCATGCAAACATGAGCACAAGAAGCCAGAAAAGGTATGTCTCACTCATCTTGCAAAATACTTCCAAAAACAGGTGTGAATAGAAGATGTCACACAGCAAACCATCCATCCACCCATCCATTGGGACCATACTCTGAACAGAGCGGTAGTGCTGCCGAAGCAGTCTCCTAGGCTATTGGGCACACTTCTGGATGGATTTATTTATATTAATATTAATATTTTATTATTCTATTTTTTATTATAATTATATAATTTATATATTTTTATTATTTATAAAATTTTTATATTAATAATTTTATATTTTTATTTTTATATTCTTAATAATTTTATTAAATATATTATTAATTTTTTATTTTTTTTTTTTTATTATATATTAATGTTTATTATTTAAATTATATTTTATTTATTATTATGGTATAATTATATTAATAATATAATTATTATAATTCTTATATTATAATTTTTATTTTATAAAATATTGGTAAAATAATATATAATTTAAAATTATAAATTTTTTCCTTATTAATGGGTTTTATATTATTATTATAATTTTATTTTTTTATATATTATTTAATATTTAAAATATATTAATTATAATTATATATTTTTTGTTTTTTTAGTTTAATTTTTATATTAATATAAATATTTTTCAGAATTTAAATTTAATATTTATTTTTTTTATTTAATTTTTTTTTTTATTTATTTTTTATATTTTAATTTTATTTATAAATTTTTTATTTTAAATAATTATTTAATTATTTTTTTTTTTTATGTTTTGATATATATTATTAATATTATCAATGTTAATTAAATTTATAGTTTTTATTAATAAATTATTATAATATATTATTCCATATAGTAAATTTAATGTATTTAAAATATATTTTTATAGTTTCCCATTTCAACCGTTCACCGCCGCAAAGAAATGCATGCAATGACACGAGTGCAGCATTTCGCCAGCATTTTCGCAGTTCAGCATGGATGCCACAGATCCCTGGAGCTTTACCCCATTTCAACCGGTTCAACGCCGCCTGTGTTTCCACAAGCGAAGGTGGACCACAGTTGATTGGAGGTCAGCACAGGGATTTTAACACCCCTGACATCCAACTTGACAGCGGGTAGATCAGCTGGTACAACCGCTCAAAGTAACTGGCCCAGCGGCCTTCACTTCGGGATCTCTGTAAAGAGCTCACCACCCTCTGCTCAAACTGCAGTTAAACGAGGACGGGCTTGGACGAACGCAATGTGCAAATTCGCCTGTAGCAGGACGATGACCACAGGTGATGCTCTACTCCCTCACAAATTTCTCGCACATAGGCCTCTTGTCCGCCCTCAGTGCACGTACAGTTTTTACGCCTCAGCTCCTGAACAGCTCAGCTCTGCCTTTCAGCCTGTCCCTGTGACTGCTGGCAATGGTATCCAGTGTCTGTTGAGAGAAAAAATTCTTCTTCGCCTCCGGTGAGTTCCAAGACATCGACAGCAACATCAATGACGGTGGGCTTGAGCACTCCCAACTCTTCAGGATCCCTAAAGGACGCAGACCCACCAAATCTCTACTCAGCCTGTTCACAAACTCCTCGGCTACCCTCTCATACCTTGAGCTTGCCAAACATCCAGCCTAGGCTGGAAGGTACCATTCTCCTGGATTTAACGTGCAACTTTAGAGTTGCTACAACAAGCCGGTGGTCAGTATTGAGGAACTGAGCACTCCGGTAAACTGTGAAGTTCTGAATCATCCTCCAACGACCATCAACGAGCACATGGTCAATCTCCTTTGCCAATCGCCAGCGTTGGAATACCAAGTCAGCGATGAGCTTGTGGGCGCTGAACCATTAACCAGCCTCCTAAGTCCATGACTTCTTGCAAAGTCAAGGAGTAGTGCTATTCTGGTTCACAGTCCAGACCCATGGGGCCAACACAAGTCTCTTAACCATCCCTATCAGTTATATTTCGATGCATTGAAATCCCCCAAGACTAGAAGTGTATTCGCCGTGGGCACTGATCAACCACAGACTCGAGCGTGGCATAGAATGCGTCCTTCGCAATGAGATCACTCGCTCTGTCGGAGCATATACAGAGACCAGGGAAATGACACCAATGATTGTCGAATCCTTAGTCTCATAATATGCTCGTTCACAGGTGTTACCTCGATTATCATTGGAGTCAGCTTATTGGACACAGCTACAGTACTCCTTGGGCATATAACCATCAGCGTGACCAGTCCATAGTAGGTGTAACCACCCGCCATGATCTCGCCACAATCCGGTCTAGAACCTCAGAGAGTGCTGCAATACCGATGTCCAAACGCTTGAGCTCAGATGATAACAGAGACAGGTGATCATCCTCTCTTAGAGATAGGAGTCCAGGCACCCACCCAAAGGACCTCATCAGGTTAACTCAAGGAGACCTCCGTCTGGTGGACGACACCTCGGCACCACCCCGCACACTCTCGCATTCTGACCCGGGAATGTTACCCTGTGGTTTCCCTCCTATCATCAAAGATTGGGTCCTGAAGCCTTGCCCCGATCCCGTCATCCGCGTGAGCTGCGCCTGAGAAGGAAGCTGCACACGAGTACTCCCACGGAGTGGGTTTTCAGATTTTTTTATGCTTAAGAT
>CM068956.1:91568975-91582762 GCA_035128595.1 Eptatretus atami | reverse complement strand
CCTGGTGGGGCCAGTTACTTTGAGCGGTTGCCAAACGACTACCGCTGTCAAGTTGGATGTCAGGGTGTTACAATCCTGTGCGCTGACCCTCCAATCAACTGTGGTCCACCTTCGCTTGTGGAAACACAGGCGGCGGTGACAGTTGAAATGGGGTAAAGCTCCAGGGATCTGTGGCATCCATGCTGAACTGCTCAATGCTGGCGAAAATGCTGCACTCTGTCATTGCATGCATTTTTGCGGCGGTGAACCGGTTGAAATGGGTAAAGCTCCAGGGATCTGTGGCATCCATGCTGAACTGCTCAATGCTGGTGAAAATGCTGACTCGTGTCATTGCATGCATTTCTTTGCTCTGCCTGGAACACAGGCATCATCCCAACTGACTGGAAGAGGTGCCTTGTTGTCCCTCTCTGGAAAGGGAAGGGTGATCACCAAGAATGCAACAACTACCGAAGGATGATGCTGCTCTCAGTGCCGGGCAAGGTCTTTGCTTGGATCTATGAGTTGATGCCACCATCTGCTTGAGCACCAGCATTCAGCAGTCAGCTTCTACCCAAAGAGGTCAATGATTGACCGTATCCTTGCTCTTCGGGTCCTCAGACTGACGCAGACGAGAGTTTCGCAGGGCCGCTTGCAGTCTATGTTTATCTCTGTAAAGCGTTTGATTTTTCTGAATTGGATGCCCTCTGGAGATTCTTGTCTTCGGTGGTGCACCCAAAACTCATCGATTCTGATGTCTGACTCTACTCTTGTACTGAGAGTGCTGTGAGATGTGGTGGTACCATCTCTGACTTATTTCCAGTTGTTACTGGAGTTCGTCAGGGGTGTGTACTGGCCCCACACCTTTTCAGCACTTGTATGGAGGATTCTGGAGGATGCGGAGAGATCAATCTGCGGTGCATCGTTTGGGAGTGTCAAGATCACTGACCTTGATTCTCGCAGGTGATGCATTCATCTTTGCAGAGACTGGATATCTTTTGGGGCCTCGAGATGCTGATGAGGAGTCGGAGCCGCTGGTATAATGGTTTCCTTGGTCAAAACTAAGATCCAGGCTTTCAATGACATTTGGATGCTGTTAACCTGTCTGTCTGTTTGTGGTGAGGAGTTGAGGTCATGGAGAGATTTCACTTTCCTTGCAGTGATATTCATGTCTCTGTGGGCTGTGAGCCAGAGGTCAACAGACGTCTGGGTCTGGCCTCGGGAGTCATGGATTCACTGGATCATGGGGTGTGGCGCTGCCGGTGCCTGTGCTGGAGGACTAAAGTCTGAGTCTTCAGGTCGTTTTGGTGCTTCCATTCTTTGCTCTGTAGGTGTGAGACTTGGACTTGACCAGGATCTGAGATGGAGACTTAATTCCTTTGGTATCAGGTCTCTTCGGAGAATCCTTGATTGCTGGTCGGATTTTGTGTCCAAAGAGCGGTTGCTGAGAGAGACTCAAATGATTTTGTTACCTGCATAGGCTCGTGAGCATCAGCTGAGGCTGTATGGACATGTGGCTCATTTTCCTGATGCTGATCTTGCTCACTAGATTCTCTCAGTGAGGGATCCTCTTGAGTGGATGAGGCCAACGGGCCGACTACGTGCCTCGTGGTTGCAGCAGGTTGATCAACATCTCAAGGAGATGGGATGGGCCACGCATCTGCATAAGGGATGGCCAGACGGAGGCCCTGGAGTACCAACGGAAAGTGGACGCAGCGACGCGCTGCCTTTGGCGCATGCTTCCAAACCTGACCTGACCTGAAGGGATACCACTCCGACGCAGTATCCCGAATGGCTCAATCATCCCGAGCAAGATGGTACTCATTTTGCCAACCTCAGAAGGATGACAGGCTGAGTCACCCCCACCTGGTATTGATTCAACAGATGAGAGGGATTTGAACTCAGGTACCCTAGGATCCAAGCTTGCCACACTAATTATTTAGCCAACACTAAGCGCACAGCAAACCGAAACAGCAACAAGACAGCACCAACAATTGCAAAAAAACAAATGAAAACACAAGATGAAATACAAACAGATATATAGTGACAACTGTGAGAAAGACAAAAGAGCAGGGAAATATTGAAAAAATGAGCTGGACAGATTGGGAGATAGACTAAGAAGGATCACTGGAATGGCTAAGAAGAGGTCAGCTCAATTGGGACTGAGAACAAATTCATTAAAATGCCAAAGACCAAGGACACTACACTAATGGCTTTAAAAAAAAAAGGCAGGACTGAGCCAATCAGACAAGTGTAGATTTTACAAGGTAGAAACAGAAAGCACGAGCCACCTCCTATCGGGATGTAAAAAAAACTCATGTCAGAACAGCTGTACACTAGCATGTCAGAACACTCATGTCAGACCCAACACAAAGGAAACAAGGTATGCAGAGTATCCACGAGCACATCTGCAGAAATTTAAATCTCCCAGTTCCACAAAACTCATGAAGCATGAACCAAAAGCAACCATGAAAACGAGGATATAATGCTCACGTACGACTTGATGATCCCATCCAGCTTGAACATGAAAACAAAGCACTGACATGGCTGGACATAGTACTCAGATAACAAAAAGGAAAGGAAGAAATTGTTAATTCAGGTTTCAGTACCCAGGAATTTCGTCAAAATAATGCAAAAATCAAGAAAAGACCAATATCATGACCTCAAGAATGAAGTGAAACATCTGGAAGCTGAAGAGTGCCAAAATTGTACAATGAGAATTGAGGCAATGGAAGGATAAAGAAGACCTCACAAATATCCTACAAATCATCCTGGGAATATTATTCAAACAAACTACAGTTGGAGGCTGTCCAGGACTCAGTGATGATCCTGAAAAGAGCCCTCGGAACAAAACTCTGAGAAACACCATCACAACTGAGGTCACGAATCATGATCCTTCACCGAAATGAAGGTGGATTCTTCTAGTCCTGGAGGCCTCTGTACCACCTTCTGAACCCGAATTATGGAGATAACAATCAACGCACACACTGAGTGGATTCAGCCACTGCTTGTGGTGATTGTGAACCCAAATCGAGAGAGATGTCTTGTGTCATTTGCTTCACATCCTATTCAATCTCATTCTTCCCTCGGCAGGTCTTCAAGACAGCTGTTCACCACCATCATAGATCACCCCCACTCCATAACTACAAACTTGCTACTCTGTTAATCCCCCCACCCACTCACCCCAATCCCTCCTCCTTCCAAATTTTCAGGTTTCCCTCCTGAGAGTTCTTCTGTATCCATATTGTCCCCCCCCCCATGTGCCCTCTCTGCCTCCCCATCCTCCAGCCCCCATCCCTCCCCACACCCATTGTTCGTCCAAGTCTGCCTCTATCTTGGTTTTCAACTCTGCTGTTGGTGGTTCCCTCCTCTCTCTCAACTGTTTCTCTTGTCCTGTTGCGTCCTGATCCGTTCAGTATACCAGTACGAGCTCTTCCACAAGTCTCGACGATGTATACAACAACATAAAAAATCAACTGCAAGACAACTCGTGGGTTTTTATAAGGACCTTTTATTGGCCTAGTCTAAATCTCTACAGTCAGAAGAATGCCATTGCTGCAGGATATGATCTTAACTGAACATCTTTCGTACAGCTATTTTTCGATCCCTTTACTCGCACCTCCCACTATTCTAAATTCTTGCTCTGATCTGAGTGGTACTGCTGCTGGAGTTATGGTGCTGATCCAGATGCAGGTGCTGTGATTAGAGTCGAGATTACTGGACTACTCAATGAGTGAACTCTACCTGAATGAGTGATATACAATAGTAACATGGATTTTCAAAATTTTATATGAAACACGATTGTGGATAGCAATTTACCTTAATGCACATTCTTAAAAGGACAAAATCTGATTTCCTCCTCTTTCCATAAGCCTAATGTTGTATTATAAAACGTATCTTTAATTTGTTTGCAAGCCTCCTGAAACAAAAAGGATGTCATGAATATATGACAACTTCACCTAGCAAAACTAGAACTGTAAGTTTTATAAATATAATACTTTGAAGCACATTTTTATTACCTCCACCACGCAAGGTGGAACCAAAAACGAAAATAGCATGATATTTCAAAAATGTATTGGGCCAGATATGTTCTTGTGGATCAGCATTGTGTGGGCAGAGTATGCACTCTACCAAGTGCCTTCTCGTTACCTCTGCCACCGAAGGTGAAGAAGAGGTTATGTTTTCACCCCTCTCTGTCTATTTGTTTGTTTGTCTGTGTGCAGGATATCTCAAAAGTTGTGGATAAATAAGATGAAAATTTGGTGGGCAGGTTGGGTGTGTGACAAGGATGAACTGATTAAATTTTGGTGAAGATCTGGATCCGGATCTGACTACTAGAATTTTTTAAGTGATTCTTCACCATTGAGAGTTAGGGCCAAAAATGATATATGGCACGATATCTTAAAAAGTTGTGGACGGATTCTGACAAATTTTGGTGACACAGGTGTGCGACAAGGAAGAATCTATTCAATTTTGGTGAAGATCGAATCCGGATCCGATAATTTTTTAAGTGATTCTTCACCATTGGAGATATGCTGAGCTAAATATATAGCATGATATCTCAAAAAGTGGTGGACGGATTCGGATGAAACTTGATGGGCAGTTTGGGTGTGTGACCCCAACAAATTGATTCGATTTTGGTGAAGATCCGAATGGATCTGGATACTAGAGTTATTTAATTTTTAAAGTGATTATTCACCACACACATAAACATTTTAGGCCATTTTCTCCTGCTAGAGTAGGGGTTAGTCTTGTGGGTCCCATGACAATCTTCTATCATGGTTCCTTTTTGAGGCAATGTTTTTATGGCCGGATGCCCTTCTTGACGCAACCCTTTTAGTCGCCTCTTCCAACACACAGGGGTACGGTCTACGTATTCTAAACCGGGGCACAATTCCTCACCATTGAGAGGTGGGGCCAAAATGATATATAGCATGATATTTCAAAATGTAATGGGCCCGATATTTTCTCGTGGATCAGGTTATTACGTGGCAGAGATATGCGCTCTACCGAGTGCCCATCTGGTTGATTTATGTTTTGAACAGCTCAATAAATATAGTTACGACATCCCATGTTGAAGTCGCTTTGTGTTTTGAAATATGTGTTTAAAATCAACTGTGTCCTAGATCATGTGTGGGAAACCTATTGGCCAATGGCCATGTGTGGCCATTTTGCAAAAATGTGTGGCCAACTCGCAAAAATGTGTGGCAACTCATATAGAATCATCGATAGTGTGTTTTTTAGCCGAGATGTGCGTTGTCTTCGAATTTTGAGCCGCAGTTTATTGAATTGGTGAGAGAAAAGAATGCCAAATCTCTCATGCTTTTGTAATTTTTAAAAAGTTTTTTTTGTACTTTTGGTTGTGTTTATAATTTACCTTGATTGTCATTAGAATGCAGAAATACATTTATTTAGCCAAAATAATTGTTTATTAAAGTGTGGCCATTTCGGTTATCGACTGGTCACAACCATGGCAAAGAAAAAAATTTGGTTGCCACACCTGTCCGAGATAATATTTGATGATGAGATATTTTTTTTTATCTGTCATGATCATTCTATTGATGACTTTTCAGTGTTTGGTAATATATATATATATATATATGTAACTTATTATTGTACCCTAGGTTCATGTCACACTTGAACAAACATCTGACCTGTGCAGCAGTGCAGGCAAAGGTGCTTCATTTGAGCAGACAGCAAAACTTAAGGCCAATGACATTTCTCCTTCACATTCACTGTGATGCCACTTGTAGTGGGCTCCATCCCTTTTCATATCAGATTAAGAACGAGTGAGAAAAATATACTATATGAGAAAAAACTCAACTGTGTGGTAAGTCTTGTAATTTATGTTTTCGTCTTAATTTTCATCTTCATTTGCAACACATGGCTTTGCATATTAATTTCATGTCATTCCCATTCATGTTTGTGGATGCCTAATTAGAGGCAAAATCACAGTGCAATGGACATGTTAAGCTGACAATTGTTTTTGAGCTAAGGGAGTTATAGAGTGTGATTGATTCCTCAAGCCATGGTGTGATTGTTTGATAAATTGATTTTATGTATATAGACATGTATAATGTGTTTTGTGTGCGAGCTGTATATGATTGTAGCATACTTGTGTTATGTATTGCTTTTGGTCTGAATCTTCCGGATCAGTGATGGAAACTAATACCAAAATTTCATGACTTCATGCATTCATTGTTTTCTATCAGCTTCATAAACAGACCAGTAGGGCAATAATCATTGTTTAAATAACCAGCTTGGACCAGATGCTAATTATAAGCAATTACCACAGAGCAATACTCATCATTTCAAAACCAAGGTTGGATTGAGTCATTACATTGGGTTACCTCACATTCATTCATTCAAGCTTCTGAATCATTTCAGTAAACCCTGTGCTGAGACCAGTGAGTTGGTGCAGATTTGTGGACACACACACAACTTTCTGGAGGTTTTGAGATGGTAGAGGTACCTAAATGTGGATGAAAGAGTGATGTAATGTTTGAGCGATGCTGTGATAGGCTAGGGAGAAATCATGGCCATGTGGAGGAGGAGGCAGTGGCCTGATGGAGCTCAACCAAATGCACTGTGACAACTGTGGGGTTGGCTGTGTATGTGAACAGTTTGACAGACTACCGAATCCAATTTGTACTCAAACATGAAGACAACTAGCCAGAAAAGGTATCCCTAACCCACTGAGCAAGAAAATTCTAAAGACATGTGTGAATAGTAGATGTCACACAATGAACTGAAACAGCAGCAAATACAGCCCACCAATTGCAAAAAAAGACAAAAGAAAAATATAAAACAAAATATCACCAACATGTCGACCGATAACTGGAAGAATGATAAGAGCATGACGTATAAAAAAAATAGAGTTGGACAGACGTGCCATCGATGAAGGAGGCTCTGTGGAGTAGCTAAGATGTCAGCTCAACTGGGGTGGAGAATGAATCTAATAAATGCCTCAGACCAAGGACACTAAACCATCCATCCATCCCATCCATGGAACTGTTGTGGAATTAGCATAAACGACTCAGGTAAATACTATTACTCAATTTGCAATACCCAAATAATCACTGTCCACAAGGAAAAGTACATTTGATCAAAGAACATTTATTATGCGGCACCACAGAGTCAAAACACTGAGATGTGAACATCCACAATGATTTGCACTAAACTAAGCTTCATTTTCCGATATATATATATATATATATATATATTATATATATATTTAAGCTTTGGTAGGAGTGGAGGGGTCTGGGAGAACAGAGAGACGAGAGCAGAGAGAGAGAGCAGAGAGAGAGAGAGAGAGAGAGAGAGAAGAGAGAGAGAGAGAGAAGAGAGAGAGAGAGAGAGACGAGAGAGAGACGAGACGAACGAGAACGGAACTTGGTGAGATTGCTTTCACACGAGAAAGGCATTTTACTGGTCAAACAAAAATACTACAAGCAGACAGGAAGGGGAGTGGAGGAGAAGTGGGAAGATAAAATATTAGGTTACAGGTCCCGGCAAGGCAATGTGATTATATACTTTTAATACAAAGAAATGAATATAAGGAATTGATTATATGAAGAGGCAGTGAGTACTGGGTAAAGAGAACAAGTGAGTACATCAAAGGAAACAACTTGTTTAAAAAGGAATATTTCTCCATTAGCCCCCCCCCCCCCTTTGTTGCCTTCAAGCAACACAATCAAGGTTAACGGTTTTGTCACTTGGAAATACATTTTCGTGCACAGTGTGTCCATTTTCCCGGGCAGTCACCTTCCCAGGACACATCGTAGAGCTCAGTCCCTTCCAGCCTTTCCTGTCCTCGGAGCAGGTGGCTTCAGGTGGTTGTACAGCTTTTTGGCCAGTATGAGGCTCCAGTAGGCCCTGAGGCCGATACAGTAGAGGGCTGCCACTTTGGGCTGCACGGCTGATTCAACGCATCCTATGCAGGGTTTTGGGAACAGAGCAGATGAGTACAGTGGAAGGACAATCCCATAAACATTGAACACACTCATTGCGTTGACTCATGGATTTCCAACCCAAGTCCTATCTCATTAGAGTCGTAGAACTCGACTTCAAAATCGAAATAGGAAGGTGGCGGTTGACCACCATTACTTTTGTAGCAGCATTCCTCTTTCAAGCAAGAAACAATCATGTAGGCAATGTGGTTGTGGCTCATTTAACAGCACGACAATAATGACAATCCAGTAATAATCCCACAGAGACTCAGCGTAACAGGGTGGTTCCCATACCTCCAAAAATCCCTTCAAACAGAATAAGTCCATCCTTAGTAAAATAATTATGAAACTTAGCTCCTTCTTGCTTAATCTTGGCAGCTATGTTTGTGATTTGCTCTGAGTTATCGGGGATATAGTGCAACACTCAGATTCGATCACTGCACACGTTCCACCCTGAGCCGTGAGGATGAGATCAAGGGCAACCCGGTTTTGCATTGCCACGTGCGCAGAGCGACCACCTCCGAATTAATACCGACCATGCCCAAGGCAGTTTTATTTGCAAGCGACTCGAGCGAAGCGGATAACTCTGCCAGCCCACAGACGTTTGCCAACTCCGTAGTGAGGAATGGAATCATGAATAACAATTCAGTTGATGTAACTCCATTTACCCCGTTTCAAATGCTCAAAAGGTGACATATTTAGCAGGGCTTGTGCGGAACCAATGAATGACAAGTAACATGATCCGGTCCAGTTAACTGGAAGCCATGGATAGGCTCGGTTTCCACACACAAAATAGGTATTATTTAAAGCCTTGTGGTCCCATCGTGTGATTTTTTACAGACATAGTTACTGCATTCAGATTTTCCCTAACATTCCTTTTCCATCCTCTTTGTACCAAGGCAATTGATTCGGTTTCCCTTCGCCTGTTCGACCACAAATATGGAGGTATCTTACTCAAGTTAAAAACTGGCCAAAACTAGTTACTGAAGTTCCGTGCCGCAGGCATTTCCCTTTCCTATCAGTAACAATGTGGGTCGTTAGTGTTATTATCCTGTTCATTCCAATTCCTTCCACTTAGCCCAGTACCCATCACTCACTCAGATCAAATGGTATTGCCAACAATAACTGCTACAGATACAATCCGGTAACTGCTGAGTGAGGTATTTTAGTGGCAGACCCAGCAATTAGTTTTTATTAAAAGCCTTAACGTGGTTACAAGAAAGAGCCAGATAAGTATTCTATTTCCATGTAAATTCCATTTATTGACGGGTGGTGTTTCAAAGCGCGTGAAAACTGCCAACGAAAGGAAGGCTCAACACCGGGCTCAAAATATTGGAATGACATAAAGAGTTGGAGAAACAAATTAGTGGAAGTGGTGTAATTGTAGATTTTGCTGAAAACTTGAAAGTCTGCCTGATAGAGCGTGATTGTTAGTTGGAGATATGCTTTCTTCTATCGCACAAGCAGGTGTAAAATAACTAAAAGGGGTAATGGATTATATCTTTCTAATAAATAAATGAGCCATTGATGAGTGGTTTAAAGAATTTGGAAAGAATACAACATCAAATTTAGAAACTTATCACAAAGTTGTAGAAATTAAAAAATTCATAATGTTATTTTGTATGAGAGATGATTAACCAAACGTGTCTAAACACAAAGAATATTATTAAATGTAAAGTTAGAAAGATATAATGGGAACGGTTCTCATTGGGTTTTGTATTTTATAAATAGTGAAGACAAATATTATTTTTGATAGTTTTGGTCTTTCCACCGACCTGTGAAAGTAATAGAATCTTACAGAATGGTGTTGTATCAAACATTTTCATAGTACCAATAATTCAAATTCAGAGGTTGTGGTCAATTAATGTCTGTATGGTGTTATTTCAACTCAAACAAAAATAAATTTTTTTAATGATCATTATTTTTAATCTGATATAAAGATGACATGTTGGTAAAGATGGTTCTATCTTTGGTGTCCAAGAACTGGATACTTGATTGATCAAATTGATTTACACAAAGGCACAGGCTGAATGACAGAAATTAAAGTATAGCAAAAAATTATATATGAAAAATGCTTACAATTAAATAATTTCCATGCTCACAACTGAAGCAAATGACTTGTGAGATTAAGTGATTTATCAATAGTATATATATATATATATATATATATATAGTATAATATATTATATATATATATATATTAGTATATATATATTACTATCCTTAAATAAAACGGCTGTGTATTCCAAAGATACTAGAAGTGTTTGGAATTTTATCTCCAGGTCATTAAGAATTCACAGTTCATTAAAATAAAATTTTAATAAAGAAGAGGCATATGTTTTGTAATGAGAATAGAAAATGGCGGATTATGAATAGAATGATTTAGTGTATAATTGGTCATGTTAAATTAACCTAGAAGACCTGGAACAGAGTTAAACGTCTCGTATAGGGAATGAATATTATCCACTTGGTCGAGAATGGTTTTTGTGGATAGCAGGTTAGCAGAACAACAAATAAAAACATTTAATAAGCGACAACATCATAAGAGCTTTGCATAGTTTATATGATGAAACACAAGAAACATGGAGTTATATATAATAAGGATAGGAAATACAAAATGATTTAACTTTGGGAAAGATGGGAGGTTATTTCGCTGTCATTATAATTAATCTGTCATATATTTCTAAATGCATAAATGACAGCAAGAGGCTTCAAGAAAATTAATCATTTCTGTGTCCAAGATAAACCTTCAAGAAAAGGGTATTCGGTATATTTTAATAAATATGTTCTACAACACAAGAATGAGGTTATTTAAATAAAAGTTGGCTTATACTGATGTTAATAAACCAAACACTTTGGATTTTAATTAAAATGTTAAATAATGAAAAAATTTTAAAAGATAAGCAACACCGCAAAAGGCTCTTTCGAAAATCATAGAAGTTTTATTGGTTTCCTGGTTATGAAAAATTATTTTGGATAACAGGTGATGTGGATTTTTTTAAACCCACCTTATTGTGATTCGTGTCTCTGAAGGATTCTCACTGGGCCGATTTGTGGAACCTATTTGACTTCAGGCAAGAGTTAACGTTTGTTCGATTTGGTTATAAATCTACAAAAACCCTATCGGACACTGATAAAACTGAATGTCCACACAAGTCTTCTCTGTGAACAATTTATTTTCTAATGAGTAACACCATAACACTTGCACTCACCCTCATACATGAACTTAGAATTCCCAATTGGATTTAGATCATGATTAATTGATGAACTTAGATCCCCAACTTAAGATTGATTGTATTACTTATTGGTTCGTATTCTATTTATTCTTATTTAGTAACAGTTACAACCAACCACTCCATTTATTACTACATTAAATCAAGACAGTTTTATTCTAACTTGGTACTTGGTCCGTCCCAGGAGTAAAGCCTGAGATGCCATACATCTCACGTGCTTGCACTGGTAATAATTTACATTTCAAAACATTTTTTATACTTTCCATGAGAGAGAGGTTGGGGAGCTATTCACCCAGACTGTAGACGTGTCCTTTAGAGACAGAAACGCCACTTCGTACTTTATCAGCTCGTGTCCTCTGCTTCCAGAACACACATTTTTATCATTAAGGGCAAAAGTCTTTTGGCCAGAAGGCAAGCCAATTCCAACTTTGCAGCATAAAAGTTTACATTTCTGGACTCCATTTTGTTACGAATTTAAATACAATTAATATAAATTTTCCCCACACAGGAATAATCAAGAAAGTCACTGATGAATATATGTATGATATTTAAGTGGGGTGAAAGTGATTCAATCGATAGTAAGGGAGGAGGAATGATTTGAAGAAACTGAGACACAAGGAGGAAGAAGGAGAAGAAGAGAGAGAGGGAGAAGAGAGTAGAAGAGGCAAGGGAGAAAGACGAGAGAAGGAGGAGAGAGGAGAGGGACGAAAGAGAGAGGACGAGAGAGAGAGAGAGCAGATGAGAGAGAGAGAGAGAAGAGAGAGAGAGAGAGAGAGGGAGAGAGAGAGAGAAGAGGAAGATACGAGAGAGAGAGAGAGAGAGAGAGAGAAGATGAGAGAGAGATAGAGAGAGAGAGAGGAGAGAGAGGAGAGAGAGAGAGGAGGAGAGGAGAGAGAAGGAAGATAAAGTAAAATAAATATAAAAGATATGGAAACCAGTGAGATTAGAAAAAGATTGGGGGTATTACACGAAATAATTAATCTCAACAACCAGGAGGAGAAACAAAGAATTGACAAAGTTATTAGAAATATTTTGTGTCAAGACTATTAACACGTTTCCTGGTGTGATGAGATTTTCTTTTTTTTCTTAAATAAATGGAGGAGAGAGTGAAGACATTCTGAGGATTCTTTTAATGTTTTGAAAAATAACATTTAAATGTGCATGTTTGGAAACTAAAAAGGTTTTCGCAGCATTCTGTCGAATTTTCACACATAAATAAATGAGTTATTGTCTCAAATGTAAAAAGAAGAACTAATACTAAACCAATTCATATTTTATAAGTAAAATAACAGGGTTATACAAAAAAGTATATGTTTCGGGTGTTGGCTCTAAAAAGGAGAATGTTATCTCCAGCACAATACGTGGGGGAGATAACAAATTTTTATTCAGGAAGTAAATTTACAACTCTCGATACCAGGGGAAAATTACATCTACATGGGTATTCTTTTGTGGTCCAAGGACCAAGAACATTAGAATAAAGATTAGGATGAAGCGACAACTCTAAATCGTGTAGCAAACCTATTCAATAGGGTTGATGAAGTGTGCCTGAGCACGATATTGATTTGGAAATACCACACACGTTGGAAGAAAAACATGAAGCCGGATAGAGAAAATGTATACATTTGTCCCTCTGATAACAATCCGACCTGAGAGAAAAGTTGATTTAGGTGTTCATCGTGAACGAAAGATGATCAGTGCTAAATTGAAACTTGGGCTTGGAAATTCAAAAAACTTATAGGCTCTAATGATGTCTTAGATTGAAGAGGCAATTAGCTTGATGAATTACAATAACCAATATTGCACAAGGTTTCATAGAGGATAGGTTTTCAAATTAGCAAGTTGGATTATAATCTGGTCCGCTGATTTGAAATTGAAACTCAATAATAATAGAAGGGGTACCAACTACTTTAACCGTTATTTGATTTGAGGAGTAGAATTTGCGTGGTTTGTCCCTTTAAAAAAACAAACAGGTAATCACTCTTATGTTAGCTTCAACAGATATTTTATAAAAGCAAGAGAAACCTTAAAAATTGTGGACTGAGTGAGGGTAACAGAGTTCTACAACAAGAACATTATTAATTTTTCTTGTAAAAAAATAAAAGCTCCAGGGATCTGTGGCATCCATGCTGAACTGCTCAATGCTGGTGAAAATGCTGCACTCGTGTCATTGCATGCATTTCTTTGCTCTGCCTGGAACACAGGCATCATCCCAACTGACTGGAAGAGGTGCCTTGTTGTCCCTCTCTGGAAAGGGAAGGGTGATCACCAAGAATGCAACAACTACCGAAGGATGATGCTGCTCTCAGTGCCGGGCAAGGTCTTTGCTTGGATAATTCTTGATTGAGTTTGCCACCATCTGCTTGAGCACCAGCATCTGCAGCAAGCTTTACACCAAAGAGGTCAATGATTGACCGTATCCTTGGCTCTTCGGGTCCTACTGAACGCAGACGAGAGTTTCGACAGGCCGCTTGCAGTCTAATGTTTGTAAAGCGTTTGATTTTTCTGAATTGGGATGCCCTCTGGAGGATTCTTGGTCTTCGTGTGGTGCCACCAAAACTCATCGATCTGATGTCTGAACTCTACTCTTGTACTGAGAGTGCTGTGAGATGTGGTGGTACCATCTCTGACT
>CM068956.1:91512219-91525653 GCA_035128595.1 Eptatretus atami | reverse complement strand
AAAAGGTTTGGGGAACTTTTGTTTAATAATGTATAAACATCCCAGCAAAAGATTAGATGTTATAACTAGTGATAGGTTTATATTGCAGGAGGCAAATTCATGTATGCATACCATTTATCCTGATTAATATGTTTGTAAAATCTGAGTTAGTGGCGTAATGGTAAGAGCGTCAATTCTGAGTCTGGAAGGTCGGTGCTCCAAATCCCATCTGATTCATACCAAATACTTTATAAATGGTACATGCTGCCTCTTTGCTTAACACTTGGCATTTAAAAGGACTAGTACGGGCCCGTAGGGGCGGGCCCGTAGGTGCGTGCCCGTAGGTGAGTGCCAGTAATGTGAAGCCCTCTCTCGCCCCCTCTCTCTCGCCCCCTCTCTCTCGCCCCCTCTCTCTCGCCCCCTCTCTTCGCCCCCCTCCTCTCGCCCCTCTCTCGCCCCACTCCTCACCCCTCTCTCGCCCCCTCTTCGCCCCCCTCTCGCCCCCCACTCTCATCCCCTCTCTCGCCCCTCTCTCTCGCACCCACTCTCTCGCCCCTCTCTCGCCCCCCTCTCTCGCCCCTCCTCTCTCGCCCCTCTCTCTCGCCCCCTCTCTCGCCCCCCTCTCTCGCCCCCTCTTCTCGCCCCTCTCTCTCGCACCCACTCTCTCGCCCCCTCTCTCGCCCCTCTCTCGCCCCCTCTCCGTCTTCGCCCCCTCTCTCGCACCCACTCTCTCACCCCCCCTCTCTCTGCCCCCTCCTCTCTCCCCCTCTCTTGAATTGTGACGCCCCCTTCTCTCACCCCCTCTCCCCTCTCTCCTCCCTCTCTCGCCCACTTCTCTTGCCCCATCTCTTCCCTCTCTCGCCCCCCTCTTGCCCCCCTCCTCTTCGCCCTCCTCTCTCCTCCCTCCCTCTCACCCTCTCTCTGTAAATGTATTCACAATGTATTCACAAAAAACAAATAAATAAATTAATAAACATTAATTGTGACGTCATTCGTGATGTCATAGCACCGTGTCTTGTATTGGTGACAGATAAATGGCGTAACTTGGGAACCGCTATTCCGATTAATATCAAACCTCGAAAAGGCACATCCGCGGGTCCCAGCAATATTCCTGTCAAGTTTCAATCAGATCGGACCGTCAATCGTGCAAAAAAAAAAAAAATAAAACATTAATTGTGACGTCATCGTGATGTCATAGCACCGTGTCTTGTCATTGGTCGACAGATAAATGGCCGTAACTTGGGAACCGCTCGTCCGATTGACATCAAACCTCGAAAAGGCACATCTGCGGGTCCCCGACAATATTCCTGGCAAGTTTCAATCAGATCGGACCGGCGTCGTCGAGAAACGGCGGTCGCAGACAAACAGACAAACAGACAGACACACACACAGAGATTGCTGGAATTATAGATAGACTATACGGGCCCGTAGGGGCGGGCCCGTAGGTGCGTGCCCGTAGGTGAGTGCCAGTATGTGCAGCCTCTCTCTCTCTCTCTCTCTACTCTCAACCTCGAAAAGGCACATCCGCGGGTCCCCAGCAATATCCTCTGGCAAGTTTCAATCGTGCAAAAGAAAAAATAAAAAATAAATAAAAAAATAAATAAACATTAATTGTGATGTCATTTGTGATGTCATAGCACTGTGTCCTGTCATTGGTCGACAGATAAATGGCCGTAACTTGGGAACCACTCGTCCGATTAATATCAAACCTTGAAAAGCACATCCGCGGGCCCCGACAATATTCCTGGCAAGTTTCAATCAGATCGGACCGTCGATCGTGCAAAAAATTAAATAAAATAAAAAAACATTAATTGTGACGTCATTCGTGATGTCATAGCACCGTGTCTTGTCATTGGTCGACAGATAAATGGCCGTAACTTGGGAACCGCTCGTCGCGATCGATATCAAACCTCGAAAAGGCACATCCGCGGGTCCCCGGCAATATTCCTGGCAAGTTTCAATGAGATCGGACCGGCGGTCGTCGAGAAACGGCGGTCGCACAGACAGACAGACAGACAGACAGACACACAAGAGATTGCTGGAATTATAGATAGACTAGTACGGGCCCGTAGGGGCGGGCCGTAGGGGCGTAAACGACGACTGGATTGGGGCATTATTTCAATTAGATTGGACCAACCGTGTCATAAATGGACATAACTTGGGAAACACCTGGAAACATACTCAGGTCCCCAGCGTCAATTGTGAGTCATATCAAACGAAGAAGAATTGACGCCCCCTCTCTCTCGCCCTCCTCGCTCCCCAGTCTCGCCCCTCCTCTCTCCCCCTCCTCTCGCCCCTCTCTCGCCCACTCTCACCCCTCTCTCGCCCCCTCCTCTCTCTCCTCTCTTGAATTGTGACGCCCCCTCTCTCTACTCCCTCTCTCCCCCCCTCTCTCTCCCTCTCTCTCCCTCCCTCTCTCGCCTCCCTCTTGCCCCCCTCTCTCCCCCTCTCTCTCCCCTCTCTCTCCCCCACTCTCTCCCCCCTCTCTCACCCCTAGTCTCACCCCCTCTTCTCCCCCCTCTCTCCCCTCTCTCTCCCCCCTCTCCACCCCTAGTCTCGCCCTCCTCTCTCCCCCTCCTCTCTCCCCCTCCTCTCTCGCCCCTCTCTCTCGCCCCCTCTCACACCCCCCTCTCACACCCCTCTCCATCCCCCTCTCTCGTCCCCACTCCCACCCCCCTCTCTCTCCCCCCTCTCTTGCCCCCCCTCTCCCCCCTAGTCTCGCCCTTCCTCTCCCCCCTCCTCTCTCGCCCCTCTCTCTCGCCCCCACTCTATCCTCCCCTCTCCCGTCCCCTCTCTCGCAGATA
Source organism: Eptatretus atami (assembly GCA_035128595.1). NCBI lineage: Eukaryota > Metazoa > Chordata > Myxini > Myxiniformes > Myxinidae > Eptatretus > Eptatretus atami. The sequence continues at coordinate 91,522,870 of CM068956.1, read as the reverse complement.
TTGGTCGACAGATAAATGGCCGTAACTTGGGAACCGCTCGTCCGATTAATATCAAACCTCGAAAAGGCACATCCGCGGGTCCCCAGCAATATTCCTGGCAAGTTTCAATCAGATCGGACTGTCAATCGTGCAAAAAAAAAAAAAAAACATTAATTGTGACTTCATTCGTGATGTCATAGCACCGTGTCTTGTCATTGGTCAACAGAAAATGGCCGTAACTTGGGAACTGCTTATCCGATTAATATCAAACCTGAAAAGGCACATCCGGGTCCCCAGCAATATTCCTGGCAAGTTTCAATCAGATCGGACCGTCAATCGTGCAAAAATAAAAAAAAAAAAACATTAATTGTGACGTCATTCGTGATGTCATAGCACGTGTCCTGTCTGGTTGACAGACAATATATAGTCGTTATTGGTTGACAGACATTGGTCATTGTATCACGTTATTCTTTTATTCAATTATTGTGCTATTATTGTGTACTGCCAATTATTGTGCTATTATTATTATTAATATGCTTGTATCATTATTCTGAGAAAAAATTTGCATGATAAGGTGAGAAGGTGGAACGACACCTTCAGCTGCCATATATACACCTTTTCAACACTGAAAAAGCAGTAAAATGGCCGTAACTTGGGAACCGCTCGTCCGATCGATATCAAACCTCGAAAAGGCACATCCGCGGTGCCCAGCAATATTCCTGGCAAGTTTAATGAGATCGGACCGGTGGTTGTTGAGAAACGGCAGTCCGACAGACAGACAGAACAGACAACAGACACAGACACAAGAATTGCTGGAATTATAGATAGATATACCATAAACAAACAATGCTGGAAGGTATAACCCTTGCCAAGGGACTGCTTTGGCTGCTCTCATGCTCTGTAAAGGTACGGTACATCAAAATATTTATAAGAAAAACATTTTCTGTTCGTTTTAGGAAATGGATATCAGAAAGTTTTTCTCTGCTGCAGTAGTTTCATCAATGGGTGCAACCCCATCCTCATAAGTTTCTGGGAAGACTTTACCCCTAGAAATGGGTAACGAATGCTGATTCTACTTTTCTGGATTTTCCACATAAACCCTATCAACCTCAAGATGTAGGTTCCATCCTTGTCCAAACACTTTCAAACCGAAAACTGAAATTTGAACAAAGGTGGTTTACTGACTTTCACTGGTTACATCCGAGTCTTGGCGAACAAACGTGGTTTATTGACTTTCCTTGGTTACATCCGAGTCTCGGCGAAGTTCTCCACCATACACACATGCGCATCGCGGTGAAAACTGCCTGAGATGACCCACTGTTTTGAGGTCTCATTTGTCTCAAAATGATTTAGAAACTGGAAAAAGGCCAATGAGGAACTCAGACACCATGAAAATTCAGCCACTCACAAGCTTGTCTCAGAGAATCTAAAGTTTCAGAGAAACCAACCTGATATGAATGCAAATCTGAACTGTGCACTTCTCAAAGAACAACTCTCTTCCTGGAAGGCACTTCTGAAGATAATAAGTTCACTGCAGTACTCCATGCAACAGGGCCTTGCAATCAAAGGAAAGGAAGCTTCAGACAGTAACATTAAGAAGCTGTTGCAGTTGTGGCAAAAGATGGTGAACATCTGAAAATATGGCTGTCCTGGAAGACTGATTTTACAAGTGGCGAAATTAAGAATAACATCATACAGTTGACAAATCATGCCATTTTGAGGTATGTCTGCAACGATGTCAACAAAATGTCAACTGGGTTTGGAATACTTATTGATGGGGCACACAATATTCAGGGCAATGTGCAGGAGTCTGTCTGTGTGCATTATGTAACTGATTTGTTTGTTGTTCAAGAGGATTTGTTGAGCCTCTGCCAAGTCCCATCAATGACAGGAGAATATCTCTATAAGATGCTGCTGGATGCTCTAATATGGCTACAACTGTCTATTGAACACCTCAGAGGAAATGCAAAGGCTGTCAGGTAGATGTAAAGAAGATCCAACCTCACCATTGGCCAGGTATATTCACTGTGGAGCTCACATTATGTACCTGATTGAAAGCCCTGCATTTATAAGAGATGCTCTAGACCATTGATCTTCACTTTTTCAGAAGGGGGCCAATTTTGCCAATAAGACATCAGTGTGAGAGCTGCTACACTGCCTGCAGGACTCCAAAATGGCTGCTTTTAGGCCCCGCCTCCACTCACTCTTTTTTTTATTTTTATGTTTTTTTATTGTGGTTACTGGACTGCAAGCATAATTGTTTGCATACTGCCATCTACTGATGTTGTGATGTTACTTTTATGCTTCGCATTGGAACACTCATTTGAAACCATTGGGTCAATTTGATAGCATTTATGGTGGATTATGATGATGTGTTTTCACATTTGTGTGTTACCGGCTGTGCGTCGGGCTACACTTTGGGCCACCAAGGGCAGTTAGTGGCTCGCAGGCTGCGCAATGAAGAACAGGGCTCTAGATCATGTCCAAGAGCTCGGCAATCTCCACAATAGCTCTGGGAAGTTCAAGCACCTGTATTTAAATCTCCATGCACATTATGCTGACAGCCCCTCCCCTACACGACTGAAGCCCACATGCCCAACATGTTAGCTCATGCATTCCTCTGCTGTAGAGTTTTCTTTAGTGGTATTTTTACCATGGGCTTCCAGCTGGTGTATATGGATTGCAAATAAAGTTCAACTGTGAAGTCTGCATTTCTCTTCAGGAAAGTCTTCTTTTTTTTTCTCCTTTTGTGCTTTTGTCCTTGAAGGTACAGATTTTATCACTATATCAAACAGAGATAATTACTGTTGACCAGTTTTTTCCATCTCAGCAGCCTTTATTCTTTTTCATAACAGTTCATATTCAAAACTATAACAAATCTGCAACCCCTTTTTGACCTTTGATAATAAAATAAAATCCAATAAAATGGTCTTTGTTGTTTTGCTATGACCAACACGTTTTCTGTTGACCCCTTCCATGTATTCAGGATATGCACATCTTCTCACCTACAAAAATGGTGACCACTCATTTCGTTACTTCCCATCATCTGTTATGAAAGAAACATGGTGAGCAATGGATTTATCAATAATAATTCGGAGAGACATTTCAATTTTGCCTTGTTCAAAACATTTTGTTAACATTTAAACTTGAGGGCTTTTGATGTATACCCATGAAAAATTGGTGTAACTGCTCAATTAATTATTTCATTTTACTTGTCGCTTCATTGTTTGTCATTATTCCAGGTTGACAGCATTTGTTATTCGTGTAATGAAACTTGGTACCAATTATTTACCACCTGCTGTCCGTGAGATGTGTGGCTCTGTGAGATGGCTGATCACTGAACGTCAAACCGATTTGGGATCTTTTCGTGAAGAAGGTGCAGTCTATTCTTCCAAAGTTCGGGTAAGCAAGCATGATTCGAATAGATTTTACATTTTGCTTGTATGCCTGAGTTATGGAAACATAATGTTACTATTTTATGCCAACAATCTGCCTGTAACAAAGCAAGTCCTTCAACATGGCCAATGATCTGCAAATATCTCCAGTCTGTCAATATGAATTAACTGTCAGTGCGAGCAACTCCTTCACCCCTGAATAAGTTTTTAGTATAAATTAATCAGAAAATTATGACAATATAGCCATGTAAAATAAACTAAAGCAATTGATATTGGATATTATATAAAATGTCATAATCTGTATTGTTCCTGCACAGTCGTGTAACAATTCAATGATAGTGTTCCCCCATGTGAGTTAGTCCACACACATCAGTAATGCTACTGTATGTTCTCATCCCAATACCACTGCAGTATAGCCTCTCTTCTCAGGGCTATAGTGAGATACAGTTATCTGCTTTAACACGTGCACACATCACCAGTTGTTTGTTTTTTTAATACAGCATATTTCGAAATGTTGTGGATGGGTTATGACAAAACTTGGTGAATGAGTTGATTAGACTTTGGTTAAGGTCCGGTTGCAGATCCGGCCTATCAGTGGGATACAAATTGTAAACTGTTCAGCCTGGCCTGACAGACGTATTAGGCCATCAGCCGTAAGCTGTATCGTGCAGTTTCGTTCCACTCATCAGGGGGGTAGACAAAACCTTGATAATATGATAGTATATATCCAAATACATACGTATCCAAAAGTTCTCCACTCAAATAGCTGCAGTTATTGTGTATTTTCATCTTGAAAATCGATGCATTCCCCGCGCTCTCTCATTTGAATTTTCTCCACTCGGATCACGTGTGGGCCACGTGACGCCTCGACAGCCAATAGATCAGCTGACATTGTATGCAAATTTCGTCAGACTGTCATGTGACCAGCTAAGTTAAGACCAGCTAAGACCACCATTTCGTTGTGGTGGTGGTGGTCGTATGGCAGCTTAGCTGCCGGGGTAGCTATCATTTCTTGAAGCGCGTCTGTGTCGCTGGTGCAGTGCCCCTCTACCAGTACACACACTGGAATGGTACTCATTTCGCAGACCTCGGAAGGATGACAGGCTGAGTGCATAGCCTGGTGTTGGCTCAGTGGTTAGGGTGGTGGCTTGGGATCCTAGGGTCCTGAGTTCAAGCCCGTCGGCCGCTGAATTAATACCCAGGGGTTGACTCAGCCTGTCATCCTTCCGAGGTCGGCGAAATGAGTACCAGTTCCAGTGTGTGTACTAGTAGAGGGGCACTGCATCAGCGACACAGTCGCGCTTCAAGAAATGATAGCTACCCCGGCAGCTAAGCTGCCATACGACCACCACCACCACACCACAACGAAATTGTGAATTAAAAATAAGCTGTTTTCATTGCCTTTCTTATACATTGATTTTATTGCGTTGTTCCATAATTGTAAATATAGTCTGAGTTATAAAAAGATATACCAGTATGTCTATTTGGATCAACTATATCGAAGGATTTCATAAAAAATGTGGCAAAAACTATATCTGCATGAGAAATACTGATTTAAATTAATAACAATATTAAAATAAAATCATTCATAATAAATCAAAATTCATTGCAAACTCTTTAAAGGCTGTCACGTGGTCAATGGTTTTCCCTAATTAGTTTTCAATATCAATTAAATTACTATTTTTTGAAATATACATACATAAATAAATGTTTTCAGGGGGGTAATCTGAAACCGTAGGGGGTAGGATGAAATCGATTTCAGATTACCGGGAGGTAACTTGAAATCTTACACTGCACTCCGGTACATAGGCCCATGATCGAAGTTAGTCCTCCCGCGCGGCACTCTCGGCTAAACTCGTTCTTGACCGTCTAAGACAGCGTTTCTCAACCTTTGATGGCCCATGGCCCCCTACCGAGTCGTTTAACATTCGTGTCCCCTGCCCTTCAATAAAAGATGCAGATTTCGTTTTGTGAAATTTATTTACTCAGTCTTAAAAGATAAATCAAAGTAAACCTTTTTCTAAGCAATACAATCAATGAGACACTTGCTGTTGGGCTTGTCTGACGAGGCCTCTTATGTCCGGCTCCGTTTTGGACACAGCAAGGCGAATATCGTTCCCAACGTCAAGACGGTTTCTGGACTTCGTTTTAATGGTCGCAAGGTCAGAAAATCCAGATTCGCAAAGATATGTTGTGGCGAATTGAATGAGCATTACGGATGCCTTCTTGCTGAGTAGTGGATACGCATCCTGAACAGACAACCAGAAGGTGGAGTGGTCTTCTTTGTACTGAAGACCAGTTCATTGCTTTTAAACCTTCAACTCTGCCAGCTCCTCTGCTTCGTCTCAGTAGGTTCCATTTTGGCGTTAAACGGGTCTTTGTGCCACGGAACATCCAACGGTGCATCGTCGAAATACGATTTGAACTCAGCGGAGAGATTGTCAAGATGTCTAGTGATGCAATCTTTGATGCCGAGCGGAAGCTCAATCCTCTGCGTCTGCAGGTGCTCGTCAAGAAAGAGAATGAGGCAGTGGACCCGGCCTTGATTCGTGCCTGCCAGACTTCCATTCTAGCAGACAGTCCGGCAAGCTTGTCTTGAACGTCACTGAGTCACATCACGGCCTTGCAAGGACTGGTTCATTTCGTTGAGTCGGCCGAATATATCGGCCAGGTAGGCGAGCATCATGACGAAATCTTCATTGTCGAAGTGGACATGGAGGTGTTTTCGTTGTCTCGCAGGAAGATTTCCACCTCAACCCGGAGTCATACAGCCGAGAGAGGCATTTCCCCTCGATAGCCAACGGACTTTGGTGTGGAACAGAAGCCAACATGTTCCGCTCCCATTTCGTTGGCCAGGAGTTGGAAGAGCCGATGATTTTTGGCCTCGCACGAATGAAGTTGATCACTTTGACCGCGACGTCCATGACTTCCAGCAAACGAGGTGGAAGAGTCTTTTGACGCAAGAGCGTACGGTGTAGCGAACAGTGAGGACGTCACATGGGGCTGTGGGGGAAAAATTTATATTAATGTTTTAAATTGTAACAAATGGAGTCTCAGAAATGTAACTTTTATGCTGCAAGTTGAATTGGCTGTCCTTTCTGGCCAAAAGACTTCTGCCCTAAAAATGATAAGAAATGTGTTGTTCTGGAGCAGAGTGACCGAGCTGATAAATGTACGGTGGCTTTTCGTCTAAGGACACGTCTTCAGTCTGGGTGAACATCCCCAACCTTCTCTCCAAAGTATAAAATGCTTTGAAAATGTAAATTATGGGAGTGCAAGACGTGAGGAAGTATAGTATCTCAGTGGCTTGTACTCCTTGGAACTGACCAAGTACCAAGTTAGAATAAAACTCTCTGATGTGATGTAGAAGTGAAATTGAATCGGGTTGGTCTAACTGTTAACTAAAGTAAGAATAAATGAAATAGAAACAAATATATTGCAATCGATGGGGATTCTTAAGTTCATTGTACGATGTAGAAGTGTATGGTGTTCATTAGAAAATAAATTGTTTCACAAGGAAGGACTTGTGTGGAATCAGTGTTATCAGTGTCGATAGGGTTTCTGTAGATTTCATAACCAAATCGGACAAACGTTAAACTCTGTCTGAAGTCAAATAGGATTCCACAATCGGCCAGTTAGAATCCTTCAGGAGGACAACGATCACAATAAGGTGGGTTAAAAAAATCCACATCAGGGCCATTCGTTCTTCACAAGCGTGACGAACCCTCCTCTGACCGACCATCGCTGGGCACCATCAGTACAAATGTGCTTGAAATTCTGCAAGCGAGTCCATTAGCTTCAAAAAAAGAGTCCACAATAGCTTTGATATCTGCCGCTGTCGTTGTGGTTGGTAGGTATTTCAGAACAAGAACTCTTCCTTCATCTTTCCCTTTCTCTCGTAGCGAGCGAAGGCAATCAACTGGCTCTCCAGGGCGTGTCGGTAGACTCGTCAATTGAAGGCTAGCCTGGAGCGTGCTTTGTTTGATTTCGGAGCAAACTTGACGGCACACATCAGCGGCCATGTCGTCAATCCTCGTCGATCGTGTCATTAGAGAGCGAAAATTGCTGGATCTCTTTTTCGCCTCTGTCCGATCATCAATTCCACCATTTTCTCTGTACATGGCTTAAGGCTCAGCAATAGTATGCGGCTTCTTGCACTTCGCATCGGTATGCACTCGTAGCTGGATTGAAGAGCAGGTTTTTCTTCTGGCCGGAATCCAAATTTGGGAAGTGTCGCTTCACGGTCATATCGTGATCGTTTCGCAGACAGAGCGTCGATATTCTTCCTTCCTTCCGGATGCATCTTGTCGCGATGGTTTGAAAGTTTGGAAGGACGTAGTGACGCATTTGACATCACGACCGAGCAGTGCAGACATTGCGCGCAGTCCACGCCATCTCGACTGACATTCGTGAATCCAAACTTGACATAGCTGTATTCATTTTCGAACCTCGACATCTGAGAAAAAAATTGAAAAAAACAAAATTCTAACGTTTTTGTAAACATGGTTTACTATGAATGCTCTGTGGCTCCGCCTTCTCTTTTAAAATCGTGGTTAAACTCATCTACCCTTTTACTTTGACACTATGACCGGAGACTCGTCACCTTAATTGTACATTACAAGCTTCTGCATTCTGAATCGCAGTTTTTCGGCGTCCGCTCATGGCCCCCGGTCGAAGGCCGATGGCCCCCTTGGGGGCCACGGGCCCCGGTTGAGAAAGCTGGTCTAAGACGAGCCATTTGTTGACACTTTCTCTCCATTTATCCCATCTTACAGACGAACGTTTGACTTCTTCGTTCGCTCATTGTCCTGGTGAATTACAGGGGGAGTGTCCTCACTGGCCATATTCATCAAAAATCGCCGATCAGCTGCCGGTGATTTCCTCCCTGCAGGAAGCGCCATCTTGGACAACTTAGCTGGTCACATGACAGTCTGACGTAATTTTGCATACAATGTCAGCCGATCTATTGGCTGTCGAGGCGTCACGTGGCCCACGTGATCCGAGTGGAGAAAATTCAAATGAGAGAGCGCGGGGAATGCATCGATTTTCAAGATGAAAATACACAATAACTGCAGATATTTGAGTGGAGAACTTTTGGATACGTATGTATTTGGATATTATCAAGGTTTTGTCTACCCCCCTCCCCCTGATGAGTGGAACGAAACTTGATTTTCAGGCACTTTCTGAGCCATGGCTGATGGCCTATATGTACTCTACCAAGTGCTGTTCTTGTTTTGTCAATGTTTTTCTGTGAGACATTCTTGACATTTCGTCGATTTATCAAACATTTATAGTAAGTAGGTTTTTGGCTTTGTTTAATAGATGGTATTTTTATTTTCTCGCCATTTAACTATTCACATTTGATTGATTGAATTGGTTTTATTGATATTTTCATCATGACCAGCAGCCGAATTGCGAAAATGTTTCCAATAAAATACAATGAGTTAAAACAATGGATTGAAGCAATATTCAATACAATTCTTATATATAACAATAATTTCAAGAAGCAAATCCATTAATAATTATTATAACCATCTTCAATACAATTCTTATCATACATAGCAATGGGAATGCATAAAAATAGTTCTCATGAGTCATTCAGAAGTCTGACAACATAAGGCACTGAACTTCTCCAACATATTTCGGTTCTGCACCTGATTTCCCTGTACCTGTCACTATTGAGTAGTTGCCGTTACTCAGACTGCTTTGGTGGTAGACATTGTGGGAATCTGCCACAGACCTACTTTGCAAATTTGGGATGTAGTTCAACGTGTCAATGACTCAAAGTATGTAGGGTATGTACTTAAAGAGCATTGTCATACGATTCGTACCGGTCTCGGAGAATTATCCTCGAAGCACGTTTTTGAATTCGTTCAAGCATATTTGACTGATGGACAGTCAGAGCAGAATGCCAAACTGGTGAACAGTACTCAAGAAGTGGTCTCATGTTCGACTTGCACACCATCATCAGGTCATCCTTCGAGGCACCAAAGTGATTCAGACACAAAGAACATACATCTTGCGTGAAGCTTTGGATGCAATGTACTGGACATGTTCATTCCATTGGAGATCCTTCTGGATTATTATGCCAAGAAGTTTCATCCTGTCGCAGTCCTGGAGCTGCATGCCATTGATTTCCACTGGACCTTGAATAGGTGGATTGAATGCAAAATTGACACTCATGAGTTGGCAGGCACTTCACTGGATTCAGTCACATATTTGACTGCTGGCACCATTCCTGAAGCGATTCCAACATGTTCGGGATGACACTGGGTGATGTGACAGCGACTCTCTGCAATGGCTGTCATCTACGTATTTCCATCAAGGAACTCAGGCTTGGTCGAGTGCATCTACACTAATAAAAGGCAATGTGTGTGTGTGTGTGTCAGTGTGTGTGTCTCCTCCATAACTCCAAAATTATAAAACCTAGCAGCCTGAAACTTTGCATGCATACTAAGAAAACTGCAAGGAAGTGCAAGAGTGAAAATTGGGTGTTTGGGTTAATTAAAACATCGCTTTTGAAGATAATTTAGGGGGTGCTCATCACCAAAAAAAGAACAAAATAAGCCTCACGAAGATGCCGCCATCTTGGTCAGCCTTCTGTGCTTGCTGAAGTCTTCAGCCGCCATTTTGTTCGGCCATTTCAAACATGCCTCGATTTGGAAACACGATCTACTCTCACGGACTAATGAAAGTATATAATCGAAATATGTCGATGGGAGAATCGAATTATGTGAACAAAAAAGTATCGAAATCTGGAGTGAAATCGAAAATTTTAACAAATTAGAAGATTTTTAAACTTCGTGTATTTATTGTAAGCAAAACATTAAAGTTAACTTTACTGTCGGACGATTCTAGGTGAGTGAAGAAAAATCATGGAATGTGAGAAAGTGTAACGTTAATTGATGAATAGTCATAAAGGCTTGCTTACACCTGCTTTGCGATCCATTGACGGCACAGTCCACAGGTTCCTTTTTTTTTTCGATAATTACATCCGCAGTTTGCTGTTCCGTTTTGAGACGATTTGCAACAATGCAAAATATTAACATAAATATACTATTATAGTTCGTCAATATATTAAGTAGTTGGTAGTTCTGCAAGGAAAAGATAAAAAAAATTTCTTGCGCAAAGAGGAAGCTTTTTGTTGTTGTTGCTTTGCACCGTTTTAGTGTGTGCTTTCATTACAAAATATTAATATAAATATACTAATAGTTACTGCAATATATTAATAGTCGGTAGTTTCTGCAAGTGAAGAGGTATGAAGACGGCAGACATGG
>CM068956.1:91491855-91502402 GCA_035128595.1 Eptatretus atami | reverse complement strand
ATGTGCCGTTAATGGCGTCGCGTGCGAGAAATGAAGATGGGGGGGACTCGATGTAAAATCTAACTAGGAAAAAATCGCAGCGCACACAGTAATTCCATTAACATAGGGAGGAATCTATCTACACACACTACGAAGATAACTAAGCTTTGGACTGCATGTCTGTTGTGTGCTAATGGTGTCCAAATTCGCCAAACAGTAGATATATACATTTACATAATATATATATAATTATATATAATTGTTACGAATTCGCGCCCAACTGGCAGTCGCGAACGGCCGCTCCCACTAATAGTACGCTCGCCACCGGACGGACAATTCAGTCGTGCCCTTCCGGAACAACGCCGGAACCCTGTCACGGGTGGTCTTCAACCCACACGGCCTAGCCAAATTTTTACCCGCCGCAGAATAGGTCAATCGCGAATATCGATATACAAGTACCCCCTGCGGGTAGCTAACCCGGAGACCGTACCTCGGCGCAGGCTCGGCTTGGACGCGAACCGCCCAAGCGGTCCGTTTCGTTCTGCAGTATAACCGAGCGGTTATTATCGCCCCGACCTCGCCGGATCCGATTCTAAATTTTTAACGGGATTTAACAACCCCAATATATGCCCGACTGCAAGATGCATTTTCAATGGGAGAGAAAGGAGGACGCACGACGGGTACATTCACACAAGTACATTTATTTACAGCAGCACGTACACATATTACCTCATGCAATCGAATGGGGGAAGGGGCAAGAACGAGCAAGGAAAGCACTACAACCGACCTATAAGCAATTATTCCATAGTCACTTAACATTTTACTTACAGGAACACGCGTCACCAACATTCATTCAAAAGCAAAACCAAAGGAAATAAAAGACTACCCCCCACAGACAGGGCAGTCAGACAGGGTCCGTAGACCTTATGGCGTGGGACTTGCCGACCGAACGAATCTCACAGACCTTGCAGTCGTTACCGCACCCTCGGTGCGATGGATCGTGGGGAGTCGCGACGTCTGTCCCCCACGCAGCTAGACAGCCGAGGCCTGAGCTCGCCTCCACGGAGGCCGGCGAGCTCTCTCCGGCGCTCTCACACGGTATGTGACGCAGGGCATTGCGCGACAGAGCTGCAAGCGCGCCTCCCGTCCCGTCCCTGTTGCCACGCCGGACTCCCACCGCTGCCGAGCTCCGACGACTTCGACCCGAACCACCGAACCCAAAGCTCTCGAAGACCAAGACGACGAAAGAGAAGAAGCCCACGCGCACCACCGAAAAAACCACGCACACCCCAGACCTGGCGTTCTGCGCCGCCCTTATATCCTCCTTCCAACGCCTCGCCCCTCCCCTTTTACGCTGCCGCCCACCTTCCGCTCCTGCAGGAAGCTTCCAGAAAAGGGCGTCCTTCCCCCCCTCCCCGCGCGCCTCGCGGGGCCGAGAGATCTTCTGGCACATGGTCCAGGGAGATCTTCCCCCAAAATCAGGCCCCTCCTTTACATAACCTCTGACCTTTGACCCGCATCGCCCCTCCCCCACACCAAAGCGCGGGGAAACAGGTGCGGAATACACAAGGCGGGAGAATCAGCGGGAAAATCCGCGCACCATCGGAACTCCTCTGGTTTCCTTCGCTTTCGAGAGATGTTTTTACATGAGCGGAGAGGTTGTGAGGGTTTGTGGAGAAGGGATCGGGCAGTTGAGTAGCGGGGAAGGTGGTTAGTGACCGTGGTTGTTGGGGTTTAGGGCGATCTGGTTGTTTGTTGAGGCGATCGTGGTTGTTGGTTTGAGGCGATGTGGTTTTGTGGTTGGGCACGATCGTGTTGTTGTGGTTTTGAGGCGATCGTTGGTTTTTGGTTTGAGCGATCGTGGTGTTGCTGGTTTGAGGCGATGCTGCCCCCCCCCCCCCCCCCCCCCCCCCCTGGTGTTGTGGTTGAGCGATCGTGGTTTTGTGGTGAGGCGATCGTGGTTGTTGTAATCGTTTGGGCGATCTGTGTTGTGGTTTGAAATAACGATAGTAAAGAAAAATGGCTATCTCAAAGGATCACAGCCCTGTGACACGAATAAATTCCCATTAAACAACGGTGGGGAAACTAACTGAACAACGACTTATCGAGCTACTGAAACTACGACCTTTATGGGTCTGCGATTTCCACGCCGTAAAAACTATATATTATAATATAAGTAGATAATATATATATTATATATATATATTAAAATTATATATATATGTTACAGGCCAGAGAGTGTCGGCCGCAACCGACCGCTCTGAACGTAGCCGCAAGTCGATCGGCCGACCGATCGCCCGAATAGAGTCGCCACCCGATAACTCCGAGCGACGGTCCTGTACAAGAACCGAAATTACGCCCAATCGGCAGATCACGTGGAGGTAGGTTGATTGCCAATCTTCAATGTACCTAAATCCCACGTGATCAACTACCGGGGTATTCCACCCTCGAGATCTCGGTACGGAACCAAAACCGCCGGGCGAGTTTGTCCAGGGTGCGCGATTCCGAGCGGCGTAATGCCGAAGAACCGTCGGTCCAAATAGTCCCCTATTACGGCAAACCAACGGCTTTCTAACTCCCCAACACACGAAAATGTTCAGTGCAATGAGGAATGGACGAAAGCGAGCAGGTTACATTTACACAGGACATTTATTATAATGAAACACGTATGCAATTAACAAGCAACAAAAAGAACTACACCGTCTATAGAATTATTAATGTACAGTCACTTTACACAGTATTACTTACGGGACTCGGCTCGCCCCAAACATTCATTCGAAAGAAAGCAGGAAAAAGACCCCACAAAGGCAATGGGTCAGATGGACTCTTGCGTCTTTATGGCGTGGAGCTTGGCAGACCAACGCAGTCCACGAGACCGTTGCAGGATTACCTGCACCCTCGTGTGCTGGCTGGGCGACCCGCGACGTCCCGCCCACAGCAGCTAGCGTAGCCGGTCGAGCTCGGGCCTATCCGTGTGGCAGGCGAAGCTCTCTCCGCTCTCTCCACACCGAGACGCGCGAATCTCATGTGCACTCAGCGCGTTTGCTCTTCCCCACAGCCAGCTAGCGTGAAGCGCAGAGAGAGAGAGAGAGAGAGAGAGAGAAGAGAAAGAGAGAGAGAGAGAGAAGGAGCAGAGAAGCGAGAAGGAGAGCACAGTCTAGAGAGGAAGCAGACACGAAGAGCGAATTCGCGAGTGGAGACGAGAGCGAGCTCTCGTCAGGCTGCAGTAAGCCACGAACGAACGTGAGCAAGTATTGCGCAGCGCGAGAGAAGACAAGGGACACAAAGGGCAGTGAGCGGCCTCTGACCAGCGTCACGCTCTGCAGAGAGAGACGCATCGAACGCGCGAGACATTCACGCAGAGCCTGAATGAGCTAGAGGATTCCTGCACCGACTCCGAGAGCCCAAGAACGAGAGTAGAGAGAAGAAGAGCGCAGGAGCAGAAAGAAAAAGCTACTGACCGCCCACAGGGACATCAAGGCGACAACGAAACATTCTCGAGCGGTGACTCCCACGAGCTCTTTTGGAGTGCTATCCACGAGGGGACTCCGAGGAGAGAGAACGAACTCTAGGATCCACCAACGCTTTTGTAGATATCTGCTGCGATAGATAGATTGACGTCGCTTTATGAGGAGTATCTCCACAAGAGAGGACAGAGAGCGGAGAGACAAGAGAAGAGAGAGAAAAGATGTGCTACTTGAATCGCAGATAGGCGAATCGCACGCGCTAGCCCACCGCAGGCATCTCCGAGAGCGTGAATCATGCCCTGCGATATGCAACCGAGCACGCACCGAACCGCGTATCAGCGCGAAGAAGAGGATGTGGAAGGAAGTTGTGAAGATGCAAGCGACAGAGAGAGTTCGTAATGCTCGTGAGCGACGAAGGAAGAAGAGAGGAGAGGAGAAGAAGGACAACAGCATGAGATAGAGTATGATCATGTGTGACACCGAAGATAGAGTAGAGTATGAAAGAGGAATCACGACGAAGAGAAGACGATGCTAAGCGAGATTGTGTCAAACATGATATAAAAACAGAATGAGAAGAGTAAGGACTATGTAGAGATGGAAACAGTAGGCACAACTTAACGGAGAACGATAAGTAGACTAGACGGAGCGTGAATGTATGGAGAAGAGAGAAGAGGTAGCAGTAGAGGAATATTCCAAAGATATGACGAGATAGAAGAACAGAGGACTTACAGCCCATACGCACTTTGAACAGACATACGATCAGCGCCGAGAGAGAGAGAGAGAGACCAGTACGAGTGCAAAAGTGTATGTAGAGATGAAGAGAGGTGACACCGAAGACATGTGATAAGAGATTCTTGCACCAGAAGTAAGCAGGTGAGCTCTACAACTGAGATGCGAGAATCCACTGAGAGTGCGACATGTGCATTAAACGTGAAGAGAAGATGAGAGAGAGAGAGAGAGGAGAGAGTCCCAAAAGAAAATAAATAAAAGAGGAGAGCACCTAAGTAGACGAACTGGTGAACTAAGACTAAACAAATGCTCAACGAGAGACTCATTCAGACAAAGCTAAGACCTAAAAATGCCCCAGGCCGCGTTAAAAAACAAAAGACATGCAAAGGTGGGTTCCGAGAGAGAGAGGGAGAGAGAGAGAGAGAGAGAGAGAGAAGAAGAGAGAGAGAGGAGAGAGAGAGAGAGGAGAGAAGCAGAGAGAGAGAGAGAGAGAAGAGAGAGAGAGAGAGAGAGAGAGAAGAGAGAAGACCGAGAGGAGAGAGAGAAGAGAGAGGAGAGAGAGAGAGAAGAGGAAGAGAAAGAAGAGCAGAGAAGAGAGACGATAGCAGAGAGAGAGGAGAGAGGAAGGAAGTCCGAGAGATGGAGATTGAGAGCATTGTGGTGCCAAGAGAGAGAGGGTTGATGGAAGAGGGTAATTTTACATGGTGGTGTGGTGGGGTGTTCAGGTTCATTGAAGCGTACAAAAATAAAATAAAAAAGTGGCATCTTAATCCTTGACTATATAAGATAATAACAATAAAGAAATACACAAAATGCTATTTATCTCAGCAAACCTTTCACACAATTTTGCTTTGAAACAAATGACAAGACAAGAGTCACTGCCCGTCGAGTTTGTACGAAACAAAAATTATACTGAACTGAAACCTTTATAAAACTACCGTATAAAAAAAATCCGTTTGAATGCCATCACAATGAATACTCAACAATTTGCACATATCATCCTCTCCTTGGTTTTCAGTGTTCCGACGCTAGTCTACGCGAGTACTGAGGACCCGCGCACTACGGGACGGTGTCATTACAGAATCTTATGGAAACACAGGAAGAGGTCTAAGAAGTCATAGCAAAGCCCTGTGTGGGGCGCACCGTTGACTGTGGTGCCCCATCTGCGGTGCCGATCGCGATGATCTACGAAGTGCAACTGTTAGGGAAAAGTGAAGACCAGGCGACAAAAGCAACAAAAAAAACAGACATAGATGTACAAACCCAAGAGGCGAGCGAAAAGGTCTCATCGTGACAGCGACAAACACCACAACGATATGTCCTTGACAAAAACCGAATGGATTGTCCATGGACCGCAACATCAAAATAAGAACTTGATTCTGAGCCGACAAAGTAAATATAGACCCCACGTGAAATAAATATTCAAATTTTTTTCATTTGAAAAGGTCTCAAAGTACATTATTAAAACGACTATCTTGGAAACCTCATTTAATATATTACTGACGAGCATATAAGACCGCGTCACCTCCCCGAGGGATCCACCAGCATCCTGCAACTGGATAATCTACGGAGCAAGAACAAAAAAATCGATTGACCTGGAGATCGTGCTCTACGGTGCGGGACGAAGACCACACCTCTACGTGCACCTGTGGGAAAACCAACGCGGCAAATGACGTGCTCATTGACGATGTCTGGGACGTCTTGAGATGTTCGCAATCGACTGCAGCGGCTCAACACCGACATAAACTATCGCAACCCTAAGCTGAGGGGTACCTCGAAGCAATTCAGAATCAGATCCAGAATCACGATCCAGCAAATGGGTCCTGGCACAATCCAGAATCAGATCCAGGAAATGGCGCCTGGCAATCCAGATCAGACCAGAAATGGGGTCATGGCTGAGAAGCGCCAATTCCGTCGGCCCAATGAGACCCAGATGTATAGGTAAAAGCACCAATCATAAGCTGAAGCCAGAGCCCAGCACGCTTTGACCAACAACAAAGGGACCCGGCCTCAAGGAGCTGATGCCCTAGAGCACCAGGACTACATTGGCGATGTGGAGTTACCATCATCATTCTGAGTCTTGGAGGAGCACTCTCCCCTGGGAATGGGGTTACGGAACCTCCCTCCCCCCAATGCAAAGCCCCGAAGGAAGCTCCTCCCCAAGACCGTGCCGGCCGCCTATGGACAGACCAGACTGGCGCAAGATTGATATACAAGCATTCACAGCTTTTACCAGTCACCAACTCCCTGTCCCCGTTTTAATAACGGACCTTTTGGGCCGTACCGGAATCCCCCTACGATACACTGCATAATAAAAAACGAAACATCAACAATAAATGATCATAACCCCACACTGACCTAAATACCAAAATCGCTATAAATATGAAACAAACAACAAAACACATGATCAACACCATAACCTCCATCCGCACCCATTCAAGCGCCCATGCTCCTTAATGCTTCCCACACAAGGATAACACCCAACAAAATTAATAGTGAACCCACAGCCAACATAAATAAGCCATCCAAATTTAAAAATAAATAAATAATTAGATTGAACGAACAACATAAGAATCTGTGAGCACGATATCTCAAATAAGTCCCCCTGTTCTATAATTGTCCTCCCTAAACCCACCTCAGCCTGTGGATGTATGAGGAAGAAATTTTAATCGTGGCACACGGAATTGTTTGATGTTTTTTAGATTTTCGGTGAGAAGATCCAGATCGAAGAACATTACGAAGTATTCTTCCACCGTTTTAGATAAACAAAAAAACAAAAAGTACCAAAAACCAAGGACAAAAACAAAAAACCAAAAATTAAGTTGACCAATGACACAAAACTCGGCATGCGCTAATATGTCTCCAAACAAAGTTGTGGGAGCGTTTAGAGACGCCCTAACTTGATGGTACTGAGCCCATGGAGACCCTACGTCCCCCTCAGTTGGCCTAGCTGGGCAGACGGGACAAACAACGAATAATGTCGATTCTGTTTAATGTCCGGGGCAGATCCGCATACATAGAGAGGAATCCCGCACGGTGGGACTACAAAATGTATCGCCACCCAACCCACTATTTTGCGTTAACACAATAAATAAATAAAAGTTTGTCGTTCTCGTTTAGAAAAGCTCTTTTACTGGTTTTGAAGCTCAGAGAACAGGAAGAAGAAGAAAACCAAAAACTACGACACGAAGAGAGAGGTCGCACGGCGCCAGTGAAAATGTCCGGAGGTTTTCGAGAAACCGCGGCTGAAGTGGAGCGCCCAGAGTCTTAGGAAGAGAAGTCCAAACATCCGGCGCAACAGGCTGCCCTAACTCCGTTCCCGCCTGCCCTTTCTGGGTGCGCTTGGGACTGGTGTCTACGCAACGCACGCCACGCACCAAATTACCGCGATGGCTGCCGCGGGCAAAAAATAATTCAGGCAATCAAGCCATGCGATCTGATCAGGTAGATCAACGTTCACGAGAATAGATATCTGCAATACCAACCGCAAAATGTTCTCGGGGTTGAAACATCGCGGCGTCGTAGTTTTCCTGACCTTCTTTGAGCCACAAATCTGATCAGTTCACGTTAAATTCATTCGAAACATGCGTTGACCATGTTTGACTCGGGATCCCCTTCAGGCGTTCTCAAGTCACCACGGAAACGAAAGAACCTGTATCACAACATGAACAGGACCGACAACTGAAACAGATCCTGGCTCTGGTCTTGCCCGATACTGCGCCTTCACCCTGTGATTTGATTGCGATCGCTCCCGCGACACGTCCTCAAACAGCACGTGGTGCTCGGCTTTGGCTCGCGACTCAGCAGGCCTTGGTCACGGTCCCTCACGCTGATCTGCCTGCAGGACTCACCTCGCTGACGCCTCCATCAATTGCCGCTCCGCTTCACCCAGACAACAGAGTCCTGAGCAACCTCGCGACTTGCCCCCGACTGCGTTCCGTATCTTTGGTCCACCTGGAACATAGGACAATTGTCCCAACTTCCGAAGCGCCCTCAGAAATGGCCTCTCAACGTTCAGGCATCCGCGTGTAACGAGCAGTCTCAGCCCCCAAGTGAGCCAGACGAGGTTATCCACTACAGATTGAGCGCGAGGGGCGAGTGGCGAACATAATGATAATCAAAATGATTGTTTCGATTGCGTCCAACAACATCACGATTGATGCCACAGTGGTGCTCCTCCGAAATTTCGAAACTTTGGCCGAGAGTGTGAGCTCTCGGAGAATCTGGGTATCTCGATTCTCGACATCTCTCCATACTCACCTCGTGGCCTAACATTCATAACCTAAACCGTACCCCCTGTGGTGGGCTTTCCAAAACGCCTCACACCTTTAAAACTATTATAGTTCATAGAGGACAATCGGAAAAACCCGTGATTTCCCCGAACTTCCTCGCGACGGCGTCGCCTGTTATAACACAAAGTGTTGCAGCCTGTTTAACGCGTTTCTGGCGCACGCGTCAGAGCCCGGGGTGCGTACCGCCGGTCCTATAGTCAAGACTGGGCCTTGCCGCTCAGCCAGTTGTTCAGTCACATGCGCCTTGAGATCATTTCTATCCGGCATCCCACCTACTCCTCCTACGGCGACATCCGATCTCTGCTGTGAACACAATCTGTGGCAGCGCCCAATGGACGTTAACGATCTGCGAAAACTGGCAGGAACTCCCCCCGTCTGAACGTCAGATCGCTGAACTCCCAGATACCATTTGACTCTCTCCCATGAAAGAGCCGCGAGGCTTGCCTTGGCGCAGTCGCTGATGTCTGTTCGCCTACACGACGAAGAAAATTTGTGCCGTTTTTGCCATGCCTTACTTCTGTGTCACTTGCTTCCCCCCCTTTCTGAGTTGCCCCGTGGCAGTGCTTAATGCCCCCCGGTCCCTTTCGATGGTTGGAAATGCAGGACGAACATGCATGACTTCACGTTGCCCGTCATCCCAAAGACATTCCAGACCCCGCGTACCCACATGCGCTTAGAATTCGCCGAGATACCACTGCGCCCCGATGGCCTCCATTAACAGGTGCCGTACGTCTACATCATCTTGACTTACCCGGAAGCGAGAGAATTGGACTCCGGGGGTGACCAAAGTCACCCAGTGCAACAATACTGACCTATCCTCGCGTGGCCCACCTCCTTCTCGCGACGAACACCCCTTAGCCCACTCGCCACCTGACACATCAGCTGAACATCAACACAAGCATAGCGAGCAGGCTTACTTTCCCAAGCACAAACAATGTGGATGAAAAGTCCACTTTCGAGGTTCGAGATGCGCACCTTCAATTAAATCACTGCACACTAACTGCACAACACGCTCTCACCCCCACCACAACACTCATCCAGACCAGTGATGCACCCCCACGCTCCCCAGTTACAGCACCAAAGGATATATATAAACACCCAATCACCCAGACGATAACCCACCAGGATCACTGACTTGCATCACATGCTCGTCATCGCACCCTCTCCCAAAGCCGTCGATTTCGTGCCTCTCTACGACTATCCAGACAACCAAAAGGTACCGACCCTGCCGGGGCCTCTGCTTAGGCACGTAAATTGAAGTCATACGCTGAGATCATAAGCTAGCTTCACACGGCGTAAACCTAGCATTCCACCTCGGGGGAGCGTTCTGGGGTGGGAATCACCTCGCTGCGTCCATCGCGCCACCAACCAGTCATATCGCA
Source organism: Eptatretus atami (assembly GCA_035128595.1). NCBI lineage: Eukaryota > Metazoa > Chordata > Myxini > Myxiniformes > Myxinidae > Eptatretus > Eptatretus atami. The sequence goes on along the minus strand of CM068956.1, from coordinate 91,492,553 downwards.
CCATGCATATCTTTATAGACTCGTCCCGAGTCGTAAATTTTTGTGTGCCATGCAGGTGAAGGTTTTCCCCTCGTACATGTTACCTATGGGTCCCTGAGTGCGACATTTTTATACGTGTCCCAAAAATAAATAACCGAGTGCGCTGCGTTTTTTTAAAGCAGAAATGAATGAAGCGATTGAATCGACCAATCGAATGTGGAAACGCACAGAAAGCCAATAGAATCACGTAGACCAACAACCTGAGTAATTTACGTGCAGCCTTTGTCATCCTGCAGTTGACGTCATGTGGGTTACGCCCCTCTTCAGTAGAATTTGGGCGTTCCGAAGAGGTTGTTTTTCTTAATTTTTCTAACATTTTACAGAACGAGTTTCTTGCTTGAAAAAAACATTGTCAGATCTGCAAATCACGATGGAACAAACTCCTATAGGACATATTACTGTCATCATATATATCATACTACAATTTCAGTACTTTGGGTGTCAGGGACCTTAAGTCATCAGCCATCCAGCAAACTCAGCAGTGTTTGATACTTGTGGACATACTAAGTTCCCAGCCAAGTCAGGCATTTTTTGGTTTTCATAGTTGAGGCTCGTGGAAGAGCTAGAATTAGTATACTGAAGGGATCAGGACACAACAGGACTAAAGGAACAGTTGGGAGAGGGAGGAAACACCAACAGCAGAGTTGAAAGCCAAGATA
>CM068956.1:91462770-91482664 GCA_035128595.1 Eptatretus atami | reverse complement strand
AGCTGCCGGGGTAGCTATCATTTCTTGAGCGCGTCTGTGTCCTGATGCAGTGCCCCTCTACCAGTACACACACTTGGAACGTGGTACTCATTTTCGCAGACCTCGGAAGGTATGACAGGCATGAGTGCATAGCCTGGTGTATGGCTCAGTGTTAGGGTGGTTGGCTTGGATCCTAGGGTCCTGAGTCAAGGCCCGTCGGCCGCTGGATTAATACACCAGGGGGTGACTCAGCCTGTCATCTTCCTGAGGTCGGCGAAATGATTACCAGTTCCAGTGTGTTACTAGTAGAGGCACTGCATCAGCGACACAGTCGCGCTCCAAGAAATGATAGCTACCCCGGCAGCCTAAGCTGCATACGACACCACCACCCACCACCACACGAAATTGTGAATTAAAAAATAAGTGGTTTTCATTAGCCTTTCTTATACATTGATTTTATTGCGTTGTTTCCATTAGATTGTAAATATAGTTCTGAGTTAGTTAAAAAATATACCAGTATGTCTATTTGGATCAACTATATCGAAGGATTTCATAAAAAATGTGGCAAAAACTATATCGCATGAGAAATACTGATTTTAAATTAATAACAATATTAAAAATAAAATCATTCATAAATAAAATCAAATTCATTGCAAACTCTTTAAAGGCGTCAACGTGGTCAATGGTTTTTCCCTAATTGTTTTCAATATCAATTAAATTACTATTTTTTGTAATATACATTACAATAAAATAAATGTTTTCAGGGGGGTAATCGAAAACCGTAGGGGGTTAGGATGAAATCGATTTCAGATTACCGGGAGGTAACTTGAAATCTTTACACTGGCATCCGGGACAATAGGCCCATATCGAAGTTAGTCCTCCCGCGCTGGCACTCTCGGCTAACTCGTTTCTTGACCGTCTAATACGCGTTCTCAACCTTTGATGGCCCATGCCCCCCTACCGAGTCGTTTAACATTCGTGGTCCCTGCCCGTCAATAAAAGATGCAGATTTCGTTTTGAATTTATTTACTCAGTCTTAAAGATAAATCAAAGTAAACCTTTTTCTAAGCCAATACAATCAATGAGACACTTGCTGTTAGGGCTTGTCTGACGAGGCCTCTTAATGTCCGGCTCCGTTTTTTGGACACAGCAAGGCGAATATTCTTCCCAACGTCAAGACGGTTTTCTGGACTTCGTTTTTTTTATTCGCAAGTGTCAGAAAAATCCAGATTCCAAAAGATATGTTGTGGCGAATTGAATGGCATTACGGATGGCCTTCTTGCTGAGTAGGTGGATACGCATCCTGAACAGACCAACCAGAAGGTGAGTGTCTTCTTTGTTACTGAAGACCGCTCATTGCTTTTGAAAACCTTTCAACTCTGCCAGCTCCTCTGCTTCGTCTCAGTTAGGTTCCATTTTGGCGTTAAACGGGTCTTTGTGCCACGGATCATCCAACGGTGCATCGTCGAAATACGATTTTGAATCAGCAGGAGAGATTGTCAAGATGTCTAGTGATGCAATCTTGATGCCGACGGGAAGCTCAATCCTCTGCGTCTGCCAGTGCTGTCCAAGAAAGGAATGAGGCAGTGACCCGCCTTGATTCGTGCCTGCAGGACTTCCTTCTAGCAGGACAGTCCGCAAGCTTGTCTTGGGGGGGGGGGAAAAAAAAACGTTTTCCATTTTGGACTGTCACATCACGCCTTGCAAGGACTGGTTCATTTTCGTTGAGTCGGCGAATATATCGGCCAGGTGGCGAGCATCATGACGGAACTCTTTCATTGTCGAAGTGGGACATGGAGGTTGTTTTCGTTGTCCGCAGGAAATTCCACCCAACCCGGAGTTCATAACAGCGAGAGAGGCATTTCCCCCTCGATTAGCCAACCGGACTTTGGTGTGGAACAGAAGTCCAACATGTTCCGCCTCCCATTCGTTGGCCAGGATTGGAAGAGCCGTATGATTTTGGCCTTCCACGAATGAAGTTGATCACTTGTGGACCGCGACAGTCCATGACTTTCCAGAAACGAGAGGTGGTAAGAGTCTTGACGCAAGAGCGTATCGTGTTAGCGAACAGTGGGAGGACGTCACATGGGGCTGTGGGGGAAAAATTTTATATTATGTATTTTAAATTGTAACAAATGGAGAGTTTCGCAGCAATGTAACTTTTACTGCTGCAAGATTGAATTGCTGTCCTTCGGCCAAAAGGACTTCTGCCCTAAAAGATGATAAGAAATGTGTTGTTCTGAGCAGAGTGACCGAGCTGATAAATGTACGGTGGTTTTGTCTAAAGGACACAGTCTTCAGTCTGGGTGAACATCCCCCAACCTCTCTCTCATGAAAGTTATAAAATTCCTTTAAAAATGTTAAATTATGGGGAGTGCAAGCACGTGAGGAAGTTTATATATCTCAGTGGCTTGTACTCCTTGGAATGACCAAGTACCAAGTTAGAATAAAAACTCTCTGATGTGATGTAGAAAGTGAATTGATCGGGTTGTCTAACTGCTTAACTTAAAGTAAAATAAATGAAATGAAACAAATAATATGCAATCGATGGGGGATTTCTTAAGTTCATTGACCTGAGGGTGAGAAGTGTATGGTGTATCATTAGAAAATAATTGTTTCACAAGGAAGGCTTGGTGTGGACATCAGTGTTATCAGCTGTCGATAGGTTTCTGTAGGATTTCATAACCAATCGGACAAACGGTTAAACTCTGTCTGAAGTCAAATAGGATCCACAATCGGCCAGTAATCTTCAGGAGGACAACGATCACAATAAGGTGGGTTAAAAAAATCCACATCAGGGCCATTTCGTTCTTCACAAGACGTGACGAACCCTCCTCTGACGCCGACCATCGTGGGGCACCATCAGTACAAATGTTGCTTGAAATTCTGCCAACGATCCATGTAGCTTCAAAAAAAGAGTCCACATAGCTTTGATATCTGCCGCTGGTCGTTTGTGTTGGTAGGGTATTTCAGAACAGAAACTCTTCCTTCATCTTTCCCTTCTCTCGTAGCGATGCCGAAAAGGCAATCAAACTCTGCTCTCCAGGGCGTGTCGGAGACTCGTCTAAGTTGAAGGCTAGCCTGGAGCGTGTTTGTTTGATTTTGAGCAGCAAAACGTTGACGGCAACACATCAGCGGCCATGTTCGATACAATCCGATCAGTCGGATCGTGTCATTAGAGAGGAAACTTGCTGGATCTTCTTTTTCGCCTGTCTGGTCGATCATCAATTCCACCATTTCTCTGACATGTTTGATAAGAGTCCTCAGCAAATAGTATGCGGCTTCTTGCACTTCTCAATTCGGTATGCCCACTTCGTAGCTGGATTGAGAGCAGGTTTTCTTCTGGCGAACCAAATTTGGGAAGGTGTTCGCTTCACGTCATAGCCGTGATGGTTCGCAGACCAGCGTCGATATTATCTTCTTCCTTCCGGGATGCATTACTTGTCGCGATGGTTTGAAGTTTGGAAACGTAGTGACGCATTTGACATCACGACACCGAGCAGTGCAGACATTAGCCGCGCAGTCCACGCCATCTCGACTGACAATTCGTGAAAATCCAAAACTTGACATAGCTGTCATTCCATTTCGAAACCTTCGACATCTGAGAAAAAATTGAAAAAAAAAAATTCTAACGTTTTTGTAAACCATTGGCTTTACTATGAATGCTCTGCTGGGGGCTCCGCCTTTCTCTTTAAAATCGTGGTTAAAACTCATCTACCCTTTTTACTTTGACACTATGACCGGAGACTCGTCACCTTAATTGTACATTTACAGCTTCTGCATTCTGAATCGCAGTTTTTCGGCGTCCGCTCATGGGCCCCCCGGTCGAAGGCCCGATTGCCCCTTTGGGGGGCCACGGCCCCCGGTGGGAGAAACGCTGGTCTAGACGAGCCATTTGTTGACACTTTCTCTCCATTTATCCCATCTTACAGACGTTAAAACGTTTGACTTTCTTCGTTCGCGTCATTTGTCCTGCGTGAATAATACACGGGGGAAGTGTCCTCAGCTGCCATATTCATCAAAAATGCCGATCAGCTGCCGCGTGATTTCCTCCCGTGCAGGAAGCTGCATCTTGACAACTTAGCTGGTCCACATGACAGTCTGACGTAATTTTGCATTACAATGTCAGCCGATCTATTGGCTGTCGAGCCGTCACGTGGCCCACACGTGATCCGAGTGGAGAAAATTTCAAATGAGAGAGGCGGGAATTGCATCGATTTTCAAGATGAAATACACAATAACTGCAGATATTGATGAGAACTTTTGCGATACGTATTGTATTTTGATATTACATCATATTTATCAGGTTTTGTTCTTACCCCCCCCCCCCCCCCGATGAGTGAACGAAAATTGATTTTATCAGGCCACTTTTCTGAGCCATGGCTGATGGCCTAATGTACTTTCTACCGAGTGCTGTTTCTTGTTTGTCAATGTTTTCTGTGAGACATTCTTGACATTCGTCGATTTATCAAACATTTTAGTAAGTAGGTTTTTGGGCTTTGTTTATAGATGGTATTTTTATTTTCTCGCCATTTAACTATTCACATTGATTGATTGAATTGTTTTATTGATATTTTCATCATACCAGCGCGAATTGCGAAAATGGTTTCAAAAAATACAATGGAGTTAAAAACAATGGATTGAAGCAATATTCAATACAATTCTTATATATAACAATAATTTCAAGAAGCAAAATCATTAATAATTATTATAACCATTCTTCAATCATTCTATTCATACATAGCCAATGGAATGCCATAAAATAGTTCTCATGAGTCATTCAGAAGTCTGACAACATAAGCACTGAACTCCAACATATTCGGTTCTGCACCTGATTTCCCTGTACCTGTCACATGAGTAGTTGCCGTTACTCAGACTGCGTTGCGTGGTAGACATTGTGGAATCTGCCACAGAACCTACTTTGCAAATGTGGGATGTAGTTCAAACGTGTCAATGACTCAAAGTATGTTAGGGTATGTACTTAAAAGGCATTGTCATACGATTCGTACGGTCTCGGAGATTATCCTCGAAGCACGTTTTTTGATTCGTCAAGCATATTTGACTTATGGACAGTCAGAGAAATGCCAAACTGGTGAAACAGTACTCAAGAAGTGGTCTTCCATGTTCGACTTGCACACCAGCATCAGGTCATCCTTCGAGGCACCAAAGTGATTCAGACACAAAGAACCATACTCTTGCGTGAAGCTTTGGATGCAATGTTACTGGACATGTGTCATCCATTGGAGATCCTTCTGGATTATTATGCCAGAAGTTTCATCCTGTCGCAGTCTGAGCTGCATGCATTGATTTCCACTGGACCTTGAATAGGTGGATTGAAGTGAAAATTGACACTCATGAGTTGGCAGCACTTCACGGATTCAGTCACATATTTGACTGCTGGCCACCATTTCCTGAAGCGATTTCCAACATGTTCGGGATGACACTGGGTTGATGTGACAGCGACTCTCTGCAATGGCTGTCAGTCTACGTATTTCATCAAGGCAACTCAGGCTTGGTCGAGTGCATCTACACTAAATAAAAGGCAATGTGTGTGTGTGTGTTTAGTGTGTGGCGGGTCGTGTGTGTTGTTTCCTCCATAACTCCAAATTATAAAACCTAGCAGCCTGAAACTTTGCATGCATTACTAAGAAAAATGCAAGGAAGTGCAAGAGTGAAATTGGGTGTTTGGCGTTATTAAAACATCGCTTTGAAGATATTTTAGGGGGGCTTCATCACAAAAAAAGAACAAATAAGCCTCACGAAGATTGCCGCCATCTGTCGCTTCTGTGCTTGCTGAAAGTCTTCAGCCGCCATTTTTGTTTCGGCATTTCAAACATGCCTCGTTTGGAACACGATCTACTCTCACGTCTCCCGACTGAATGAAAGTATATATCGAAATATTATGTCGGATTGAGAAAAAATCGAATCTTGGTGAACAGAAAGTAAGTAAATCGAAATGTGGAGTGAATCCGAAAATTAACAAATTAGAGATTTTTTATAACTTCGTGTTGTATTATTAGCAAAACATTAAAGTTAACTTTTTCTACTGTTCGGACGGATTATATTGAGTGAAAGAAAAAATTATGGAATGTGCAGAAAGTGTAATTAATTGAGTGAAATGTCATGCTTGCATAAACCTGCTTTTGCGATCCATGACGGCACAGTCCACAGGGGTCCTTTTTTTTTTTTCGATAATTACTCCGCAGTTTGCTGTTTTCCGTTTTGAGAGATTGCTAACAAGTGCAAAATATTAACATAAATATTACTATTATAGTTCCGTTCAATATATTAATAGTTGGTAGGCTTCTTGCAAGGAAATAAAAAAAAATTTTTCGTTGCTGCAAGAGGGAGCTTTTGTTGTGTTGCTTTGCACCGTTTTAGTGTGTGTTTCATTACAAAATATTAATGATAATATACTAATAGTTACTGCAATTATTAATAGTCGGTATTCTGCAAGTGAAGAGGTATGGAAGACGGCAAACATGGGACGTGTTGGTAGAAATGGGATAAATGACTCTCCGTGGGTGTGTGTGCGTTGCTGTTCATTGGTTACGTGAGTGCGGTGCGTGGGTTTTACGCTGCGCGCGATCTGAACTCGAACCTGGGCCCGTGGTGCGTCCGTGCTTGTTGAGGAGGGTTATTGCGACCGTCTCGTGAAACCATGGTACTTCTGCAAGCGCCGAAGCCTCGAAGCCACGCAGGACTTGCCTCCGTGCAGTACGGTGTGGAAATCCTGTGCATGGTGTGCGAGTAAAAGGTTGAGTAAATTGCCGGTGTGCGTGCATGTTAAGTGTGACCCTGAGGAGGTTGGAGATGTGGGAGGGCTGTGGGATGAATTTGTGGGTGTGGCGGGTGGCATTTATCACAGGAAACTATCATTCGAATGGCAAGCTGTTTATTTTGCAACAGAAGGGAAGACCTCAACTCCCAAGATATTGTGAGCCGAAGACTTAAGAGTACATGCATATTGAGTTGTATCTATGCAGTTTTTAACCAAGATATTCAGATGACCTTTGTGCGACTTCAAATTTGCTACATAAAAGGGGTTTGTTCAAAGTGTTGGGATTTGTTTACAGCCCCGGGGGGGGGGGGGGGGAAGAGGTTGGAAAGAGTCATGTTTTACCCTGCGAACATAGTTTTGATAGTTGCCGGTCCGTAGCGAGACACCGCTTAGAGGGCAGCAGTTGGGCCGTCTCCACGAACACCGGATTGAAGGTCGCACCCCCGGATAACTCCGCGAGTCAACGGGCGCTTAAAGGACCGTGGTCACCAATATTTTGACGGCGTGAGTGGGGTCCACTTGTCTATTCCAATTTACTAAGTACTCACGCCATATAATTTAGCCTGGGTGTTGGCGTAGTGGTCTAGGGTAGCGGCTTGGGATCAAAAGCGTCCTGAGTTCAAGCCCGTTGGCCGCTGAATTAATACACACCAGCGAGGTTGACTCAGGCTCTGTCATCCTTCCGAGGTCGGCGAAGTGAGTACCAGTGTACTGGGCCGGTGTAGCCCCGGTTAGAATAGGTGTACCTATCCCTGTGTCGTAGAGGCGACCAGGGTTGCGTCAGGAAGGGCACCGGCATTAAACCTGTGCCAAATCATTATTGTGGATCATAAACGGAGGATCGCTGTGGCGGACCCCTAACCGGAGCAGCTGAAAAGAAGAAGAAGAAGACTCACGCCAATCTAACTACCGGGGAGCCCACACCCTCAGCCGGCTTTCCGAAACCGAGTCCGCTTTCCCGACTCGGATCCGGGTAACCGAGCGAGGGAACTACCAAAGCCGCGCCGTCCAATAACAATTTACGGCACAATCAGCCTCACTTATAAACTCAAAACCCGAACCATGACTAGGGCCAATGAAAGAAAACACGGACAACGAACTGGAAACATTTAACATGTGGGTTTATATTTATAATAGGGAAGGAGACAGAGTAGAGTTATCACGACTATCAACGGCAGGCCAAAGAAAAGTGAGCAGAAGTACTTTAACAATTCTACTTAAAGACAGGCCCACACACAGACACCACACACCCAAAAATAAATGGACCCCCCGTGGGTCTTTATTCGGCCCCTCAGCCCAGGAGGAAGGCAGCTGGCGACCAGCAGTTTCCCTGTCGTGTCGCGCTGGCAGCTCTCGTGCGTGACCCGCGACTGCACGTGTGGGACCCGTGTCCGTGGGGAGCTTGGATGGCGAGCGCGAGGACTCCAGGCTCAGCAACGATGATAGGCGCCCAACGATGGGCGAAAACAGGAGCAATGGCGACGAAGCCCAGACATGAACCAACCGGCAGCAATGACGAATCACCGCACGAACCCTTCTCACAATCGACCGACACCCGACCACATCTCAGAGGCCCTTGTGTTTCTCTTATATCATCCCTCGTGTTGGGTGGTGGATCGGTTCGGTTACACTTTTTCCTTCTCATTGCGTCGGGTTCCATGGGAAATCCCGTCTGTCCCTGATTGGGCAAGGACATGCCCTTGCCTTTCCGGGCGGGTTCTCAAATCTGGAGCGATGGAAAGCGTGCCGCTATGTCTGTAGCCAGAACATGGTGTGTCGAATGGCGTTGCATGGCGAAGAAATGAAGGAATGGGAGGTGGGGGGGGGGGGGGAACTGATGTATAAAAACTAACTTAGAAAGAAACTCGCAGCGACAAAAAATGTTTCCCATTAGACATAGGGAGAATCTAATCACACACGCACTTATGAAAATAACTAAGCTTGGGACTGCCTGTCTGTTTTGTGTGCTAATGGTTTCCAAATTTGCGAACACCACCCCCCCCCCCTCTTTATAGAACTCGTCCCGCGTCGTAAAATTTTTGTCCAGTGCAGAGTTGAAGGTTTCCCTCGTGTACATTGTTACCTATGGGATCCCTGAGTGACGAATTATTTATACGTGCTCCCAAAAATAAAATAACGAGTGCGCTGCGTTTTTTTAAAGCAGAAAGAATGAAGCGATTGAATCGACCAACTCGAATGTGGAAAACGCCACAGAAGCCAATAGAATCCGTAGACCAAAAACCAACCTTGAGTATTTACGTGCAGCCTTGTCATCCTGCAGTTGACGTTCATTGTGGGTGTACGGCCCCTTCAGTAGAATTTAGGGGCGTTTCCCGAAAGGTTTGTTTTTTAATTTACTTTTACAGAACGAGTTTGTGAAAAAAACATCTGTCGATCGAATCACGATGGAAAACTCCTATAGGACTATACTGTATATATCATTATAACAATTCAGTACTTTTGGGGTGTCTGAGGGACCTTTAAGTCATCACGCCATCCAGACAAACTCAGCAGTGTTTGATACTTGTGGACATACTAAGTTCCCAGCCAAGTCAGGCATTTTTTGCGTTTTCTAGTTGAGGCTCGTGGACAGAGCTCAGAATTAGAATAACTGAAGGGATCAGGGACAAACAGGACAAGGAACAGTCTGGCGAGCAGGGAGGAAAACACCAACAGCAGAGTTGAAAGCCAAGATACGGAGCAGACTTGGACAAATTCAATGGATGTGGGGATGAATGAGGACAGCGAGAGGATACATATTAGTGGGGCAGATAACAGCAATTTTTGAGAGATATGTGCAAATGATGATACAAGCATCAAAATTGGCAAACATTTTGTTTCTCCAGGGGATTCTGAACTCAAATCTGCCTGATTGGCCATTTGAAAACTTCCTAAATTTTGAAAGATTTTGAAAAAAAAAAAAAACTTCAAAAAAGTCAAGATACACGAATTCAATGTGATGGATGCTGGCTGAGGATTGGTGAATATTTCAGAAACATCATCAAAGACGTTTCCAAGTCTCCATGCATTTCTTTCCCTTTACCGGGAAGGCAAGAACGACGTCACCATCCATTGTGAACGCCATGGAAGCTTGGGGAATCCCTCTTCGCTTTCTCAGGCCCTATTGCAGAAACTACCTCATGGACTGGAATCCATCGCACCCTTGGCTCCTTGGCCAAAGCCAAATCCATCATGTCTCAAGACCTAGTCCTGTAAGGATGGCATACAGATATTGCTATGACTAGTACGTCCGTGTCATGTAGCCTTAATGCCATAATGGACTTGCTTACCATCCGTCGTCTGCCATCCCTTGGCGTGTACAACATATCGGGAGTGTCAGTTCTTCATGACAACATGAGACACAGCATCCATGTGACTTCCTCTGTGTTAGCTAATGGCATCTTCTCCTTTGTGACAATGACTGTGCTTAGTCGTCTATGCTTCACCACATTCCTTTTCCGCAAGGAAGTGAAAACAGCCTCAGTCTTGTTGCTTGTCATTCTCGAAGAAAGCTTCTTCCAGTTACTTGGGTTCTTACTGGTTCCTCATCTTTCGTGATTCCTTCCCCCTTTTCGACCTTGCCTCGGACTTCAGACTTGACTTCTTGTACCACATAAACACTAGCGTTCCACCCTCGTTACCTGGCACCAGTAGGATATCACCTTTGGGATGATGTCTTTCTTTTAGCATTAGTCAATCAAATAGGTCTTTGAAGTGGCGTGGAGATAGGCATTTGATAGTGCTGAGCCAATCAAATGATGACTGCATCTCCCCTTGGTTCTCTGTCTGGGATGCTTCACTTGCGCTTCAAGAATTTCAGAGCTGTGGACTTCAAAAATTTTTTTGAGTCTTCTTTTTTCTCTTCAAGATTTTTCAAAAATTGGAATTTTCAAATGGCCAACGGGCAATTTGATCAGAAAGCCCTGGCAGAACAGAAAATGCCAAATTGAGCTTGTTATCATAATTTGCACGATTTTTCTTCTGTCTACTTACACTACAAGGGCAAGCAGGCATGGGGTCAAAGCAAAGGCACGCCAAGGCACAAGTATGGCAGCAATGCGGACCAGGCAGACGCACAAACAGCGGCATATGAAGCTGGCCGGCCTTCTGGGTCTGGTCCGCTGAGGTTCTGGAGGGAGTGCGGTGGTTAGCCGGCCGCTTACCGGAAAACAGCGTCTCGGACCTAGCCTACTGTTCTCCCCCCAACCTTTCGCCTTTTGCCTTCTTTTCCATACCCACATCCCTTAGTTTGCAACAATCAAATTTAGACTCCCCCCCCTTTTTTTCTTAAAGTGTCCCATCAACCCTCCTACTGTGCCTTATCTGGCCAAAACTATCCTACCTGACCTACTCCCACCCCTAAGGATCCTTCCTGAGGGGTATAAGGAAGAGACAGGTGTGTCTCCTCGGCCCAGACGGAGCCGTCAGAATAGCCTCCACAGATTATCAGCAATCTGCCATGTGGGTCCACGGACCTACGGGCAGCGAACGGAATGACTGTTGCGAGGGGTACACATCTTCCTATCTGTCCTTCCTTATTAAACCTTAAAACTATTCCCCGGGCTTTTCACACGCCTGTCTTCTTAAACTATTGTTATAGGAACCATGATTCCCGTCGTTGTGTTGGTGCCTGTTATAAATTTGGGGCTGGCCCTAAATTTCTCTCGTCCCTTGCACAATTTCGTGGCTGGGCAGCGTGGCTCACTTGCAGAGATTCCCTTCTGCCGAACTCTATCTACGGCATCCCCTGGGCAGCTGAGGCTGTCTTCGAGCCTACCTACTCCATATGAATGCGGGGAGTGCCCTTCCTGGCTACTCCCCCGTATATGCCACGTGGCATTTCTGGCGCTCCAGGTCCCATTCCGAGGTCGCCATGCCCATTTCACTATCCCCGGTCGCTTGGACCCATGGCCTACTCCGGCGACTTCTCCGTGCCCGGGGTGCCCTCTACTCAGTACTCCCCTTTCCACAGCCAACTCTCCCAGCGCTCAATGGACTCCTGCACCCTTCAAAGAGGTATCGTGCCTTCTTCCAACACCAACAACAAAACGAACCTCCGTTTTTGGGTTAATTTAACTAACCTACTAACTAGCATTACACTACCGGGTTCCTTTGGGTGGGATTCACCCTCCCCCCCAATCATTCGTTCCACCATGCATTCCACAATTCACTCCACTCACACTTGGGCCTGCTGTCCCATATTCATTCATTATGTTTCTTTCTTTCACTTCGTTCACACCAACACTGACACTCTGCTAGCTACATCCCCCCTAATTAGGCTCGTGCTCCCTGTCATCCCCTTACTCTAATGCACGTTCCCTTTCACTCTACGTAGCTAATCTACTTTGCCACTACAAGTTCCATGTCTGTTATGTCTCCCAAAATCCATTTCTAAATTCTAACCTAAATTCCCACTAACTGGTCCTACCGTGGCCCCATGGAGGACTGGTCATGCCCCATGAGGCCAGTCTAACTACGCTAAACTCATCCCACTAACTAGTGCTACCTTGCCCACGAGGATGCTTGCCAACCATCCTGGCCGGGGATCGGGTACTCGTGCACAGGCTCGGCCATTTTTGCGTCGCCAGGGCGGCAGTTTTTCGACTCGCTCGTCCCCTCCGTATATGGCGCATAAATGGGGACCGTAAACGTCACCCTAGATGCGCACCATGCGCTCGCCTCTCGAGCCGTCCGCCACGTGAAGCACCGTGCGCCCACTCACCCACATTTCGTGCTGCGAGATCAGACCGCGGTGACGTCACCGCACACAGACCCAGCAGGCTTACCACGCACACGGGCCCGGCGGTGTCGTCCCAGGGACCGCTCCGCACGTCCCGTGAACAGTACTCGCGGTGAGCAGCACGTGGGCCTCTGTGCACGTGCTCACATGGGGACACATGCTTTTCAAATTCACACAATTCAATTTGTCACCATTTTTAGCCGTCCGCGCTGGCATCTTGTACAAGCGCGGACGTTTTATAACGTCGGCTTCGCGCTTGGGCCGTTCACACAAAACACAGAACGGACCCCGCAGAGCCGGCGCGGTTTCCAAAATAGTTCCGTGCCTTACACGACCCAAGTCTCCCGTCTGGGTCGGTCCGTGTCCCACACCGTCTTGTGCACTCAACCATGCCATATTCATTGCCAACATCGCACATTATAACACACATTTCAACACACACTTTGGGGCATCCACATCGGGGGCCGTTGTTAGCCCAAAAGATCCCGGGTTCTATACCCCCAAGCTCGGTGGCACTCATTCGCCCCATATACCCGCTCGACCTCGCACGGCTTTACCGGACTTTACCTCGTCACGGCCTGCCTGGAGGAGATATTACCGTTCTCCCTCGTTCCTGCGGGAGGTTAATCTGACCCTCGCATTGGGTCTCGACACATTCCCCAAGCTCAACCCCAATGTCCCCTCCTAGCTCTACTTGTGTGTGCTCCGCTTTAATGTCATGTAAACTCGTCCATTACCTCCTCTAATTTCTGCATGTCTCTTTACCTGATCTATCTCCTTCGTGTCTCTGTTAATTCCGTCATCCCTTTTACTTCCCACGTTTCTTTTACCTCGAACTCGCCCGTTTCCACCACGGTCCGAACAACCGTTTCACTCCCCCTGACTCGGTCGTTCCTCCACATGCAGGCGCCATTTTCCAGTCCATGGCCTGCATTTCCTCTTTCACCTTTAACAGCTCCGCCTTTTATTTCTTCCTGCCCCCCTTCATTTGTTTTTCAAGTGTATCCCCATGTCTTGCATGTTCGCATTCGTTCTTTGCATTGCTTGCGTATCGCATCCATATCCGTTCTTCATGCTTATCATTCATTTTGCATGTTCCCGAGCACCTCACCAACTGGCTCATGTCAAGTGGCCTTGGCGGAGCCGGTCCGCCATGATGGTGTGCGGAACGGCAGGGATCGCTCAGTCCTCCGAGGGGGGGGAAATTTGATGCGGGGGGAGCTCTGCACCGCCGCCGCCCCCAATGTTACCTCTGGGTTTTAATTGCAGGGAAGGGTCTCCTGAAGGTGTGTCCTTGAGCCATGGTTCCACTAACGTTAATCCCGAACCACCTGTACCAGCTCGTCTTGGTCCGCCATGGTCCGTGCTGGGAATTTAAAAAAATTTCACTGCTCTTAATTTGGAGGGAAGGGGAGGTTGTCAAGCACACTCTGGTCCGATCCTGTAAAAAAAAAAAAAATTAATGCGGAGGCGGAGGGGTTCGAGTCCCACTCCTGAACACCAATTTGTTGTGGATTCAACCCTGTAAATTTCTCTATGGAGCGGAGTGTCCGTATCTACACTCCTGACACCAACTTTGTTGTGGGCTGAGGGTCGTGGCGAGAACGACCGCTAGGTGGGGGAGGTACGCCGTCTCCCACCAGACTTCCCCGGAATTGTAGGCCGTCGCTCCGGATAATTCCGTGAGCCGCGGGTCGCAGAACCGACCGTGGTCGCCAATATCTCGATCGCGTGGTGTAGGGTTATTTGTCTCGAGCCAAAGTAACCTAGTATCCCACGCAATCTCGTCTACCGGGGATCCACGCCCTCGAACGTCTGGCGCGAACCGGATCACTCTACCAGCTACAGTAGAGTATCAACTTTCACCTGCCAACTCCGGCTCGGATGCAGTCGAGCGGGCCTGCCCAGGCGTTCCGGCTATGATGTACCGATTACAGGGGATGAAACCCCGTCTGAACTCAGACCCAGACCATAGCTGGACCAAATAAAGAAAGGACGGAAACGAGCTGGGAACATTTCTAATAATTTATTTACAGCAATAAAAGACAAGAGAAGCGAGACTTAAAGCGAATATTCAATGCAAGTACTTACAATGGCAAAAAACAATTATGCATTTCTACTTACAAGATGGGCCCACACGCAGGACACACACACAAATAGAAAAGATACCCAGAGTCCTTTATTCGACCCTCTCAGCCGTGGAGAGAGACAAGCTGGGGGTCAGAGGTTTGGTGGGTACCTGACCGTCGGAGGGAGGCGTGGTCCACGATGCGGCACCTGACAAAGGTCGTTGGTCCGATCCCCAGTCGCACGTGGGACTCGAGGCTCGTGGCGGAGTTCGGTTGGCGAATAATCGAGGTCCACGGAGGGGGGGGTCAGGGTCGCTCTGTCCTGCTTGTAGAGGACCAGCAGAGACACGTTCGCCACCTCGATGGCCCTCTGCTCAACCCTCGTGACAGCCAAAAAACCCTTCGTACAGAAACGTAGCCTCCTGAACTCTCGTGCAACCCACCAACAACGCCTCAGAGAGTCTCTGGAATTTATGGACGTCCCTCAGTGGGGAGGGGCCTTGGTCAGCACCTCGCTGTTCGCCTCTAATGGCCAGGATCCTAGGGCACAGACTTCCTGGGCGGGGTTTCGGCCATGCACGGAAAAGCCGCCCCTCCCCTCCACGCGTGTTTAGGAAGTGGAATGGTGGGGGAGCACTATTGTGTGATGGGCAGGTGGTGAGATGTAATAACCTAACTAAAAAAAACATCACAACGCACATATTCGACTCTCCCACTAGACAAAAGGAAGGGACCTGTCTCACACGTACTTACCGCATAACTAACTTTGTTTTCCTGAATGTTGAGTGCGCATGGTTTCCAGATTCGTAACGATATGTTTTTGGCCCTATCTATCAATTTAGAAAATTAGACCTGTGTTGACATTTTGACCTTAAAATTAATGGTGGTTGTATTCAGTAAGCCGATATGCAAATGGTCTTCAATTTCAAGTCAAGCAGATGAAAATTGAGGATTTTAGAAAATTCGACCCAAATTGTTCTTTTAGCCTATGTTGATCTCAAAATTTATAGGTGGTTGAATTCAGCGACCTGATATGCAAATGGTCTTCAAATTTCAAAGTCAATCAGATGAAAATTGACAATTTTAAAAACAATTAAAAATTTGTCCGATTTGGGTACCTTATGGCCTATGTTGACCTTTTGACCTTGATAACCTCAAATGTAATAGGTGGTTGAATTCACTGACTGAAATGCAAATCCTGTTCATCAAATTTCAAGTCAATTGGATGAAATTTGAGGATTTTCGAAAATTTGGCTCAAATGGCCTATGTCGACCTTTTCAGTCGACCAAATTTTACGAAAACTTCAATGTGGGACCATCGCAGGTCGGTGACATTAATCTCTGAAAATATTACAACGATCATTGAGCGGGTTGGGCTGGAGGCGAGCGGACGCACGCACGCATGCACGCACAAACAAACAAACGGAGGTGATCAAAATGTCAAAAAAAAGTTTTTTTGCCAGATAACAAAACACAGAGAGACCAAACGGACCCCAAACAGAATACCCTTCTGGCAAGGGTAACAATAAATATAATGCACAGGGAGTTAAATTATTGCACGCGATATCAACGTTACACAGAGTAAATCGAGTAATTTATAATTTGTCAGATGTCTAATAAATGAAGAAGATGTAACACACCTGATGCTCGACCAGGCTTCAGACTTTGGCATGCTCACGAGGCTTGTACAGTCAAAATGAATTGTCCAGAAGATAAAGAAAATATGGTCACATTTGTACATGTAGGGTAGTGTTTTTAAAAAATGCTTTTTCTTGCTATGAAACATCATATCTTCCCAGTCACTTGAATATTTCGAATAAATTAATTCACACCCATCATTTTTTACAACGCTTTTACACAAGTTAATAATAATGATAACCAATGTTTCCTGTTTGGTCAAAGTTAACAACAGGCCTTGTGGAGAAGTTCAAGTTGTATCGGTTGCGAGCACGCTTAGGTGGGGCGGTAGGGTCGACTCTACTGAACACACGGAATCTAGATCGTACCTCTCGGAAAACTCCGAGGCACGGGTCCCTTACCGGACCGTGAATCGTCAATAATTCTACCACGTTGTACAGGGTTATTTGCCAATCTTCAAAATACCTAGAGATCCACGTGGTGAGTTACTGAGTATTCACACCCTTGACGGCACCCGTACGAGTCGAGCCATTAGCATGCCCGACCTGTGCGCAACCCGAGCGGATGGTTGCCGAAGTCCCGTCGGTCCAAATGTACTTTTACAGCGGCAAACAGCCTTTATAATTCACCAACACGCACCACGTTAAGCCAATGGAAGAACAACAGCAACGAACTTGATACCATTAACAAATGGATTTATTTATAATGGGGAAAGGGGAGAAACGCAAGAAGCAGAGTTATCCGACTATAGAGATGCAAGTATGTATAGCAAAGGCACTTAAACAATTCCTACTTAGAGACGGGCCCACCGACAGACACACACGCACACACGCACGCACACCACACAACACACACACACACACAACACACACACGCACACATACCCAGAAGGACATGGACCTGTCCACCTCGTGTGGTTCGGCTGACACGGGCGAACCAGGCCAGCGTCGAGATGCGATGATAGAATCCATAGCTCCCTTCAGCGCTCGTCCCGGCAACCAATACTCTCCCTGTATCCCAAACTGTTGAGAAGGAGGAGGTTTCTCTGGCACTTATCCAAGTCTTTTAGTTGAACGTCAAAGCGAGGGCTGATAACTCCACACTTGTTCAACCTGCCCGTCAGATTGACCACAACCTTGCCTGCTCGATGGTCATCAACTATCTCAAAAACTCTCTAGTTCACCGACAGAGAGATAGCGCGCAACAGACTTGTGGAGAAGGATCTCTCGTCGTCCGATTCATGCCGCAACCTTATTCACCCTTCTCCAGGTGGGGGGGGGGACGCCTCCGCCTCCCCGCTCTCCTCACTGATGGTTTTGGCACGCAGAATCGCTCGTCGCCCTGTTTTTGGCCAAAACGAGCGGCAAGTCCGTCGATTGGCCCGGGGCGTGGTGGCGTCACCACAACTCTCGATTGGCCCGGCCACCTCACTCGTAGCACGCTCTGATGTCAGGGCCGCTGCGAGGCTCCTCCTTGAACTCCGCCCACCATGGCGTCGGCCAGAGCGAGGTGTAGGTGAGGCTGATGCTGGCGTTGTTGTCGTGGTTGTTGAATATAAAATCCTAACTATCAAAATAAACTCCGCAGCGCATGAACATTTAATTACCCATTAAACAAGGGAAAGGGAGCTATCTATCCACATTTACTTATCGAAATAACTGAGCTATAGGACCTGTATGTTGAGTGCTCATGGCTTCCAGATTCGTAACACTACACCCTCCCCTTTTTACAGACTCGTCCCGAGTCGAATTTGCGTGTGACCAGCATGTGGAAGTTTTCCCCTAGACGTTTTACCTTCGGATCCCTGAGTGCGGACATTTGTGTTTTTTTTTTGTTTTTTTAATACATGTCCCAAAAATAAGTAACCTAATGCGCTGCGTAACTAATTAACAGACTCACACGGACACTTAAATAAATTGCCGGCGCTACGACAGACATACAGGTGGGTTAAACTTATTTACAATTTTACCTTAACTTATCTAATTTTTACACTAACCATGGCCCAGACCTGTCATCTGTGGGAAAGAAGACACAATAATGTCAGTCATTTTTGTGTGGTGAGTGCACAGCAGCTGAAGGTCAGTCGTCCTCAGGGCCTGCTCAAAGGTCCCCCTGAGTGTTCCAGCAGTGAACCTTCTTTTTTTTTCTTTCCCTATCCCCAGCTGCTGGAGGCAACTCACCCTAACATGGCAGGCCATGCGCCCGTCCCACAGGCCATTTGAAGGCCTTTATGCAAGAGAGGGTGCCAGGCTGCTTCAATGCAGTCTCTGGCTCTTGGAGATGGAAATGGAACGGATGCAAGAACAAACAGAGTGATGAAACGATGGGGCTGCCTGCAGGGCAGTCCTTCAACACACACTGAAGAGACTCCTGGCGCACATGGTGATGGTGAACACAGGCGGCGGAATGCAGAATAAGGGTAGCAGGCAGGGGTCATGACAAAAGCAGGCAAACGAGGCATGGCAAGGCAAAGGCAATGCGGACCAGGAACTGTAGCCACAACAGGCCGGCATCGGAACTGGCGCCTCTGGTCTCATTCAGTGAGGTTCTGGAGGGAGTGCGTTGGTGCTGGCTGCTCCGAAAGCGGGCTCGGACTAACCTACGGTCTCCCCCCAACCTATCGCCTTTGCCTGTCCTTGTCCATACCCACTCCCTTAATTTGCAACACAAACAACCAAATTAGCCCCTTTTTAGGTCATCTCTACCAAGATGACCAAATAAAGCCGGACAAATGTCCGTCCGTACGTCCGTCAACAATTTTTCTTTCCGATCTTGAGAACTAGTATGTGGGGTAGAGGTCGATGAGTGTTGCACAACGATATAACTTTTGTCCGGGTTCAAGGTCAGGGACGGGGTCACGAGTCACGTAAGTTTATAAAAATCGCCATTTTCAAAACCTATCTAGTCTGCCATTCTACAAGATATTCGCAACTGTTTTATTGATTATGATAATAAAAAATATTATCTTGTATCTAACCGGACAGATTTTTGAATTTCCTTCCCGTTTGGCCGCCACGTAACCTGGAAGATGGTCAAAAACACTCCCGGTACAAAAGAAACAAAACTTTTTACTTTCCGATTTTGATGAAATTTGGTATGTGGGTAGAGGTCGATGAGTGATACCCAACGACATTTTTTCCCGGATTCGAGGTCAGGGTCAAGGTCACGAGGTCACGAAAGTTGTGGAAAGTCGCCATTTTTCAAAACCTATCTAGTTGTCATTTTAGGAGATATCTGGCAACGGTTCACTCGATTATGATAGTAAAAAACATTATAGAGATGACCGTCACCCCCACACGGGGGTAATTTTTATTTTTATTTATTTATTTTTTCCTCTTATAATTCCCTCTCCCTAACCCCCTTTATTGTCCTTGTCCGGCTAACCTATCCTGTCCATCTACTCCCAACCCCTAAGTTCCCTTTTTTTGGAGGGGAATAGGGAGAGACTAGCGTCCTGTCTCGAGGCCCAACAAAGATTCAGAATGGCCTCCTTCAGATTTCAGCAATCTACCAAGGTGGGTCCAGCAGCCTACGGAGTGCGAAGGGATGGATGGTGCGAAGGGGTAAATCTCCTAACTATCCTACTTTTTATTAACTTTAAACTACCCCGGGGCTTTTCCAAAACGCCTGTCACTTTTAACCATTGGTTCTAACAACCATGATTCCCGTCGCCTGTGTTGGTGTCCA
>CM068956.1:91440635-91456850 GCA_035128595.1 Eptatretus atami | reverse complement strand
GGTTTTTAGGACTCGTGAGTTGATGCTGTCCGGTCCAGTTGCAGAAACAGATTTGAGGGTTGCCAGAAACTTCTCCACCTTTTCAGGTGCAAAATACAGAGTACAAGCAAACAAAGAATTGATACATTTGGCCTTCTCAGGAGCAGAATCAGCTGTTGTACCATTTGAGGAGAGGAAATGGATGGAGGGGGAGCACAGACCAGAGACAGACTTAACAAGGTGCCACCAGGTTTTAGAGGAGAGACAAGTTTGAAAGTTCAATCTTAAAGTTGGAGAGATGTTTTCTGGCTCTCCTGAGAGTGGGCACACACTTAATGCAGGGTTTCTGGAATGATCTAAGGTTACCTTTGCTCAGATTTTCCTTCCAGGAGGAAAAAGCATGTTGTTTCAAAATTCAGTGTACCATCAGTGGGAGGATGGGTATGATAACTGAATATGTGATGGGATGAATATGTGCATAAGGGAGAGTAGGTTCCTATCGAAGATTTCTCAGGCTGGGTTAATATCGGGGGCAGTAGGTTTGAAGACCAGTCCTGAAGAGTGATAGTTGCTTGCAGTCCGTGCCAGTTTGTCTGAGTGAGAATGGCCAGACAGATGTTGATGTTCACAAGCACATGATCAGATGAACCAATTGGGTCATAGGAAAAGCAAGTTATAAGTTAGTCATCACCAAATGTAGAAGGGAAGATTTTCCATTGATTCAAATCTGGGTGGTCAAGTTTACAAATTGAGTTAGTCCCATGGAGTCACAGAAGTCCTTAACAGAAATGCCATGGCTGGTGATTGAGGTAGCAACACCCAGCGATTTTGCATGGTGACAATTTAAATCACATATGAGGAAGAGATAATTGGGATAAGTCATTAAAAGTTGGTCCAAGTCATCTGAGAGAGATGTAGGTGGAGTCTTAAGAGTTGGAAGCTGGGGTGGAGTTGCAGACAGCCAAAGGTACTCCTGGGGTTTGGAAGGTGTAAGAAAAGGACACAGAGGGTGAGAAATGGAGTTATTGAAGCACTGTGTGACTCTGCCACAAGGACGGAGTGCAAATCGATCAAACCGGAGGAGACAATAGCCAGAGAGACACGAATAAATCGTGGATGGCCTGTGGGAGGAAGGATTCTGTTAAACGGATATCCGATTTATCAGCAGCAGCTTGGATTGAGACCAGAAATCAAGAAGACAGAAGGACAACTGACCTGTCAGAGAGAGCAAAGTAATAAGCCAATAGACTCAGTCTTGTACCCTCTGCATTTCTGAATTTTCTGGTCTACCACTCTCTGCCCTCTCCATGCTCTCCCCCCCCCCCCCCTTCCCAGTCTCTGCAGAGACACACATGGTCCACCAACAACCCCCTCTCAGTGAGACTGCCAAAATCCAGAATTACTGTGCACCTCCACTCATTTATTCCTCTCTTTTCCCACCTATAGAACCACCTTCCACACTCCTCTATATCTCATTCTTCGCTCCCAGTCTCAAGACAGCTTTTCACCAAAATCTCAGGTCATCTCCCATCCAAAACCATGATTTTTTTTACACGCATTAAACCACCCCCCCTCTCAAAATTTTGCTTATGAATCCATCTTGTCTACCCCTTGCGTTCTTCCCTAACCCTCATCGTTACCGACATCCCTTGTTTGGCTATCTTCGTATACCTTCTCCCTCTGCCCTGCTTTTGGCATTTCACCTTTTCCTGCTGTTCCCTTTGTTATGTTGTGCCCTGGTCGGTTCTGTGTCTTAGCTCTTCCACGAGTGTAGACTATGTATAAAAACTCTCCTCTTATCTAGGCCTTCAACTTTGCTATTGGTGCTTCCCCTCTCTCTACTTTTCCTTTTGCGTGCATCTCCACTGTTCCTTTTGCATCCTGTTACATTCTGATCCATTCAGTGTACTTGCTCTTTCACAAGCCTCGACTATGTACACACAAAAAACAAAAATCAAAAATATTTTTTATTCATATCTTCTAGTTTGAAGCTTGCGATGTGAATACATTCACAATGCAATACAGGTGAATGTAACTTATAGTTTGAAAAGAAAAGCTAATATCTAATAAATAAATGCCATTTTCTGTCAGTCTGTCTGTCAGTCTGTCTGTCTGTCTGTGTGTAACACCAATCACACCAAAACTACAGGGCCAATTACCACCAAACTTGGCACATGGACCAAGTTCGACCTCATGGTGAACATGGGTTACTCGGTTTCATCTGTAGTCGCAGGGGTTCGGGAGGGAAAGACAACTAAAATTCTCTATTTAAATGTGTATCATATAGCCCCACCTAGAGGTGGTGGTGGCAGAGGGTATTACAAGTCAGCTGTGGAGATAACATGCATTTTTGCACTGTACATGTCCTCAGAGAGTGTGAAGCCCCAAAGCCAACCTCCACAAATTAGGGGAAGGGGGTGTGTGGGAGTCTGGAGGAAGGGGAAAGGGTGGGGTGAGAGTCTGGTGGGAGGAGGCAGGGGTGGGGTGAGGGAGGGGAAGGGATGGGAGGGGCGAGGGGAAGGGGCAGGAGGAGGCACCTGACATTGCCCGGCAACGCTGGGCACCCCTGCGAGTACAAAATAACATTCAACAACAAAATTAACTGTTTTAAAAATACATAAGTGGACCTGCATTTCACAATGAACTCTGAAAAAAACTGTACAAAATAACTAAATCACTGATATAATCATTTCTTAAATGAATACTTATTTTGCTGATTAAGTAAAGCAAAAATTCAACAATAAAACAGAAGAGTTGATTTTGAAAAGTCTTTTTCATTGGAATTGTTTTCACAGAACTTGCAGCACAGTTTGAACCAAGCTGTAAATTTCTTGAAAGGTCGCATCTCAAATATACAATCACCCTATACTCTGGCAATTGTGGCCTACGCTTTGGAGCTCATACAGCCAGGTTCCGAAAGTGCAAGGAATGCTGCACAGCGTCTTTACACTTACGCCGACATCAAAGGTACATCCTTTAATTTCCTCCACGATATCTCACATGACCAATCTCGACCCGAAGCATGAAACACGACATATGATTGTATAATTTGGAGAAAAGTATGTGATAATCATTTGGAAGATAAACTTTACAATATGGAATATACTCTTTAACAAGCAAGGCCAGCCATGGACCCCTGGCCTTGTCACCAAGCCATGTGAAGCATAGTTCACGCTTGTTTTGTGTGGGCATTTATTGATGTGAATAATGAAAATGTTATTTGTCCAACCCAATATTTTTGGACCATGCACTGTCCAGGTCCTTGGCAATTAATATGGTAACATTTTCAACTTTGTGCAACCAGTGCTTTGGGAGTAGATGCAAAAATGACACACAGACACTGGATCCTATGATATAGACTAGTAAAAAAGCCCATCAAAAATGATGGGTTGGAATTATTTTACTCAAAATATTCAGACTGGAAGATGTGATGTTTTGTAGCAAGGGGCGTTAGTTTAAAACGCAACATCTACAAATGTGGACCCTATTTGCCTTATCTTCTGGGACGTTTCGTTTTGACGGTCCAGCCTTGTGAGCATGCCAAAGTCTAAAGCCTCGGCCAAACAACAGATATGCTTATAATCTTCTTTATTTATTAAACATCATATGGACGTAAATGAACACTCGTTTGACTCTGTGTGCGTTACACACAGTGTGACCACTCCTTGGCTTTTTTCACAAGATCTTGGCTATTCGTTGTTCACCTTGGCGTCTTGGTTTTCTATAGGTTTTCTTGGCGTATAGGTTTTCTATTATCATCGCTTTTCCGAAACCTTGTGAATTCTTGGCTTTTTTCATTGGCTCACCTTGGCATTTATGAAAATGAGGAGTGCTCACTGCTCACACTGGTTACACATCACGTGCAGGGAATTTTGCCTCCCTCCTTTCTCTCCCCCTCTCTCTTCTCCCTCCCTCCTCTCTCCCCCTCTCCCTCCTCTCTCTTTCCCCCTCCCCCTTTCTCTCCTCCCCCTCCTCTCTCCTCTCTCTCCCCCTCCCCCTCCCTTCCTCTCTCTCTCCCCCTCCCCTTCTCCCCTCCTCCTCCTCCCCTCTCCCTTCTCTCCCCCTCCCCTCCCTCCTCTCTCTCCACCCTCCCTCCTCTCTCTCACCCGCCTTCCTCCTCTCTCCCCCCTCCCTCTCTCCTCCCTCCTCTCCCCCCTACTCTCTCCCCTCTCTCCTCTCTCATTATTTTTTTAAACGTTTCTGTGCATCGCCCTTGAGGCTCGGTTTGTAAGTCACCATCTACAATTCCAATAGAAGAGACGTAATTACTCTTTTATGAAAATGTTTTTGAGGTTTTTTTTGTCCTGAAAAATAGACTGTAGTGAACATACAGTCGTGTTTAAAGATTGGCCTTAACGCCTGACTCAAATCGTCCTTATGAAGGGGACAGACAAATACACAAATACACTGTTTTATATCTATAGATTTAGATTTCACAAATCATGTTATCATTAAGTTGTGTCAAGTACCTGGTTCTACTGTACATCCTCTTTTCTCAATATCTCCAAACTGAAACTACATTAAATATAAACACTCCTTCCTCCTTCAAAAGTATTTACAATCAATTTTAAAATGTATTTCAACCCTTGAATCTCCTTTAGAAATGATATGTGTGTTGTCTTTCAACCCCACAATATGTGTCTCGTCTTCTGCTTCACAATGGTTTTTTTCAACTCGGTGTTTGTCCGCTCGGTGCTTGGTCCAACAATCATCCCCCCCCCCACCTCCACATACAGTGCAGCGTTTCTCCGTATGTTCAACAAGGGATATTATCTCCCAACTTATGAGCTTTATCTTCGTTCGTCAAAGTCGAGAATCTGGAATTTGAATAAGAATCCACCTCCCACCCACCCACTCAAAGCTTCATGTCCCTCCTTTCTGCATCCATCCTCAACCCACCCTCTCATTGCATCCCCCACCCCACCATCAACCTTACCCCAATACCACACACTCAATCCTTCCCCACACCGATCACACACACAAACCTTCAACCGCGCCCCACACAATCAATCCTTCCCACACCGATCACACACACAAACCTTCATCTGCACCCCACACCCTCAAACCTTCCCCCATATCCCTCACACACATATCTTCCCCCTCACCCCACCACCCAAAGCCTCACCTTTCCCATGCACCCCCCCCCCATCCTGCACCCTCCTAATGCATTCCCCCCCTCTATGTCTAATTACGAGGACCTCATATATCCAGGACCTCCACTCCAACCTGACAAATCTCTCAATCAAGGCCGCTGCCTATAAACCGGACATCATCTATTTAACAGAATCCTTCCACCCACAGGATGTCCCTGACTCCTTAGTGTTTCTCCCTGGTTATTGTGTCCTCTGATTTGATAAGCCTGCACCACACGGCGGAGTTGCACTTTTCATCAAGAACTCAATTTCTCACTATCCATGTGTTGAACTTACACCTCCCATTCCCCAGGAGTACCTCTGGCTGCGACTTCCTTGGCTGGTTGTTGGTACTTTTCTCACAAGCCATGGCACTTCAGCAAAGGACTTCTATGGCACTGACTCAATCTGTGAACTTTACTACCTGAATTTCTCCCAATTGTAAATCCTCCCTTCTGGATTTGGTGATGACTAACTTTCCCTCAAATGTCGCCTGCTCTTCCTCTGCTCCAACTGGTTCATCTGATCATGTGGTTGTGAAAGTCAACATCTCTCTGCCTATTTTCAGAGAGCTTCCTCAATGCCAGTGAGTCTGGCAGTTCATTTGGGCAGATTGGCAGGGACTGCAAGCAGCCATCTCTCTTCAGGACTGGTCTCCCATATCTACTGCCCTGATGTTAACTTATCTGAGGAATTCTTCCGCAGAAACCTGCTCTCTCTCTCTCATGCACAGATTCACCCCATCTCATCTGCAATTATCCTACCCCTCTTCCCACCCCAAGCCTGGTGTTGGCTTAGTGGTTAGGGTGGCGGCTTGGGATCCTAGGGTCCTGAGTTCAAGCCCCGTTGGCCACTGAATTAATACACCAGGGAGTTCACTCTGCCTGTCATCCTTCTGAGGTTGGCAAATTGAGTACCAGCTTGCTGGGATAATTGAGCCATTCGAGTATCCTGTGTCGGAGTGGCGACCCGTCCAGGATTGTGCCCAATAGCCCAGGAAACTGCTTCGGCAGCACCAACACTCTCTGTTCAGAGTATGGTTCCAATTATTATTATTATTATTATTATTATTATTATTATTATTATTATTATTATCTTCCCACCCCATGGTACACTGAATCCTGTTGTGAGGCATTTGCTCTTAAATAACTTGCTTTCTCTTTCTCGAAGGTTAAACCGACGGAAGACAATCTCAGTGCATTCCAAAAAGTCCTCAAAACCTCAAAAATGAACTTTAAATCGTGTCTCCCTTCTTGAAAGCGTGCCTTGTGAAGTCTGTCTCTGGAGTATGCTCCATTTCCATTACTTCCCTCTCTTCAAATGACACCACAGCCAACTCCAATCGTGAGAAGGTCAAATGCCTCAATTCTTTGTTTGCTTCCAAATCTTGTGTCCCCAATCCCTAACTATTGGTACACATCCTTCCCTGTCATATCCAACTGCTCCTGGACTCTGTGTCTTTTGCACCTGAAAAGGTGGAGAAGGTTCTTTCAACCCACAACTCTGAATCTGCAACTGGACCGGACGGAATCATCTCTCGTGTCCTAAAATCCTGCTCTGCTGCTCTTTCCCATCCTCTGACTGCTGTTTTCACCCTATCATTTGTGCAAGGTCATCAGTGCAAAAACTGATGCCCATAACACAAGACCTATGAGCTTACTTCCAATCATCAGCAAGGTCATGAACTCCATCATCGCAATTGATATGAAATCCTTCCTTTTCTCCAATAACCTCATCTCAGATCACCAATTTCATTTCAGGAAAGGTAACTCCAACTTTGACATGCTGCTTCTACTCACCAAACAATGGATGGAGGCCCTCAATATCAGACTTGAGATGAGGGCCATCCCTCTGGACATATCTCATGCTTTTGATGCAGTCTGACATCCTTCTTTACTCTCCAAACTCTCTGCCGATGGGATCTAAGGCAAACTGCACACATAGCTTACTGACTTCCTCTCCTGTCGTAGCCAATTTGTGTCACTCAAAGGAATCCTCTCATTTCTTCTTCCTGTCAAGGCTGTAGTGCCTCAAGGCAGTGTTCTGGGCCCAGTTATATTCCTGATCTTCATAGATGATCTCTCTGACTCTCTGGAAAAATCCTCTTTATGTATTTGCTGACTCCACACTAAGCAATGACATCCCTCATCCTTCAGATAAGAAGTCTGTTGCCTCTTCCATCTCTTCAGACCTTGACAAAATCACAACATGGTCAAACACTTGGAATATGTATTTCAATCCTGAAAAATCTCACACTCTCACTATCTCTCTCCAAAAGGACTATCTGGCAAACCTCCCCATCTACTTTCTCAACAATCCTCTTGAGAAAGTTCGGTCATTCCAACTCCTGGGTCTCACAATCAGCCATGATCTATTTTGCGCAAACTAAATTTCAAAGTTATCCTCCAAAGGCAGACTCAGACTGGGTATCCTCCATTGTTCAAAGTCTTTCCTTGGCACACCTGAACTATCCACCTACAAGCCCTTCATCTGCTGCTTGATGAAGTACTGCTCTTCCCTTGGGGCTGGCTCCCCTGCCTCACACCTTGATGCCATGGAAACCAAGGCCTTCAAGATTATTGGAATCTCTCACAATGAAGCTGAGTCTATGGGTCTATCACTATGCCATCGCAGACAGGTCAGTGGTATCTCTATTTTCTACTGCCTCCTTTCTGGTCTTGTACTCTTTTGCCTTTCTGTGCTTTGTTCCCCCCCCCCCCCCCCCCAGGTTTCTGCAGGACACATATGTTCCACCATCAACCCTCTTCTGTTGAAGCTACCGAAATCCAACATCACTGCTCACCTCCACTCATTCATTTTCCTTTTCTCCCGCGATGGAACCAACTTGCACATTCTCTTAAATCTCATTTTTCCTCCAGCAATTCAAAACGGCTCTTCACAACTATCTCTAATCATCCCCAATCCAAAACCATGATCTTTTCTCCTCTCCTCTTCCCACCTCCATCCCCTCCCCACCCACTCCATTCCCTCCTCCTTCCAAATTTCCAGTTTTCCCTCCTGAGAGTCTCCTTCTGTATCCATCTTGTCCACCCTACACATCCTTTCCTGCCTTTCATTCCTTCCCACACAGACACTCAATGTTTGTCCAAGTCTGCCTCTCTCTTGTCCTTCAACTCTGCTATTGGTTTTTCCTCCCTCTCTCAACTGTTCCTTTTGTCCTGTTGTGTCCTAATCCATTCATTGTACTAATCCTTGCTCTTCCATGAGCCTCGACTACATATACAAAAAAAAATCACAATTTTCTCCTTCACAGTGCATTATTTTTCTAATCCATCATTATGAACCTCTGCTAAATCTCCACTGCCTTGGACAGCAAGGACAAGCATTGGTAGTTGTCAAGTTTTGATGTGTGGGTTGAAAATGACAAAGATTACGAATTATCCAATATGTTTATTGCAGCCACACAGTACTTAACAATGACAGCACCATGTTCACTCAAACCAGAAGTATTGTACTACTTCCATGTCAAACAGATGAAGGTCAATTGCATTTCAGCTGGAGCACCCACATGACTTCTCCACCCTTCCAAATAATAATAATAATAATAATAATAATAATATGACGCAAGATAAATTAACAAAAGAAAAACAATAGGGTTTCTGCCTGTGAGGCTTGATGCCCCTAAATGTATGCGAGAAAACTTAATGACTCAAAACGAGTCAGGGGTTTAATCATCCTGCCAGAGTGGGTAGTGGTGCACTCCGTTGGACTCGACACAATGTGTGCATTACATTGAGTGGTAGGTACTACATTCCAAGGTGCACATTGAGTGGTAGCAGAAAAACCATCAGAATTGTCAGTGAGTGGTCTTTTAATTGGAGCATGTACAGCAACAGAAGCATCAGCGGAAGATCGTGACAAAATGGAACCACTGGTATCCTCACTCAAGGGGGTATTCGCCTGCATGGGAGGAGTGGTCTCCTGAATGTGAACTTGATTCCGGCGATATGAAGGGCCATTAGGTGATCGAAGAATGTGTCATCTCGGTTCCTCACAATGTGACACAATAGTTCCCAAATATCAGATCTCTGATTATAAACAAGCACAAATTGGCCTGGATGCAGAGGTGGATATTCATGTGCATAGGCTGCTGATCATGGTAAAATTTCTGATGTCGTTGACGATTTATGAGCTCATTATGGACAGCATTTAATTATAGGGGTCCAGGGTGTACACAATGTTGGTAGGTACAATAGATTTGAACTTCCTGTCCATGAGCAATCATGCTGGACCATCCAGTGTGTAACTGATCAGCGTCCAACGCCATGTGAGGAGGGGAATTTTGTAGTCAGTACCTGCGGGTTTCACTTTTTCCGGGTCTCTTGGATAGTTTCTACATTATGCTCAATAAGACCATTGGACCAAGCATACAGGGGGCTTGACGTTACTTCATCAAAATTCCATGCTTTTGCAAAGGCTGGAAACTCAGCACTATCAAAATGTCCACCATTATCACTCATGAGGCAATCAGGTATGCCAAACTCAGAGAAAATACTGAAGACACTGAATAACAATACAGCTCGGGCACTGATCAGGAAGTCGTCGAACAACAACAGGAAACTTTGAATAGTAATCACACATAATTAACCACTGAGCACCACCAGCATGGTATAGATCGATAGCGAGCTTACTGCATGGCTTTAATGGAACCTCATTCTGGAGCAATGGCTCTGAAACCTGTGACTTTTGGTACCTCTGGCATGTTTGGCAACTACTGACAAGGCAATCAATATCCCTCTTGATGTTAGGCCAGAATACGGTGTCTTTAGAAAGAAGTTTGGTCTTTTCGTGGCCGAAGTGCCCCAAGTGGAGCTTTTGAAGAATTTTGAGTTGTAAATATTTGGGGATAACAACTTGCTCTCCCTTGAGAATGAGACCATTTTCAACTGACAATTCATCATGCTAGCTCCATAATTCTCTAAGGGGTTCTCTGGTGTGTCCTTCATGCATTCAGGCCAGTCATTGATGATGATGTCATGAAGACGATTCATATCTGGGTCATGGAGCATTTCTTGTTGTCGAAGTCAAATCTTTTCTGATGAAAATTAGACTAGATCCACACATATATCTATCTTGATTGCACAGGTGTTGTTTGGACTGTGTATGTGAGAGAGTCCATCTGCAAGTTGATTTTCTGTGCCTTTGCAATGCTCGATGGTGAAGTTATATCCCTGCATACGAGCTAACATCCTTTGAAGATGCAGAGGTGCCACGGCAAGTGGCTTCTCAAGAATCATTAGCAGAGGTTTGCAATATGTTATCACACGAAAATTGTGACCATACTGCTCGGTATAAAATCGTTCCACACCAAAAACGATCACAAGCAAATTTTCTCTCAATAGAAGAATATCTTTGCCCAGGCCATGAATACTCGCATCACACTGAAGGTACAATGGCTCATCAGGCCGGGAGTAATGCAGAAGTGAGTATTTTATTGTTGTTGAATGTCTTCTGATGATGCGGTTCCCACTTGAAATTGGCATATTGTTTGAGTAGCTCTCAGAGTGGTGCCGACTTTACACTGAAGTTATCCACACAGTATGCGAGATGTGTCATCACACCAAGAAAGTGCTGGAGCTGGGACTTGGACATAGGAGGAAGAATAGTCCGAAGGTCCTTGACCTTCTGAGGATCTGGATGAATCTCCTGAGCACCATACACATTCCCGAAGAATGTGATACTGCTCCTCTTAATGAAACATTTGGCAGAATTGAATACGAGTCCTTCATGTTGCTCAGTAAGTAATAGCTCGTGCAGATTCCGATCATGTTCCTGTTTTGTGGCCCTGTACACAGCAATACCATCTGCAATATTAACAGCAACTTTAAAGTTCCTCAGGTTGCAATCCATTTCAAGCTGGAAAATGTCCTGGCTAACAGACAACCCAAACAGAAGATGCTGGAAACGGTATTCGCTTTATGGGGTCTGAAATGTAAGCTGACGCTGATTATCAGCGTTGTTTGACAGCACAGTCGCCAGATGTTGTATTGAGCTTCGAGAAATATTTAGCTCCAGCAAAACGATGATTTAGCTCTTCAGTTATTGGGGTTCTGTGATGTGGGTGGATCAAAGCATGGTTTAGGTGACGAAGATCTCGGCAGACACCAATACCACCGTCCTTTTTGATGTATGTTAATTAATTAACCCATTCCATTGGTTCCTTTATACACCTAATAATGTCAAGACGCTCCATATTGTCCAACTCATACTGAATTTTGTCCTTCAATGCAATGGGTGTCCGGCAAGGAGCATCGACATGAGGAGGCACAGTCGGATCAAGAAGAAGTTTGTGTGTGACCCAAAATGCACCAATATGGTTGAACTGTTGTGGATGTGCAGTGAATATGGCCTCTATACTGTTGTATACGAGTTGTTGGTGTCAAATGGCACAGTGCAGGGTGACAACATTCGTGGTCTTACGTGATGGAAGTCTGAAATGATCACATCAACACCAAGCAAGAAAGATGTTGTGCATAGCACTACACTTGCGAAATCCCGAACACAAATTTGACCTCAAGAATAATGTGTGGTTGAATTCAGTGATATGATATGCAAACCCTGTTCAAATTTCAGGTAAATTGGCCGAAAATTGATGATTTTAGAAATTAGGAAAAGTTTTTGACCTTTGGCCTATGGTGACCTTTTGACCTCAAAAATAGGATTCTGTTAGACCACCAACTCTACCATTTGGTTAAGCTTCGTGAAGATCGGTTTAAAATTGGGATCTGTAGGTGATTGACATACAGACAGACAAACAAACAAGAAAGACGTTGTGCATAGCACAATTCTTGCAAAATCCATAAAAAAAATTGACCTTCAAAATAATTGGTTGTTGAATTCATTGACCAAATATGTAAATCCTCTTTAAATTTCAAGTCAATCGGATGAAAATTGACGAATTTTAGAAATCCGATCCAAATTGCTGACCTTTTGCCTATGTTGACCTGTTGACTGATTTTTACGAAACAAATGTTGGCGCAGGCCATCGTAGGGACGAAATGCACCGTCCCTGCGACAAATTCTGAAACTTTCGCAGATGCAATCTGCGAAAGTTTCAGAATGATCGGCTGAGCTGTTTGGGTTGTAGACGAGCAGATTGACAGACAGACAAACAAACAAACTGAACCGATCAACATACTTGGCGAAATTTTTTTCGCCGAGTACCAAACAAGAAAGACGTCATGCAGAGCACGATACGTGTGAAATCCCTAAAACAAATTTGACCTTAAAAAATAATTGGTGGTTCAATCCAATGACCAAATATGGAAATCCTCTTCATATTTCAAGTCTATCAGATGAAAACTGACAATTGTAGAAATTTGACCTTTTGGCCTATGCTGACCTCAAAAATAATTGGTGGTTGAATCAGTGCCGATATATGCAAATCCTCTTCAAATTTCAACTCAAATGGATATAAATTGAGGATTTTAGAAATTTAACATGGTTGTTGACTTTTGGCCTATGTTGACCTTTTGACCTCAAAATAAATATGCTTCTGTTTATGACCAACTCAACCAGGTGGTGGTTTTGTGAAGATTAGAGTAAAATGTGATCTGTAGTTGGTACAGACAAACAGACAAAATCACAGACCAGATCAACCAATACACAATACTTGTGAATTTTCGATTTTGCAAGTCATAAATGAGTGTCGATCCAATGAGATTCCTTTTACTTGCATGGGATGTGAACAGTTCCGACACAGTTGATAGGAGTTCCATTGTAAGAAGTAAGCTTAACATTAACTAGTGTGTGAATAACTTTCATATGAGGAGGATGTCTTTCACTGAATTCCTCTGGGAACATCTAATGGAATATGTGAAAAGGGACTGTCCATGTTGCTACCCGTGTCCTGAGACTGTGACTTCTCAATGTTCTGATGCTCATGTTGTTCAATATAATGCATTTCACGAGTTGGGGCACTGCATCACCCAGTCAGGCAGAGTTGTCGTCGTCGTGCCTGCCTGCCTGCCTGAATCTTGTGGACAAGCACAACTTGGCCCGTTGACCTAATTTTCCACATGCCCTGCATGTATCATTTCAAACGAGACAATGGTCCCTTCCAATCAGGTGAGGGTTTACACAATTCTTACAACATGCCGGTTTTCTGTTGAAAGCAAAGACTTTGGTACATTCCTCATTGTGTTAGCATGCATCACACTGCCATTTTGAGGGGTACTAAAAGTGTCAATGGTCTGGAGCTGAGCAAGGTATTGGACGTAGCTTCATGGGCTCAGCCCAGCTCCAAAGCTTTAGTCACAGTGAACTATTTATCCTTGAAAAGCATTTCTTTTTGAAACTCTTGGATGGGATTAGTTACAATGATTTGTTTTGTCTTCACTTGCAGAAAAATCACATTTCTTTGCTGACAACAGCAGCGACTAATGAAGGAATCCAATGTCTCACCCAGTTCCTGTTTATAATGGTGTATTTTTAGCCATGACACACAAAAGTTGTCCACAGGTTGCAATTCTTTGAGAAATTGGTTACTATGTAGTCCGGATCCTCCTCCTGCGCAGAAGTCGGGTCCACGAGTTTGACTTTTGAGGGCCACCTTCCCCGACCTGTATAACGATGTGTGAGACTTTGTTCTCAGAAGAAATAACCTTCACGATGAAGTACAATGCCAAACGTTGGTGGAACAACTGAAAATCACTGGCTATGTTCGGAGTATCCCAGTTCATGGGTGACACAAGAGGGGCGGCCAGGATGGTCACCAAGTTGATGTCGCATCGGTTGATTTAAAAAATATATCGGCAAGACATCAGTCAGAGCGGCAACTTGGCAGTTCAGAGAATGACAAAATGGTTACCGCTGCTGCAATGTCAAGTTTTGATGTTTGGGTTGAAAGATGACAAGGATTACGGACGATCCAATATGTTTATTACACACAGTTAGTACCGAATTTAGGGATGGCCAGGTGGGGCCATGGCCCGGGCCCCCACATTTAGCGCCCCCCACAATTTGATGACATTTTGAAAATCCCTTGAAAATGTGCTTCTAAAGTTTTATTGTCGGTGAATGAAGATTGTAAACTCTTTGTAAGGATATCTTTTCAAAATTGTCCGTCATTGTGAGGGTCCTTTTCAAGCTTTGGCATTTTCAAGCCGTTTCTTCCACGGTCCACAGAACGGATCCAACGTGGACAAAAATTCCTGGGGCAAGCCTCGGGCATTGGGGGCCCGCATTCGGATCTTTTTTTGGATCGATCATTGATGCTTCGGATGGTTGAGCGTGGCCAACTAACTACGGCACTACCCGCCAGAGCCCAGCAAGCACAGACGGAATACAGAGGTCCAGCCAGAGGAGAGGTGAAAAGGTGAAAGTCGACGTGGTAAAACTAGGCCAGGCCAGCACAGCACATGGCCGGCAGGGGTAGTATTGTACACACTGAAACTGCGGCTGGCAGAGAACGCTGTCAGTACCCTGCTTACTGACGCGCACAGCACAGTAACACGGTGTGACTTTCGATGTTCCAGGTGTGTGAAACATACTTGTTGTTCGTGATTCTGGTACATCCCACGTGCACTCTGACGATATCTCGGTTACTCGGTACCTACCAGCTGCAGAAACCACAATGAGCGGCTTTGGTGATGACAGGCACAAATCCAGGGCTCCACGGACATATGACAGTGGTGCTCAAAAGTGGAAACGTTCCAAGGAAAAAGATGAAAGACACAAGGCTGTCGTCGACAAGACCCGGAAAATCTCAGAGTTTTTCACTCCTGCACAAACAAGCAATTCGTCCATGACAGAGGCTGGAACACCAACAGAGACAGAACAAGTGCATTTGGCAACGCAACCCCCGCGTCAGGGTTCGCCCAACATCTCGGAAGGTTCCACCGATGAAGAACATGCATCAGATGAAGAAGCGCGAGATATACTGACTGGTTGTGGACCTGGCTTTGCCAATGACATTGGATGTTGGCCCCCTGAGCGACCGTGGTCAGAGATGATCGACTACTGGGCATCAGGAGATTTGGAGCCCCAGCAAAATTCGACTGGTCCCTTTAATTCATCCATACAGTTCATTGAAGGTAGGAAACGCTGCTGCTCCAATAATCTTTTTTACCGTAGACTACAAAATTGAGAGTCCATGAAAAGGTCCTGGCTTTGTTTCTCCACATAAACCGGCAAACTGTCCTGCATCGCTTGCAAGCTCTTTGGAGGCGCTACTGCCCTGGGCGGGGAAGGATTCAATGACTGGAAGCATGCCACTCATTCTATTGAGGTGCATGAGCGTTCGCATGTACATTGTGCGAATATCATCCGCTTGTCAGACAGAGCAACATCCGCAGGTCATGTAGACACTGAACTCGTCAAACAGGTGAGTGAGATTGTGTCCTATTGGTGGGAGGTGCTTAAACGAAGTGTGAGCGTGATATCGTTTCTCGCTGAGCGTGGTCTGGCGTTCCGTGGATCGGATGAAATTGTTGGGTCATGGACAAATTGTAACTACCTTGGTTTAATGGAATTACTTGCGGAATACGATCGATTTTTGGCGCAGCACATTCAGAAATATGCCAACCAAGGTAGTGGCCACACCAACCACTTATCATCTACGACATGTGAAGAGTTAGTCTCTATCATCGGAAAATATGTTCTGGATAACATCGTCATCTCGGTGAAAAGCAAATACTTCTCTGTGTCAGTCGATTCTACTCCTGACATAAGCCACATCGACCAGCTCACAGTTATTCTACGATACATCGAGAAGAGGCTCCAGTGGAGCGTTTCATGACCTTTCTGAGCAACACAGGACACACTGGATCCAGCAAGCGACGGCATTACTGGATTTTTTGAAAGCCACTGGATTGGACATCGCTAACTGCCGAGGACAATCTTACGATAACGCATCTAATATGAGTGGCCGATACAGGGATGCAGGGAATGATCAAAGGAGAACCTCTCGCAATATTTGTGCCATGCGTGACGCACTCACTGAACTTAGTCGGTCAGTCGGCCGTGGGATGGTGACTGCAGCAGCATTCTTTGAATTTGTGGAACAAGTGTATGTATTTTTTACAGCTTCCAGCTTCCAGATACGTGCTACGCCAGATTATTTGACGCCCTGAAAGCCAAAGGT
>CM068956.1:91401580-91420589 GCA_035128595.1 Eptatretus atami | reverse complement strand
TCTCCCCCCTCCCTCGCTCCTCCCTCCTTCTCCCCCTACTCTTCCCTCTCTCCCTCTTCATTATTTTTTTAAACGTTTCTGTGCATTCGACCCTTGGGCTCGGTTTGGAATCACCATCTACAAGTCCATAGAAGAGACATAATACTCTTTATGAAAATGTTTTTTTGAGCGTTTTTTTTTTTGTCCTGAAAATAACTGCTAGTGAAACCATACAGTCGTGTTAAAGATTGGCTTTAACGCCTTGACTCAAATCGTTCCTGTATAAGGGGGACAGACAAATACCAATAGCACTGGTTTTATATCTATAGATTTAGATTTTTCACAAATCATTTATCATTATGTGTCAAGTACCTTTGTTCTACTGTACATCCTCTTTTTCTCAATATCTCCAAACTGAAACACATTAAATATAAACACTCCTTTCCTCTTCAAAGTATTTACAATCAATTTTAAAATGGTATTTCACCCTGAATTCTCCTTTAGAATGATATGTGTGTTGTTCTTCAACCCCACAATTGTGTCTCGTCTTCTGCTTCACAATGGTTATTTTTTCAACTCCGGTTTTGTCCGCTCGGTGCTTGTCCAACAATCATTTCTCCCCCCCCCCCCCCACCTCAATTTTACAGTGCAGCGTTCTCCGTATGTTCAACAAGGGTATTATCTTCCCAACTATGAGCTTTATCTTCGTTCGTCAAATCGAGAATCTGGAATTTGAATAAGAATCCATCTCCCCACCCCCACCCACTCAAGCTCATGTCCCTCCTGTTTTCTGCATCATCCTCAACCCACCCTCTCATTGCATCCCCCACCCCACTCCCATCAACACTACCCCCATACCACACACTCAATCCTTCCCCACACCGACACACACACAAACCTTCAACCGCCGCCCACCACAATCAATCCTTCCCACACCGATATCACACACACAACCTTCATCTGCACCCCACACCCTCAACCTTCCCCATCATCCCTCAACACATATCTTCCCCCTCACCCCACACCCCAAAAGCCTCACCCCCATTGCACCCCCCATCATCCTGCACCCTCCTAATGCATTCCCCCCCTCTATTTAATTACGAGGGCCTCTAATATCCAGGACCTCCACTCCAACCTGACAAATCTCCAATCAAGGCCGCTGCCTATAAAAACCGGACATCATCTATTTAACAGAATCCTTTCCACCCACAGGATGTCCCTGACTCCGTAGTGTTCTCCCTGGTTATGTGTCCTCTGATTTGATAAGCCTGCACCAACGCGGAGTTGCCACTTTTCATCAAGAACTTAATTTCACTATCCATGTGTTGAACTTACACCTCCCATCCCAGGAGTTACCCTCTGCTGCGACTTCCTTGGCTGGTTGTTGGTACTTTTTCACAGCCATAGTGCACTTCAGGGCAAAGGACTTCTATGGCACTGACTCAATCTGTGGAACTTACACCTGATTTCTCCCAATGTAAATCCTCCCTTACTGATTTGGGTCTGATGACTAACTTTCCTCAAAATGTCGCCTTGTCTTCCTTCTGCTCCAAACTGTTCAACTCTGTCATGTGGTTGTGAAAGTCAACCATCTCTCGCCTATTTTCAGAGAGAGCTTCCTCAATTGCAGAGTCTGGCGTTCATTTGGGCAGATTTGGCAGGACTGCAAGCAGCCATCTCTCTTCAGACTGTTCCATATCATACCTGCCCTTGATTGTAACTTATCGAGGAATTCTTCCGCAGAAACTGCTCTCTCTCTCTCCATGCACAGATCTCACCCCATCTCATCTGCAATTATTCCTACCCCCTTCCCACCCCAAGCCTGGTGTGCTTAGTGGTTAGGGTGGCGGCTTTGGATCCTAGGGTTCCTGAGTTCAAGCCCCGTTGGCCACAGATTTAATACACCAGGGAGTTCACTCTGCCTGTCACCTTCTGAGGTTGGGCAAATGAGTACAGCTTGCTGGGATAATTTGAGCCATTCGAGTATCTCTGTGTCGGCCAGGCGACCGTCCAGGATTGTGCCCAATAGCCCAGGAAACTGCTCGGCAGCACCAACACTCTCTGTTCAGAGTATGGTTCCAATTATTATTATTATATTATTATTTATTTTTATTATTATTATTATTATCTTCCCCCATGGTACACTTGAATCCTGTTTGAGGGCATTTGCCTCTTAAATACTTGCTTTCTCTTTCTCGAAGTAAAACCGACGGAAGACAATCTCAGTGCATTCCAAAAGTCCTCAAAACCTCAAAAATGAACTTTAAATCGTGTCTCCTTCTTGAAAGCGTGCCTTGTGAAGTTGTCTCTGGAGTAGCTCATTCCAATTACTGCCCTCTCTTCAAATACACCACAGCCAACTTCCAATGATGAGAAGGTCAAATGCCTCAATTCTTTGTTTGCTTCCAAAATCTTGTGTCCCATTCCCTAATATCATGGTACACCATCCTTCCTTCATATTCCAACTGCTCTGGACTCTGTGGTTCTTTGACTTGAACAAGGGTGGAGAAGGTTCTTTTCAACCAACAACTTGAATCATGCAAACTGGGACCCGGGACGAATCATCTCTCGTGTCCTAAAATTCCTGCTCTGCTGCTCTTTCCATCCTCTGACTGCTGTTTTCCACCCTTATCATTGTGCAAACGGTCATCAGTGCAAAATGAGCCCATAACACAGACTTGAGCATACTTCAATCATCAGCCAAGGTCATGAAACTCATCATCGCACATTGATCATAATCCTTCCTTTTCTTCAATAACCTCATTCTTCAGACAACCAATTTCATTTCAGAAAGGTAACTCCAACTTTGACATGCTGCTTTACTCACCACAATTGGATGGAGGCCCTCAATATCAGACGGTGAGATGGAGGCCCTCCCTCTGGACATTTCTCATGTTTTGATGCAGTCTGACATCCTTTCTTTACTCTCCAACTCTCTTGCCGATGGGATTCTAAGGCAAAACTGCACACATAGCTTACTGACTCTCGTCTGTCGTAGCCAATTTGTGTCTCCTAAAGAGAATCCTCTCTTTCTTCTTTCCTGTCAAGGCGTAGTGCCTCAAGGCAGTGTTCTGGGCCCAGTTATATCTGATCTTCATAGATGATCTCTCTGCTCTCTTTGAAAAATCCTCTTATATGTATTTGCTGACTCCACCACTAAGCAAGACATCCCTCATCTTCAGATAAGAAGTCTGTTGCCTCTTCCATCTCTACAGACCTTGACAAAATCACAACATGGTCAAACACTTGGAATATGTATTTCAACCTGAAAATCTCACACTCTCACTATCTCTCTCCAAAAGGACTATCTGGCCAAAACCTCCCATACTTACTTTCTCAACCAATCTCTTGAGAAAGTTCGTCATTCCAACTTCTGGGTCTCACAATCAGCCATGATCTATTTTGCGCAAACTAAATTTCAAAGTTATCCTCAAAGGCAGACGCAGATGGGTATCCTCATTGTTCCAAAGTCTTCCTTGGCACACCTGAACTATTCCACCTACAAGCCCTTCATCTGCTGCTTGATGATAGTCTGCTCTCCCTTGGGGCTGGCTCCCCTGCCCTCACACCTTGAGCCCATGGAAACCAAGGCCTTCAAGATTATTGGAATCTCGCACAATCGAAGCTGAGTCTATGGGTCTATCACTAGTATGCCATCGCAGACAGGTCAGGTGGTATCTCTATTTTCTACTGCCTCCTTTCTGGTCTTGTACTCTTTTGCCTTTCGTGCTTTGTTCCCCCCCCCCCCCCCAGGTCTGCAGGACACATATGTTCCCATCTCAACCCTCTTCTGTTGAAGCTACCGAATCCAACATCACTGCTCACCCCACTCATTCATTTTCCTTTTCTCCCGCGATGTAACCAACTTGCACATTCTCTTAAATCTCATATTTCCTCCAAGCAATTCAAAACGGCTCTTCACAACTATGCTCTAATTCAATCCCAATTCCAAAACCATGATCTTTCTCCTCTTCCGTCTTCCCACCTCCATCCCCTCCCCACCATCTCATTCCTCTCCTTCAATTTCCATGTTTCCCTCCTGAGAGTCTCCTCTGTATCCATCTTCGTCCACCCTAACATTCCTTTCCTGACCTTTATCTCCTTCCCACACAGGACAACTCAATGTTTTGTCCAAGTCTGCCTTCTCTCTTGTCCTTCAACTCTGCTATTGGTTTTTCCTTCCCTCTCTTCAACGTTCCTTTGTCCCTGTTTGTGTTTCCTAATCCCCCATTTTCATTGTATATTAACTTTTTTTAATTTTCCTTGCTTCTTCCATGAG
Organism: Eptatretus atami; assembly: GCA_035128595.1. NCBI lineage: Eukaryota > Metazoa > Chordata > Myxini > Myxiniformes > Myxinidae > Eptatretus > Eptatretus atami. The sequence continues at coordinate 91,416,331 of CM068956.1, read as the reverse complement.
CCTCGGACTACATATACAAAAAAAAATCACCAATTTTCTCCTCGCACAGTATGCATTATTTTCTAATCCATCATTATGAACTCTGCTAAATCTCACTGCCATTTGGACAGCAAGGGACAAAGCATTGCGTAGTCTGTCAAGTTTTGATGTGTGGGTTGAAAAATGACAAAGATTACGAATTATCCAATATGTTTATTGCAGCCACACATAGTATTAACAATGAGCAAGAATGTTCAACTCAAACCAGAAAGTATTTGTAACTTCCAGTCAACAGTTGAGGTTCAATTGCATTCTCAGCTGGAGCACCCACATGACTTCGTCCACCCTTTCCAAATAATTAATAAATTAATAATAATAATATAATATGACGCAGATAAATTAACAAAAGAAAAACAATTAGGGTTTTCTGCCGTGAGGCTTGATTGCCCTAATGTTGCAGAGAAACTTAATACTCCAAAACGAGTCAGGGTTATCATCCTCCAGGAGTGGGTAGTGGTGCACTCCGTGGACTCGACCACAATTTGTGTGATTAATTGAGTGGTAGTACTACATTCAAGGTTGCACATTGAGTGGTAGCCAGAAAAACCATAGAATTGTCACGGTGAGTGGTCTTTTTAATTGGAGCATGTACAGCAACAGAAGGCATACAGCGGAAGAATCGTGACAAAATTGGAAACCATGGTATTCCTCACTCAAGGGGGTATTCGCCTGCATGGAGGAGTGGTCCCTGAATGTGAACTTGATTCCGGGCATATGAAGGGCCATTAGGTGATCGAAGAAGTGTTCATCTCGGTTCCTCACTAATGGGACACATGTTCCCAAACTCAGATCTCATTATAAACAAGCACAATTGGCCGGATGCCAGAGGTGGATATTCATGTGCATAGGCTGCTGGATCATGGTAAAATTTCTGATGTCGTTGACGATTTTATGAGCTCATTAATGGACAGCATTTTAATTATAGGGGTTTCCAGGGTTGTTACACAATGTGTAGGTACAATAGATTTGACTTCCTGTCCATGAGCAATCATTTGCTGACCATCCAGCTGTGTAAAACTGACAGCGTCCAACGCCATGTGAGGAGGGGAATTTGTAGTCAGTACCTGCGGGTTTCACTTTTTCCGGGTCTCTTGGCATGTTTCTACATTATGCTCAATAAGACCATTGGACCAAGCATACAGGCGGGCTTGACGTTACTTCATCAAATTCCCATGCTTTTGCAAGTGCTTGGAAACTCAGCCACTATCAAAATGTACACCATTATCACTCATGAGTGCAATCGGTATGCCAACTCAGAGAAAATACTGAAGACACTGAATAACAATACAGTCGAGCACTGATCCAGGAAGGTCGTCGAACAAAACAACAGGAAACTTTGAATAGTAATCACACATAATTAACCACTGAGGCCCACCAGCATGGTATTAAGATCGATAGCGAGCTTTACTGCATGCTTTAATGGAACCTCATTCTGGAGCAATGGTCTCTGAACCTGTGACTTTTTGGTACCTTCTGGCATGTTTGGCAACTCATGACAAGGCAATATATCCCTCTTGATGTTAGGCCAGAATACGGTGTCTTATAGAAAGAAGTTTGGTCTTTTCGTTGGCCGAAGTGCCCCAAAGTGGAGCTTATTGAAGGAATTTTGAGTTGTAAAATATTTGGAGATTAAACAACTTTGCTTCCCTTGAGAATGAGACCATTTTCAAACTGACAAATTCATCGATGCTAGGCTTCCATAATTTCTCTAAGGGGTTCTCTGGTGTGTCCTTCATGCATTCAGGCCGAGTCATGTGATGATGATGTCATGAAGACGATTCATATCTGGGTCATGGAGCATTTCTTGTTTGTCGAAGTCAAATCTTTCTCTGATGAAAATTAGACTAGATCCACACATATATCTATCTTGATTGCACAGGGTTGTTTGGACTTGTATGTGAGAGAGGTCCATCTGCAAGTGATTTTTCTGTGACCTTTGCAATGCTCGATGGTGAAGTTATATCCCTGCACTACGAGCTAACATCTTTGAGATGCACAGAGGTGCCACGCAAGTGGCTCTCAAGAATTCATTAGCAGAGGTTGTGAATATGTTATCACACGAAAATTGTGACCATACTGCTCGGTAAAAATCGTTCCACAAAAAACGATCACAAGCAAATTTTCTCTCAATAGAAGAATATCTTTGCCCAGGCCATGAATTACTCGCATCACACTGAAGTACAATGGCTCATCAGGCCTGGGAGTAATGCAGAAATGTGAGTATTTATTTGTTGTTGAATGTCTTCTGATGATGCGGTTCCCACTTGAATTGGCATATTGTTTGAGTAGCTCTCAGAGTAGGTTGCCGACTTACACTGAGATGTATCCACACAGTATGCGAGATGTGGTCATCACACCAAAGAAAAGTGCTGGAGCTGGAGACTTGGACATAGGGAGAATTAGTCGAAGGTCCTTGACCTTCTGAGGATCTGGATGAATCTCCTTGAGCACCATACCATTCCCGAAGAATGTGATACTGCTCCTCTTAATGAAACATTGGCAGATGAATACGAGTCCTTCATGTTGCTCGTAAGTAATAGCTCGTGCAGATTCCGATTCATGTTCCTGTTTTTGTGGCCCTGCTAACAGCAATACCATCTGCCAATATAACAGCAACTTTAAAGTTCCTCAGGTTGCATCCATTTCAAGCTGGGAAATGTCCTGGCTAACAGAAACAACCCAAACAGAAGATCTGGAAACGGTATTCGCTTTTATGGGGTCGTGAAAATGTAAGCTGACGCTGATTATCAGCGTTTGTTTGACAGCACAGTCGCCAGATTGTTGTATTGAGCTTCGAGGAAATATTTTAGCTCCAGCAAAACGATGATTTAGCTCTTCAGTTATTGGGGTTCTGTTGATTGGGTGGATAAAGCATGGTTTAGGTGACGAAGATCTCGGCAGACACCAATACCACCGTCCCTTTTTTGATGTATTTTTGTTTTTTTATTAATTAATCCCATTCCATTGGTTCCTTCATATACACCTAATAATGTCAAGACGCTCCATATTGTCCAACTCATACTGAATTTTGTCCTTCAATGCAATGGGTGTCCGGCAAGGAGCAATGACATGAGGAAGCACAGTCGGATCAAGAAGAAGTTTGTGTTGTGACCCAAATGCACCAATATGGTTTGAATGTTGTGGAATGTGAGTGAATATGGCCTCTATACTGTTGTATACGAGTTGTTGGTGTCAAATGGCACAGTGCAGGGTGGACAACATCGTGGTCGGTTACGTGATGAAGTCTGAATTATGAGCACATCAACACCAAGCAAGAAAGGATTTGTAAAGCACTACACTTGCGAAATCACCGAACCACAAATTTACCTCAGAATAATGTGTGGTTGAATTCAGTGATATGATATGCCAACCTGTCAAATTTCAGGTAAAATTTGCCGAAAATTGATGATTTTAGAAATTAGGAAAAGTTTTTGACCTTTGGCCTATGTGCCTTTTGACTAAAAATAGGATTCTGTTACACACCAATCTACCATTTGGTTAAGGCTTCGTGAAAGATCGGTTTAAAATTGGATCTGTAGGTTGATTGACATACAACAGACAAACAAACAAGAAGACGTTGTTGCATAGACAATTTCTTGCAAAATCATAAAAAAAATTGGACTTCAAATAATTGGTTGTTGCAATTCATTGACCAAATATGTTAATCCTCTTTAATTTCAAGTCAATCGGGATTGAAAATTGAACGAATTTTAGAAATCCGATTCCAAATTGCTGACCTTTTGCCTATGTTGACCTGTTGACTGATTTTTACGAAACAAATGTTGGCGCAGGCCATCGTAGGGACGAAATGCACCGTCCCTGCGACAAATTCTTGAAAACTTTCGCAGCATGCAATCTGCGAAAGTTTCAGAATGATCGGCTGAGCTTTTGGGTTGTAGACGAGCAGATGACAGACAGACAAACAAACAAACTGAACCGCTATCAACATCTTGGCGAAAATTTTTTTCGTCCGAGTACCAAACAAGAAAGACGTCATGCAGGCACGATACGTGTGAATCCCTAAAACAAAATTACGCTTAAAAAATAATTGGTGGTGTCAATCCAATGACCAAATATTGGAAATCCTCTTCATATTTCAAGTCTATCAGATTGAAAAACTGACAATTGTAGAAATTTGACTTTTGGCTATGCTTGACCTTCAAAAATATTGGTGGTTGAATCATGCCGTATATGCAAATCCTTCTTCAAATTTCAACTCAAATGGATATAAATGCAGGATTTAGAAATTAACATGGTTGTCTGACTTTTGGACCATATGTTGACCTTTTCGACTCAAATAAATATGCTTCTGTATGACCACTCAACCAGGTGTGGTTTTGTGAGATTAGAGTAAAAATTGATTCTGTAGTTGTGGACAGACAAACAGACAAAATACAGACCGATTCAACCAATACACAATATTGTTGAATTTTCAAGATTTTGCAGTTCATAAATTGAGTGTCATCCAATTGAGATTCCTATTTACTTGCATGGGATGTGAACAGTTCCGACACAGTGATAGGAGTTCCATTGTAAGAAGTAAGCTTAACATTAAACTAGTGTATGAATAACTTTCATATGAGGAGGATGTCTTTCACTGAATTTCCTCTGGGAACATCTAATGGAATATGTGAAAAGGGACTGTCCATTGCACCCCGTGTCTGAGACTGTGACTGTCTCAATGTTCTTGATGCCTCATGTTGTTCGAATATTAATGCATTTCACGGAGTTGGGCACTGTGCATCACCCAGTCCAGCAGAGTTGTCGTCGTTCGTGCCTGCCTGCTGCCTGAATTCTTGTGGACAAGGCACCAACTTGGCCCGTTGACCTGTAATTTTCACATGCCCATGATTGTATCATTTCAAACGAGACAATAGGTCTCCCTTCCAATCAGGTGAGGTCTTACACAATCTTACAACATGCCGGTTTGCGTGTTGAAGCAAAGACTTTGGTCACATTCCTCATTGTGTTAGCATGCATCACACTGCCATTTGAGGCAGGGTACTAAAGTGTCCAATGTCTGGAGCTGGAGCATAGTATTGGACGTAAGCTTCAATGGGCTCAGCCCAGCTCCAAAGCCTTTATCACAGTGAACTATTTATCCTTGAAAAGCATTTCTTTTTTTTGAAAACTCTTGGATGGGGATTATTACAATGATTGTTTGTCTTCACTTGCAGAAAAATCACATTTCTTGTGACAAACAGCAGCGAACTAATTGAAGGAATCAATGTCTTCAACCCAGTTCCTGTTTATAATGGTGTTATTTTTTAGCCATGACACACAAAAAGTTGTCCAAAAGTTGCCAATTCTTTGAGAAAATTGAGTACTATGTAGTCCGAGATCCTCCTCCTTGCGCAGAAGTCGGGTCCACGAATTTACTTTTGAGGGCCACCTTCCCCGACCTGTATTAACGATGTGTGAGACTCGTCTCAAAGAAATAACCTTCACGAATGAGTACAAGCCAAACGTGGTGGAAACAACTGAAAAATCACAATGGCTATGTATCGGAGTATCCCGTTTCATGGCTGACACAAAGGGAGGCGGCCAGGTGGTCACCAAGTTGATGTCGCATCGGGTTTTGATAAAAAAAGTATATCGGCAAGACATCAGGTCAGAGCGGCAACTTGGCGAGTTCAGTAGAATGACAAAATGCGTTACCGCTGCTGCATGTCAAGTTTTGTGTTTGGGTTGAAAGATGACAAGGATTACGGACGATCCATATTTTATTTACACACAGTTAGTACCGAATAGGTGCCAGGTGGGGCCATGGCCCCGGACCCCCAACATTTTAGCCCCCCCCCCCCCCCACAATTTAGGATGACATTGTTGAAAATCCTTGAAAATGTGCTTCTAAAGTTTTATTGTCGGTAATGAAGATTGAAACTCTTTGTAGAAATATCTTTTCAAAATTGTCCGTCATTGTGAGGTCCTTTCAAGCTTGGCATTTTTCAAGCCGTTTTTTCCACGTCCACAGAAACGGATCCACGTGGACAAAAATTCCTGGGGCAAGCCTCGGGCATTGGGGGCCCCGCATCGGATCTTTTTTGGGATCGATTCATTGATGTTCGGTATGGATTGCAGCGTGTGCCAACCTAACTACGGCACAAAATACCCGCCAGAGGCCAGGCAAGCACAGGACGTAATTACAAGAGGTCCAGCCAGAGGAGAGGTGAAAAAAGGTGAAAGCTCGACGTGGTAAAACTAGGCCAGGGCCAGCACAGCACATGCCGGCAGGGAGCGTAGTTTGTACCACTGAAACTGCGGCTGCATGAGAACGCTTGTCAGTACCCTGACTTACTGACGCGACACGCACCAGTAAACACGGTGTGACTTCGATTGTTCCAGGTGTGTGAAGACATACTTTGTTGTCGTGATTTTCTGGTACATCCCACGTGCACCTCTGACGATATTCTCGGTTACTCGGTACCCTACCAGCTGCCAGAAAACCACAATGAGCGCTTTGGTGATGACAGGCACAAATCCCAGGGCTCCAACGGACATCATGACAGTGGTGGCTCAAAAGTGAAACGTCCAAGGAAAAGATTGAAAAGACACAGGCTGTCGTCGACAAGACCCGGAAATCTCAGAGTTTTCACTCTGCACAAACCAAGCAATTCGTCCATGACAGAGGCTTGGAACACCAAACAGAGACAGAACAAGTTGGCATTTGCAACGGCAACCCCCGCGTCAGGGCTTCGCCCAAACATCTCGGAAGGTTTCCACCGATGAAGAACATGCATCAGATGAAGAAAGCCGCGAGATATACTGACTGGTTGTGGACCTGGCCTTTGCCAATTGACATTGGATGTTGGCCCCTGATCGACCGTGGTCAGAGATGATCGACTACTGCGGCATCAGGAGATTTGGAGCCTCCAGCAAAATTCGACTGGTCCCTTTAATTTCATCCATTACAGTTCAGTTGAGGTAGGAAACGCTGACTGCTCCAATATCTTTTTTACCGTAGACTACAAAATTGAGAGTCCATGAAAAGGTCCTGGCTTGTTTTCCACATAAACCGGGCAAAACTGTCCTGCATCGCTTGCAAGCTCTTTGAGGCCGCTACTGCCCGGGCGGGGAAGGATTCAATGACTGGAAGCATGCACTCATTCTATTGAGGTGCCATGAGCGTTCGCATTGTACATTGCTGCGAATTATCATCCGCTAGTCAGACAGAGGCAACATCCGAGGTCATGTAGACACTGAACTCGTCAAACAGGTGGAGTGAGATTGTGTCCTATTGTGGGAGGTGCTTAAACGTAAAGTGTGAGCGTTATATCGTTTCTCGCTGAGCGTGGTCTGGCAAGTTCCGTTGGAATCGAATGAAATGTTGGCGTCATGGACAAATTGTAACTACCTTGGTTATAATGGAAATTACTTGCGGGAATGACGATCGATTTTTGGCGCAGCACATTCAGAAATATGCCAACCAAGGTATGTGCCACACCAACCTTATCATCTACGACATGTGAAGAGTTAGTCTCTTCATCGCCGAAAATATGTTCTGGATAACCATCGTCACTCCCGTGTGAAGAGGCAAAAATACTTCTCTGCTGTCAGTCGATTCTACTCCTGACATAAGCCACATCGACCAGCTCCACTGTTATATCTACGCATACATCGAGAACGACGGTCCAGTCGGAGGTTTCATGACCTTTTCGAGCAACACAGGACCACACTGGACTCCAGCAAGCGACGGCATTACTGGTTTTTTTGAAAGGCCACTGGATTGGACATCGGCTAACTTGCCGAGGACAATCTTCTGATAACGCATCAATATGAGTGACGATTAACAACGGGATGACACGGGAATGATCCAACAGGAGAAACCCTCTCGCAATATTTTGTGCATGCGACGCACTCACTGAAACTTAGTCGGTCGTCGGCCGTGGGATGCTGTATAGACCTGCAGCAGCATTCTTTGAATTTGTGGAAACAAGTGTAGTATTTTTTACAGCTTCCAGCTTCCAAGATACGTGCTACGCCAAGATTATTTGACGCCCTGAAGCCAAGGTCTGCAAGTACAAGCGCCTCAGCGACACTCGCTGGTCGGCTGCATTCTGATGCAACCGAGCTCTTGTAGACGGTTACAGCGAAATCATGGATGTCCTCGATGAAATCGCAAAGATGAACAATTGAATAATGTGAAACAAGAAACACCCGCCGAAGCATTCACCAAACGATTGTGCACGCTCGAGGATAGGGTTCTATGACTGTTTCTGGTCTACGTCCTGGAGATTTGATCCGTACGAGTAAACCCTTCGAGTCGCCAAGCTACCGATCTCAAACACAGCCTGTGCAAGCTCCTCAAGTCCACTGGCGAGCTTCGTGCAGTCATTACCATCAGTTTGATTACATTTCGTTGTTCACGGAGTGGAGCTTCAGGGTACGGAGGAATCTCGCTCGCGGATGCGTAGACGAAAGCGGTAATTGTCCGCCTCGCTCCCTTAGACTAACGGGACACACTCCAGAAAGTAAACTTAGACGCCAAGGGATCCTTTCGCATCAGTAGATACGTTTGCAGTGATCGAGTACTGATGTCGCAGTTGGGGAAAAGATTACAAAACAGCTTACAGCGAGATGGCGACAAATTTGGAATTCCTGCGTGCTCTTAGTTCAACTCGAAGTGGGAGCAGATTCAGAGTCATTGCTCGAAGCTCGTCGAGCTGTATCGGGAAGATCTATCACCTGACTCACAGACGAAATGATTACAGTTCCAAGCCACGTGAAGGAGTCAGAGCCAGACTCGGGCCGTTACTGAACTCGAGATGTACAGTTTTCTGCATCGAGCGAAAATCACCGATACTTTCCCAAACGTGGAAGTGCTGCTTCGGATTTCTCTCACAGATGGTGTCGAACTGCTCCGGGTACGCGCTCGTTTTCGAAACTCAAGCTTATCAAAAGAACCATCTTCGCTCCACGATGCGGGCAGCAGAAATGCGTCAATCTGGACCTTCATTTCAACGAATCCGCATGTGCTCAATTCCATGCAGGTTGACAGTTATCATTCCGAGTTCGCTGTCCGCGAAGTCGCGCAAGGAAGTTTGTCCATTGATTAAGGCACCGTGTGTATGTTTCATGATGTGGATGACACTGCGTATATTTGCGCGTCGCTGGATGTCTACTATTAATCACCAATTCGGGGATTCTCTGCCCAGAGGGTTTTTACAAGTTTAGAAGAGTTTTTAGTCGAAGTTCGTGTATGATTAATGACAGATGCGTCTGTGTTATTTTCATTTATATTAGTCCATCTCTTATCTTCCTTACTCTTGTAGCAACAGCATTTTTTGTGATTTATTTTAGAATTGAGCTCAGAGAATAAGTCATCAGCTCATAGATAAGTCACCAGCCATTATCAATAACAAATCTCCATCTTGTCATATGTGCTCAGATTATATTGTAATTTGTGACATATATGCCAAATCATTCACTGATCAGGATCTGCCAAATCTATAGTATGAAGTCAGTGTTGATTAAAAGCAGTTATAATTTTAATTGTTGATTAAATCTCCAACTTTGGGGCCACCCACAAATCATTGTGCCCACGCCCCCCACATGTAAATCTGACCCTGCACACAGTACATAACAATGACAGCAACCAGACGATTCATGAGAGTGATCATGGTCGAATTGCTTCCTGGTTGATCGGTTCTGGGGTTGGAAAGTGCTTCTAGTTCTTCCTGTTATTTGTATTGTATTGCGTTCACGAAACAAATATTTTCACGAAAAAATAAGTGACCACTATATTCGTTTTATTGTTGTGTGTCTGTCTGTCTGTCTGTCTGTCTGGTCCGAGCATAGCTCCGTGGCGCTTTTGATCCGATCCTGATTAAAATTTTTTGGTGGGAGGTGTTATATCATGATCTATGTTGTGTTTTCCTTGAGAAAGGTGCGTGGTGCGCCCATTATGGTGCAGAGCCACGCCCCAAAAAACATTTGTTTTTGGGGGTAGCGATTTCAATCTTGCATCTTCTCCTAGGGGTTTCTGTCGAATCTGACAGGGGTTTCGGTATTTGGTTAGCCCCAATGACACCTGCATAGCCCCACAGAGCTCGTCGATTTTTCATTTTCGTCCCAAGGTCAAGGTCACAAGGTCACGAACTTAGAAAATTGCAAATTTTGACTTAAATTTATCTCTCCGAGGGAATTGTCGATCTTGGCTGGGTTTGCGTATTTGGTAGCCCAAATGGCACCTTGATAGCCCCACGGAGCTCGATTTTTCATTTCGTCCCAAGGTCAAGGTCAAAAGGTCACAACTTAGAAAAAGTTGCGATTGTGTTTTTTAGGGGGTAGCCGATTTCAATTTGCATCTTCTCCTAGGGGGTTTGTTGAATCTGGCAGGCGGTTTCGGTATTTTGGTTAGCCCATGGCCACTGCATAGCCCCACGAGCTCGATTTTTTCTCTTTTCGTCCAAGGTCAAGGTCACAAGGTCACGAACTTAGAAAAATTTGCGAATTTTGACATAAAATCCATCTTCTCCGAGGGGTTTGTCGAATCTGGCAGGGTTTTCAGTATTTGGTTAGCCAATGGCCACCTGCATAGCCCCACGGAGCTCGATTTTTCATTTTCGTCCCAAGGTCAAGGTCTCAAGGTCACAAACTTAGAAAATTCGAATTTTGACATAAAATCATAACGACGCCAAAACTTTGCAGAGCCAGGGGATGACAATATTTTTTATGCATAATCTTGAGGTCATTCCCACCTAAAGCTCTTGAAACCATTTTGCTCTATCTCGAACACATTGCCCATGGCGCCCCCTTCAAGGTTTGTTTTTACGCTGATTTCATTCCAAAACTTGGATAACGCGAGGAAAGTGCGAAAATGCCCATATAAGCCTATCATGACTGTTAATCTTGCCTTCCTTTGGAATGTCCAGAGGTTTTGCCACAAAGCATTAATCCTTGCCTTTTGACCTTTAAAGTCACAAGGTCAAATTTTCATAGTTTGTGGGAATCGAACCCCGCGAGTTTTGGACCTTCTTCGACGAACTAACTCCAATAAAGCTATACAGTATCCTGTGTTCCTTATGTTTAATGTCCTACACTATGTTTGTGACCTTTAAGGTTCATGCAAAGTCAAATTTTAAAGTTGGTTTGACGAACGCGCGGTTTTCGACATTTTGCATGTAATAACCTTCCTCGTCCACATCAGCATCATGTTGATCATTTTTATAACTTGGTCAAACATTATCACATTGTCTCATCCTTGACTTATGAAACAAGCTACATCGTCAAATACCGCTCGTGAACCATCGTCGTCTTCAGACTTGTCTTTTCTTATGTTCATAGTGGTTCGACATAATCTGGGCCAAATTTCACCTTCTGTAGTTCTCCGTGGGGGAGTGAGAGATGGGAGCTCGTATTGGGCGATGACAAGGTGGAGTGTCTTCCAAGGAGTCATAGAGCTTCTATCGGATCGGGTGTGAAGATCTTTATCCCTGGTCAGGAAAGCAGTTACGAGTCAGACTTGTTAATGTGGTCAACGCCCAAGTGGAATCTGAGGATAAATTCCTAATTATAATCTCGGTGCTGGAAGGCTCCAAATCGTTAACCTTCGACAACCCAATTAAAATGCCTTTGCTAATTGGGAAAGAATGTGGCGATGTTCACAGTGCAAAAAAGCTTGGATCAGGGGACCTACTGATCCAGTGTAAATCGGTAGCGCAGCAGGAAAGAATGTTGAGAAACTCCCTTTTTGGCAGTGTCCAAGTGTGCCCCCATCCCGAGGTCTCTGAGGGAAAGTCAGAGAGTTATTTATGGGGTCGCCCCTGCCATTGGCATGGAGGATATCAAGAGTCATTTGGTGGATAAGGGTTTAGTTGATGCCCGACCCCTCACTATGGTTGGAGAGGGTGCTGAGGTTGAGACCACATCGGACCACTTTTAGAAGGTGTGTTTTCTGGTGGTCCTCCTATGTGGTGACTTTAACAGCCACAACATTATTTGGGGCTCCAGAACCACAAATAGAGATGACAGGTTTATTGAGGAATTAATGGATGAATTTGATATGGTGTTATTTAACAACGGAGCAGGGACTTGTATTATCCATCTACGGGGAAGATGTCCCCTTTGGATCTCGCGTTCATTTCATCCTTGGTAGCAGCAAAATGTGAATGGAGGGTTCACGATGGCAATCTGGTTAGTGATCACTTCCCAGTGAGCACTAACCTTAAATTAGAAAGGGACTTTGTGGACTCTGATGGACTGGCTTGTTGGAATTTTTTGAAGGCAGGCTGGGCTCTTTTTCAAGTCACTGTTCTAAGGAAGTGAAGGAAGAGATGGTTAACAAAAATAATGATAACTTTAATCGGAATATTGTCCAAATCTATACAAATAAGTGTGTGTATATGTGTGTCCGTCCTTCATAACTCCAAAACCATGAAACCGAGCAGCCTGAAACTTTGCATGCATACTGAGAAAACTCCAAAGAAGTGCATGAATAAAAATTGGGTGTTTGGGTTATTTAAAACGTCCCTTTTGAAGATAATTAATGGCTTTATTAAATTATATCCTTTATCTCAGGCACATCCTCAGCCACCTCGCTCTTTGGCGTCTTAAGGTGAATCCTAGGGAACTTTACTGGGGTCTGAAGCTGCCATGTTTGTTTTGCCTGCTCAACCATGCCTTGACTTGGAACAGGCCACAATGATTTCTTAATGATTAAGTTTTTTTTTCACTTTCCTCACTCATATTATTGAATCGCTGTATATATCGCTTTTGTAAGTGATATAATTTTCAAATTTGGAGCTTCGAGCAATTTCATGCATTATATGATACGATTTTCCATGATTTACTCTCATGGACTAAGTATATCATAGAAATATTATTTCGGTTTTTAGGGTCGGATATTGTCCGGACTAAATATGTGTCGAAATCTGTTGTGAAATCTGATAATTTAAAGAAATAACAAGTCTTATAACTAGGCCAATGTATCTATTTACTTTAAGCAAGCAAGGCTATGTTCCCTCTTTCTCCATACATGCACAAGAAAATGTGAAATTTCCAAAGCATTAAACTTATCTTTTTCTCCTGTTTGGAGAATGATATTGAGTGAACAAAAAACTTAAGAATGCGCCAAATTTTACCAGCTTCATTGAGCTGTATGATTTAATGCATTCACTGCTGGACCTCGCACCCTGTCCCCCAGATGGACTACTTTTCCACGGAGTCTACCAGATCTGTGTCTGTTTTTGGAGGTGTTGTGAGGTGCTCTACAGGGAATTAAAGCAAATCTGGTGAAAAATTCACATTTTAAAATATAGTCCATGGGCCCAGGCATATATCGGTACCATCTGGGAAACCAAACTTTAGGGCTACTAAGTTATGTAAAGAGAACTAGGTGATTATTTCAATATGTCATAACCGTTCCGGAGAGCAGCTTAGTGTATGTATTTTGCATTTTTACCATTTTACCATTCTGAGATATTGACGTTTTGGGGGAAAATCACACAATGGACTATTGACACATCCCATGAAGGTAATATCATTCAATACAGCTCAGGATATCCAGATTTGTTTGCCTTTTCACTTTCATTATGGGAGGGTGGTACATTCCAGAGATGATAACTACCAATAAGCTGCCAGTCTGCAATGGTTATCACATCAAAATATGATCTATATATATATATATATACACCAATTCAAAAATCATAACTAGAGATTGGTTTCCTTAGATGGTACCGACAAGTGGAATTTCTGGCCTGGGCCCATGGACTAATACAGTTATAACATTTGCGCAGACCGCAAACGATGTACCAGGTGACGTATGCACAGACGAGCAGGCAACATGGCGGAATATCTGCAATGTTTATTTCATGTGTGATTGAACTTTGCGATTTTTCCAGCATTGTTCTGCATTTAGCTGCAACTCTGCTGTGGACAAAGTCATTATTTGAACGAACTCATTTTATTTCATTAACTGCTGTCGGTGTGGTGAAGACCTGCTTTAAAGTGAAAGGGATCCTATATTAGATCCTAAGGGATCTAATATGGTATGCAGCCACAGCCTGGCCAGCCATTCCTTATCAACCATTTAATTGGAGTGCTTGCTTGAGTGCTTAAGCCACTTCAAGTGCACGTGCCCTATAGTCAAACAGCGTACCACGTTATGTCATTCTGAGCGAATGTTTCACTCACTGTGGACGCTTTTGTCACGCCACATCATCCTGAGTGAGTAGTTTGTGCTGCATCATCCTGAGCAAGTGGTTCGTGCTCCGTCATCCTGAGAGAGTGGTTTGTGCTTCGTCATTCTGAGCAAGTTGTTGTGAAATGATTTCCAAGCCGTTTGCCATATTATCGTATTTTCTTAATTCGTGAGCCAAATTTTCTTTCCACCCGCCACACGCAGCTGTTTATAAAGATTAATGTTTGTGAGAACAATTCCCTGAAACGTCTACATAGTTGCAACATTGTTTTTTGGTGAAAGCTACCAAGGTTTTTGTGTTGTATACAGTATGTACTGTAGTCGGTAATCACACTGACACCAACCCGCCGATTCCAGAAAAATTGCCGATATCGGCCAAGCACTAAGTGTGTCTGTATGTGTGTGTGTGTGCATGCGTGCATGCGTGCGCGCACGTGTGTGTATGTTTGTATGCATGCACGTGTACGTTGTTCATAAAGTAGAACATAGTCACTCTGCTAACTCCCTTACCCCCATATCTATCTCTCTCTCTCTCTCTCTCTCTCTCTCTCTCTCTCTCTCTCTCTCTCTCT
>CM068956.1:91382728-91401564 GCA_035128595.1 Eptatretus atami | reverse complement strand
TCTCGCTCTCACTTACTCTCTCTGTCTCTCCCCCTCTGTCTCTCTGTCTGTCTCTGTGTCTGTTCATATCTGGATGCTGGACAGTGTTTGTCTCCAGACATGTCTGGATGGTATTTATCTCCGGACGTGTCCAGACAGTGTTCATATCCGGAAGGGAGTTCATTATCGGAAGGGGGTGTCCGAGTGGAGTTTGTTTCTGGACAGCTTGGCTCTGGACATGGCCGGACGGAAGTTTCACATGGTTTAGGGGATTTCCCAGGGTAGCAGCCAGAGTCAAACACTCTTTAATATAACGATCAATAATGTTATTTGCCACCCCAGACTCCACAGCAAGATCCTTTTGTTTGCGGATGACACTGCCATGTGGACCCATTGTAAGAATGTGGCCCTTTCTGGTAAAAACAAAAAACGCTCCTGATCAATATTGGTGTAGTGGAGCTATGGGCCCAAGACTGAGGGTTGAAGCTATCTGAAGATAAGTCCAAATTTATCATTTTTTCCCTGTAAAAAAAGGATTTGGGACATAGCGATGATAGTGAATGGCAACTCCGCATCTGGTGTCCTTTTCAGGAATTATTTTTGATAAGGAATTAATGTGGACCCCTCGTGTTAAGAAGTTGGCTGATAAATGTGCCAAAGGCCTAAATTTATTATGGTGCTTATATGGTACTGATTGGGGAGCACATAGGGAAAGTCACTTTCTTTTATATAAAGCCTTTATTCACTCTCATCGAGATTATGGAAGTTAAGCCTTTGGAGATATGTCCACGAGAAACCGCAAAAAAACTGGAGATCATCCAGTCAAGAGCTCGCCGTGTTGTTTGGGGGCTTTCATAAGCTCTCCAGTGATGGCTCTTCTGTTGGAAGTGGGAGAAATGCCCTTGGCCCTTCATTGGGAATTTACCAAAATGAAATACTGGGCAAAAACCATTTCGTCTGGGGATAACCACCCTGCTAAAGCCTTATTTGCAAACTGTTTGGAATACCAACGGCTTGGTAAGAACTCCACTTCTCCTCCTGTGGGCCGAGCCTGTAAGAGGGCTGCTAAGGAAATCGGGTTGGATTCCCTCCTTGTAAACCCCCTTCATAAAGTAACAATTTGGCCTCCCTGGACTCTCGCAACACCCCGTCCCCGCCTGGATCTCTGGGGAAGAATTGACAGGGCTAATTCCACGGCATCATGCAAGCAGGCAATTTAATTTATTAATTATAATTGGAGTTATTCCTTGCATGTGTATGCGGATGGATCTAAAGAATCTTCTCTTGAGAGAACAGCGGCTGCAGTATGCATCCCGAACTTCAGGATGGTTAGATCAGTGTGGGTAAACAATCATCTTTCGGTTTTCGCAACTGAACTATTTTTCATAGTTGTGGCTCTTGAATGGATAATCGAGTTTAACCCTCTCAGTGCAGTCATCCTCTCCAATTCACTTTCTATGTTCAAGGCATTGGAATCCGTGCAGGATGGTGGTGGATATGCTCTGGTTCTTGAAGTGCTCCACTTGGTTATCATTGCAATTTGGAAGGGGTCATTGATCAACTTGTGCTGGATCCCTGCTCATGTGGGCATTGGTGGGAATGAGGCTTGTGATATAGCAGCAAAGCAAGCCCTTAAAATTGATATTGCCCAAATCCCTCTGGCCCATCAGAAATTGTTAGTTTAGTCAAGAACCTGATTGTGAAAAAATGGCAAATTCAGTGGGACACCAGCATGAAGGGAAGATTCTGTCACAAGGCGCACCTGGACACGATTCCTCCAGTGAAGCTTCCAAGGCTCGCTCGGAGAGATCAGATGGCTCTTTGTAGGCTAAGAATCAGACACTGTCACCTAAATTAATCTCCTTGCAGAATAGGGTGTCACTCTATGGGGTACTGTGACCATTGCCTGAAGATTTGATCCACTTTTAAAAAAAAAAATACCCACTTTATGAGGGATGCAGACGGCATCTTTAACAGAATATTAAGATGAAGATCAAAGCGTCGGATTTGCCGGGAATCATAAGTTTGTTAAACCCTGAAGCACCCTTGACTTTGCAAAGCCATGCAAAGATTCCTAAAAGAAAGTAGGAAATAAAATTTTAGGGAAACCTAATAGCTCTCTTGGTATGACGTCCAAGTTTTCATTTGTGGCGTATATAGAGCCTTGCGGTTCTGAAAGTGCCAGTAAATCCCCAAAAGAATAATAAGAAGAATGGAAGCACCATGCCATGTTCACTCCAACCGGATATGTTTGAATACTTCTGCGACAAACAGATGAAGGTCATTTGCATTGCTGCTGGAGCACACACTTAATCGGTGGGTACACAATTGTACTTGGGGAAAATGGTCCAAACTTTCAAACAGCAAGCCAATATTCCCACATCATAGTTACTAATGTAGATAACATATCCCAAATGTATATACAGGGAAAAGATATTGTATTTGCCATGAAAATAGAAAGCAAGTATGAGTTGGAGATGGATCCTGATATATCAGTATCATATTTGTATAAAGAAGGGTCTGATGAGTCTTGTGAATGGATATGCTACATCATGTGTACATAAGTAGACCGGGACCCAAGCAATCACACAAGCCATAAGTAGACAACCCTCCCTTGGTGTCCATCATGACAATAGGCTGGCAATGTCATAGGGTATGTGCTGGCAATGGCCATATTGCCATCAACAAGCCATCATTCCAGCCTTGCAAGTAAACAGATATAGCAATGTAAAAAGTGCAAGGCTTCTTCTTTTTCCTCCTCCTCATGCACCCAGTTATGACTGCAGGCAAGAGGTGGAACAAAAGGAGAGTTGGCTAGAATGACTGCCGAGTTACTTTAAACAAAGCAAAACATGCTAAACCATGAATATTTGCTTGTTTTGTAAATTGTGCAGAAAAACATCATAGTATCATGAAGTCAAAAAAGAAGCGTATCCAGTTTTATGTGACGACAAGTGTAAGGTGTTCGATATTTCGTGAGATGATTATAATCAAGTGTTTGGATTAGAAAAAAGAATTAAGTATTGGGCGTATTAAGTGCCACATGTAGATGTTGGGACCAGTGAGAAGGGAGTGTTCGAGGATGATTCCTGTTTTAATGTAGTCTCAGCGATTATTAGATGTTTTGGGGGGTTTTAACAAAAAAGACATAGATGCAATTAATATGCCCAGGATGTTAATTTAACGTATGTGGCACGAGTTAGCAATTTAAAGACACAATTTTTGAAATGCAATTGAAATGCACCCTACCATTCGATATTTTGTGAAATTGATTATAATCAAGTGGAGCAATACCTGTGGTCAAGTGATTCTCGTCCTGCTTACAGAGGAAATTGTGCATTGCGTTCCTCCAAGCCTGTCCCTTGGTGGAATGCAGTTAGAGTGGAGGGTGGTGAGCTCTTGAGAGAGGAGTCTGAAGTGAAGGCCCGCTCGGCCGGTAACTTTTAGCGGGCTGTATTAGGCTGACCTACCAGCTGTTTCGTTGGATGTCAGGGGTGTTACTATCCCTATTGCTGACCCTCCCATCAACTGTGAACCGCCTACGTTTGTGAGAACATAGGCTGTGGTGAAGCAGTTGAAAGGGGGGTAAAGCTCCTTGGATCTGTGGCATCCATATTGAACTTCTCAAGGCTGGTGGAATCAGAAAAGTCAGGTCAGGCCAGATCATAAAAGTACAGGGTACTGTCAGGCCAGGCTCTATCAGATCTGTTTCTTGCGACAAGTACCATGTAAAGCTGAACTAACCTGTTTCATGGTGGGGTTGTCAGTGATGAAAAAATCTCCCACACCAGGTTTTCTGGTGGGGAGGGTGTGTGGATTACGGACACCAAGCAGGATTTAATATATAACCTGTCAAAGGGTGGAGCTCCTTGTGGGCCAACGGCTATCCATATCTGGTGCCCAACTGTGTCTGCGGACGTCCACCTGCAGTAAAGTTACCTCTTTCTATGAGGTTGGTGACAGGATTTGCACTCTGGCCACTGTAAAGCACTTCATTTCAAAAACATACAAAACATGCAAATAAAACTAAAAACTCACTCCATGGGAGTCCATCCTGTGCAGCTGAGCTTCGCAGGGCAGCTCACCGGATGACGGGATTGGGGCAAAGCCTTCGGAACCACCATTATTTGATGACAGGAGGAAAAGCATGGAGTAACCTTCCACTCCGACACAGGATACCAGCAAGCTGGTACTCATTTTGCCGACCTCGGAAGGATGGCAGGCCGAGTTAACCCCACCTGGTCTTAATTCAACAGTTGAGCGGGAATTGAACTCAGGACCCTCAGATCCCAAGCCCACCACCCTAACCATTAAGCCAACACCAGACATACATCGGATCAGCATGACCCCAATTAATGTATAGGGGTCTTCTTATCTCTGCCGGTATTCTTGGGCGGATACAAATTCTCCATGTAAATATGTATCGTGTAGTGCCATCTCCAGGTGGGAGAGGGTATTACAAGTCCCCACCCTTTACAGTGCAGTATTCCTGTCCCCACCTTTTCCAGTGCAGTGAGGTGTTTTGAATTACAGGCAGTAGGTATGTTTTTGCTTCATGCACGTAACTCAGGTTCTTTTTTTGGCCGATACAGAGCTGTCAGTTGACTATACACTTCCCAAATAAAGGTATGCGTCAGAAAAATGTGTTGCATGCTTGGAACAAGATTGCCTGGAGGGCGGGTACTCTGCTAGTTACTCATGTCATTCATACTACTTATTCACCTTGCTTCTAAGCACCTCATGTTTCAGAAAACATTTCCTCCTTCTTGAAGGGTTCTCACCTCACCTCACCCCCTCCCCCCCCTTTTACATTCTTCAGAGCCTTTGTTTCATGCAAGTAATAAAATTGAACATCAGTATTTACACTAAATAATGTCATAATCACCCTTGAATTTGCAATTTTTTGTTCGTTTAGAATTAATCAAGTTGTTGGACTTTAATTTCAGGTTTCATTACATTTTTTAATGAGGAATATATCCTTCTCTTCCCTCCTGTTTGTGTGAGCAGATGATGTTGTTTACTGGGCTCTTGATGGCAAAATGGCTGCTGGATCAATAGAGACCACATCCTATGCCCTAATGTATACCGTGCTCATCAAAGACTGGCATAATTCCAAAAAAATTGCATCCTGGCTTGCAAGTAAACGCCAATATGCAGGTGGATTCTTCAGCACCCAGGTTTGATTCATTCCTTTGTTACAGAAAAGCTTATGTATCTGAAACGTTTCTTTTATTATTAAAATTTATATCCAGGAAAGAAAGCTATATTTAACAAAATGCCAATACAACACTGAATCTTCAAATATTGTCACCCGACGAGTGTGAATAACGTCACCCTTCACACCAAGTGCTTTTGCTACTACTGACAATTGCAAAGTTTACCAAATTCACATTGCATTCAATTAACTGTTCTTTACCATTTTCAAAAAAACCAAGGATCACTCCATTCTGTGGTCAAACTTGGAGGCGAAACGCAAGGGAGGATAAAGGTTGCAAAATGTTTCAAAGTTAAAATGGGGTTTATTAATAGAAATATGTGAACAAGGGCAGATAATTTGCTGCAATAAATAAACATCACAGACCAGATCCTCAAACTATGCCTGGTGTTGGCTTAAGGGTTAGGGTGGTGAGCTTGGGATCCCAGGATGCTGAATTCAAACCCCGCTCGGCTGTTGAATTAATACCAGGTGGGGTTGACTCTGCCTGTCATCTTTCCGAGGTTAGCAAAATGAGTGCCAGCATGCTGGTATACTGTGTCGGAGTGGCGACCCGTCCAGGATTATGTCCAATAGCCAAGGAGTCTGCTGAGGTAGCACCAACGCTCTGCACAGAGTATGGTCCCAATGGATGGATGGATGGACCCTCAAAGGACAAGCGAGTATGGAGGCACATGCACTTATGTACAATGAAAAGAAATAAACCACTCACCAAATATAAGTACCGGTACTTGCACAACAATGGGGAAAGCGCAAGGACTTTAGCAAAGGACAAGCTGGTTTTGGGTCTGGTCTGGGCTGTGCAGGCTGTTACACAAGGCTGATGTTACACAGGGCAGGTGCAGCACAGGGCTGGAGAATAACGATGACGAGAGGTATGGCGGTGAAGAGAGGGAAGGTGCCTCTCGAAATGTCTGGCTCCAACTTTAACTGCAACTCCAACTCCAACTACCACTCCTCTCCAACTCCAATTTTTTTTTTCCAAAATTGGAGTTGGGTCTCCAACTCCAAAGACTCCAAAACAAACTGACGCCGCAGTCTGTGCGCTCACGGCCCTTGTAAACTTACACACTGTTTCCATGCAACTCACTTTCAAACAGTATGTAATTAATAGACAAACTCATGTTCCAATGGTACGTAGTTAATAGACATCCTGTACTCACGTTCCAATGGTACATAAATTATAGACAAGCCGGTAGGCGGCGATGGGTCGCCGAGCATGGAAACTATAAGATATAGAGCAAAATGGATGCTCATATAGCGGATAGGGAATCATCTTAAGATTATGCATATCAAATCTCATCCAGTTCCATCTACTGATAACTACTCGGTATCCATTTGAATGAAAAGTACCGAAAATGCGGTTTGAAATCGGAAATCCCCAAAGTTCGAGGGGTGCTCTGGGGTGAACAAAGATATAAATCGAAAATCCGGCTCGATCGTTTGTGCACAATGTATTCCAGATGATTAGTGTGAATTTTCATGACCATCCGACAATAACCCTAGGAGGAGTAGCATTTGGCACGAAGGCACCTCCAGCTCTCGCATATTATCGATTTTTGCACTAATTGACCTTTGACCCCTGACCCAAGTGAAATCGGTCAATATGTCCTGAAGCAAAGTTGTAGTACTCATTGAGTACCATGAACCTGCAAAGTTTCATTTGTATCGATGCACTCACCTGGTCGCTAGGGGGCTTTCAATTTTCGCCAATTTTCGCCGCATACCCTAATGTTGTAAGGGCGCTGCGGTAAAGTATTCCATATATCACAAAAACCGGAATACATTTGATAGAGCATCACCTGTAGATCATTCGTGCCAAATTTCATAACCCTACGTGGGATAATGGCTTTCGGAATTGATTCGCCGTGAACGGTACCGATTTTGAAGGTTTTCGGTTGTGCTAGGGAACCAAAAGCATCCCTACAACCATCACAATTTCCAAAGCACTAGTCATAAGATGTACCTACCACCCGAGTTTTGGTCAAAACTGCCCACGTTTACTACCAATTATGATGATGACAAACGAACAAACATCCAAACAAAACAGACAGAATTACTGACAATAAGGGTCACCTATTTCGGCGACCCAACCTATTTCGGCGACCCAACATTCTCATGCACCATTGTTACCATGTATCGTTGTCATTACCACCAACAGGGACCTACATAACTGAAAACCCTTTTTTATTTGGGCGATGTATGGGCAACGAATCGCTGCCTCACATGCTCCCGGAAGTTTATGTTTACTGCTAGCAACCCAGTGTTCATTTTATTAATCCGCACACTTGTTGCCAAAAAATAATGTAATGAATTTGTTTTATGTTCCCAAAGATCAGGTGTTGAAGTGAAAATCTACCATGTAACACACAATGTGTGTTTGTGTATTTGCTTGTGTGATGTCTGCATACATGGCAAGTAGAAGGCAACAAAAAAACGGGTTGGTAGAAATTTAAAGTGGATTGTTTTTTTCACCCTTTGCATGCTGCGGTCACAGATTTGCGACAATTTTTTTTCGTTTTCATTTTGGTTATTCGTCCAACTTGACACCCAAGTTGTGTGTTTTTTGCAAATACCACTTGAAATTCACAGCCCTATGAAAAAATTTAATTGAGCAACAGGGAACCATGCAGCCGTAAACAATGCAACACGCAAAGGGTTAACCAAACGTGGTAAAAACGATATTCAATATGTCGACTAATCAGTAATGATAAGGAGGTTCCAAGTAAGACAACATACATGCATACATAACATAACATTTGTCAATCCAAGTATATTTCTGTTACGTCGCTCAACATGTTTGCAGACATCCCACAAACATATACACAAACACACATTGTGTTTTATATGGTGGATTTTTACTTCAACATATCATCTCTGGGAACATAAAACAAATTCTTTGCATTTTTTTGGGCAATAAGTGTGCGGACGACTAAAATGAACACTGGATCGCCCGTGGGGAGGCTGAGTCTTTGGGCCTCTCACTCTCTCACCGCAGCTAGGTCAGTGGTCTTTCTGTCTTCTACTGTCTCCTAGTAGAATAGGCTATAAAGAACATGACTTGGCCAGATTTGTGTTTTCATGGTGTGGTTGCGCCTGCAAAATGGTTTATCACATGCAAAAATAATGATCTATATATATATACTTATGGCCTCTCCAACATCCTCTCACACAGTATTCCACAACCATGATAACTTAGGAGCATCTGTGGGATTGATGTGGGGTTGATTTTAGCATTAGACTAGAGTCCGATCCACGGCGGCTCCACTCGCAACTTTACAGGTACCTTGAAGGATCTGCCTGCTAATTTTTGGTACCAGATACCAACAGGACACGCTTTCAGGGGTCTTGTAGAGTCAATGCCTCGGTTGGTCGGCGCTGTTTTGGCGGCACACGGAGGACCAACAGCTGATTAGACAGGTGGTCATAAATGTTTTGGCTAATGTATCTTCTTCATCAATGCTAATGTATCAAAGTATACCGTGCATCTTCACAACGACCGAATCTGAAGTTTCAGAACACCCCCATTTTCCAGTTTTTACTGGGAAAAAGTTTGAAAGTCTATCGGGGTTCTCAACTGTGTGCACGCTTGAGAGGAAACCTTGAAATGGAGTACCAATAGGCGCCAAGTGTATAACTGCCAACGATGGGTTAAATGAAGAGTATAATAAAGTTTCACGGTATCCAAAATACCATAGAAAAAATATATGATTCGTACGCTAAAATTTTACAGAGTTGTTAACAAACAAAAAGTTCCTCTAATATACCAGACTGAATTGAGGTTATCACTTTTAGGGGATTTGGATACCGCTAACTGCGAGACAAGCTGTTTCTGGCAGACATGTAAGATGTAGAGTGAAGCCGCTTGTGTGCCGAAAATGGAGCTGAGCAAAACAAATTTCCTGGAGGTAGTCACGCTCACTAAACTTAAATGTTTAAGTTACAAACCTCTGTCTGTAAGAGTAAAGACAGTTGCGAGGGAGAACAGACTGTATCGGCCTGTTCGGCAAATTCGGATTGTTACCAGGTACTGACTGCCACAGACGAGTGCGAAGTCACAATTGGTCCGGTAATATCCTGCAATGTTTATTCATGTGTGAATGAACTTTGGCGAATTTTCCAAGGCATGTCTTGCATTAGTCTGCCTCTGCTCCCGCTGGAAAAGTATTATTTGAACGAACTCATATTTAGCTCATATAACTGCTGTCGTGTGGTGCAAGACCTGCTCTTAAAGTGAAAGGATCCCTTATATCTAAGATCTAAGGATCTAATAGGGGGGGTTATTGCAGCCTACAGCTGGCCAGCTCATTCCTTATCAATCCATTTAATGGAGTGCTTGCTGAGTTGCTTAATGCCACTTGCAATGTGGCCAACTGCCACTACTAGTCAATCGCGTACCACGTTGTCATTCTGACGAGATCGGTTTCACTCACTGTGGACGCTTTTGTCACGTGCCCACTCACCAGTAGATTCGAATATCCGCAGTGTACGCATCGTATCCTGAGAATGTGGTTTGTTGTACTCTGTGGGTGGTGGTCTTCGTCATTGCTGACAAGTTGTTGTGAAATGATTTCCAAGCCGTTTGCCATATTAATCATGTATTTTCCTTAATGTCGTGAGCCAATTTTCTTTCCACCCGCCAAGCAGAGCTGTTTTAAAGTACTAATGTTTGTGAGAACAATTCCTGAAACGTCTACATTAGTTGCAACATTGTTTTTTTGGTGAAGCTACCAAGGTTTTTGTGTTGTTATACGAGTATGTACTGTAGTCGGTAATCACACTGACACCAAAACCCGCCGTTCCAGAAAATTGCCGTTCGGTCCAAGCCTTTAAGTGTGTCTGTCTGTGTGTGTTGTGCATGCGTGCATGCGTGCGCGCACGTGTTGTGTATTGTTGTATCGCATCACCGTGTCACGTCTATGTTCAATTAAAGTAGAAACCATAGTCATCTGCTAACCGCCTTACCCCCAATAGTCTACTCTTCTCTCTCTTCTCTCGTCCCTCTCTCTCTTCTCTCTCTCTCTCTCTCTTCTCTCTCCTCGTCTCACTTTACTCTCTCTGTCTCTCCCCCTCTGTCTCGTCTGTCGTCTCTCGTTCTGTTCATATCTGGATGCTGGACAGCTGTCTGTCTCCAGAATGTCTGGATGGTAGTTGATCTCTCCCGCGACGTGTCAAGACAGTGTTCATATCCGAGATGGGGAGTTCATTTATCGAGGGGGTGCTCCGACGTGTGAAGTCTTGTTTCTGGACAGCTTGGAATCTGGACATGGTCCGACGGAGTTTACACTAATGGTTAGGGATCGCGTTCTCCCTCGTAGGGTAGCAGCCAGAGTCAAACTCTTTATAAGCCGATCAGATAGATGTTATTTCGCCCAACCCCCAGACTCACAGCAAATCCTATTTGTTTGCGGCCGATCTGACATACTGGTCCATGTGGAACCCCATTGTACAGAAAAATGTGGCCCTTTCCTCGGTTAAAAAACAAAAACACGCCTCGCTGATCAATATTGTGTAGTGGAGCTATGGGCCAAGACTGAGGTTGAAAGCTACTGAAGATAAGTCCAAATTTATCATTTTTCCCTGTAATAAAAAGGATTGGGACATACGATGATAGTGAATGGAACTCCGCATCTGTGTCCTTTTCAGGAATTATTTTTGATAAGAATTAATGTGACCCCTCGTTGTAAGAAAGTTGCTGATAATTTGCCAAAGGCCTAAATTTATTATGGCTATATGGTACTGATTGGGCGAGCACATAGGGAAAGTCACTTTCTTTTATATAAAGCCTTTATTCACTCTCATCGAGATATGAAGTTTAAGCCTTTGGAGATATGTCCACGGAAACCGCAAAAAAAAAACTCGGAGATCATCCAGTCAAGAGCTCGCCGTGTTGTTTGGGGCTTTCATAAAGCTCTCCAGTGATGGCTCTTCTGTTGGAAGTGGGAGAAATGCCATTGCCCTTCATTGGGAATTTACCAAAATGAAATACTGGGCAAAAACCATTTCGTCTGGGGATAACCACCCTGCTAAAAGCCTTATTTGCAAACTGTTTGGAATACCAACGGCTTGGTAAGAACATCCAACTTCTCCTCCTGTGGGCCGAGCCTGTAAGAGGCTGCTAGGAAATCGGGTTGGATCCCTCCTTGTAAACCCCCTTCATAAAGTAAACAATTTGGCTCCCTGGACTTCTCGCAACACCCCGTCCCGCCTGGATCTCTGGAAGAATTGAACAGGGCTAATTCACCGGCATCATGCAAGCAGGCAATTTAATTTATAATTATAATTTGAGTTATTCTTGCATGTGTATGCCGGATGATCTAAAGAATCTTCTCTTGAGAGAACAGCGCTGCAGTATGCATCCCGAACTTCAGGATGGTTAGATCAGTGTGGGTAAACAATCATCTTTCGGTTTTCGCATCTGAAACTATTTTCATAGTTGTGGCTCTTGAATGGATAATCGAGTTTAACCCTTTCAGTGCAGTCATCCTCTCCAATTCACTTCTATGTTCAAGGCATTGGAATCCGTGCAGGATGGTGGTGGATATGCCTCTGGTTCTTGAAGTGCTCCACTTGGTTATCATGCAATTTGGAAGGGGTCATTGAATCAACTTGTGGCTGGATCCCTGCTCATGTGGCATGGTGGAATAGGCTTGTGATATAGCAGCAAAGCAACCCTTAAAATGATATTGCCCAATCCCTCTGGCCCATCAGAAATTGTTAGTTTAGTCAAGAACCTGATTGTGAAAAAATGGCAATTCAGTG
Organism: Eptatretus atami; assembly: GCA_035128595.1. NCBI lineage: Eukaryota > Metazoa > Chordata > Myxini > Myxiniformes > Myxinidae > Eptatretus > Eptatretus atami. Next base: position 91,389,608 of record CM068956.1, on the reverse strand, counting down.
GACACCAGCATGAAGGAAGATCTGTCACAAGGCGCACCTGGACACGATTCCTCCAGTGAAGCTTCCAAGCTCGCTCGGAAGATCAGATGGCTCTTTGTAGGCTAAGAATCTAGACACTGTCACCGTAAATTAATCTCCTTGCAGAATAGGGTGTCACTCTATGGTATCTTGTGACCATTGCCTGAAGATTGATCCACTTTTAAAAATACCCACTTTATGAGGGATGCAGACGGCATCTTTAACAGAATATTAAGATGAAGATCAAAGCGTCGGATTTGCCGAATCATAAGTTGTTAAACCCTGAAGCACCCTGACTTTGCAAAGCCATGCAAAGATTCCTAAAAGAAAGTAGGAAATAAAATTTTAGGAAACCTAATAGCTCTCTTGGTATGACGTCCAAGTTTTCATTTGTGGCGTATATAGAGCCTTGCGGTTCTGAAAGTGCCAGTAAATCCCCAAAGATAATAAGAAGAATGAAGCACCATGCATGTTCACTCCAACCGGATATGTTTGAATACTCTGCGACAAACGATGAAGTCATTTGCATTGCCTGCTGAGCAACACACTTAATCGGTGGGTACACAATTTACTTGGGGAATGGTCCAACTTTCAAACAGCAAGCCAATATTCCCACATCATAGTTACTAAATGTAGATAACATATCCCAAATGTATATACAGGGAAAAGATATTGTATTTGCCATGAAAAAGAAGCAAGTATGAGTTGGAGATGGATCCTGATATATCAGTATCATATTTGTATAAAGAAGGGTCTGATGAGTCTTTGTGAATGGGTATGCACATCATGTGTACATAAGTAGACCGGGACCCAGCAATCACACAACCATAAGTAGACAACCTCCCTTGGTGTCCATCATGACAATAGGCTGGCAATGTCATAGGTATGTGCTGCAATGGCCATATTGCCAATCAAAGCCATCATTCCAGCCTTGCAAGTAAACAGATATAGCAATGTAAAAAGTGCAAGCTTTCTTCTTTTTCCTCCTCCTCAGCACCCAGTTATGACTGCAGGCAAGAGTGGAACAAAAGGAGAGTTGGCTAGAATGACTGCCGAGTTACTTTAACAAAGCAAACATCTAAACCATGAATATTTGCTTGTTTTGTAAATGTGCAGGAAAAACATCATAGTATCATGAAGTCAAAAAAGAAGCGTAATCAAGTTTATGTGACGACAAGTGTAAGGTCGATATTCGTGAGATGATTATAATCAAGTTTTGATTAGAAAAAAGAATTAAGTATTGTGGTATGAAGTGCCACATGTAGATTGTGGACCAGTGAGAAGGGAGTGTTCGAGGATGATTCCTGTTTTAATGTAGTCTCAGCGATTATTAGATTTTTGGGGTTTAACAAAAAGACATAGATGCATTAATATGCCCAGGATGTTAATTTAACGTATGTGGCACGAGTTAGCAATTTAAAGACACAATTTTTGAAATGCAATTGAAATGCACCCTACCATTCGATATTTTGTGAAATTGATTATAATCAAGTGGAGCAATACCTGTGGTCAAGTGATTCTCGTCCTGCTTACAGAGGAAATTGTGCATTGCGTTCCTCAAGCCTGTCCCTTGGTGGAATGCAGTAGAGTGAGGGTGGTAGCTCTTGAGAGAGAGTCTGAAGTGAAGGCCCGCTCGGCCGGTAACTTTTAGCGGGCTGTATTAGGCTGACCTACCAGCTGTTTCGTTGGATGTCAGGGTGTTACTATCCCTATTGCTGACCTCCCATCAACTGTAACCGCCTACGTTTGTGAGAACATAGGCTGTGTGAAGCAGTTGAAAGGGGGTAAAGCTCCTTGATCTGTGGCATCCATATTGAACTTCTCAAGGCTGGTGGAATCAGAAAGTCAGGTCAGGCCAGATCATAAAAGTACAGGGTACTGTCAGCCAGGCTCTATCAGATCTGTTTCTTGCGACAAGTACCATGTAAAGCTGAACTAACCTGTTTCATGTGGGTTGTCAGTGATGAAAAAATCTCCCACACCAGTTTTCTGTGGGGAGGGTTGTGGATATGGAACACCAAGCAGATTTAATATATAACCTGTCAAAGTGAGCTCCTTGTGGCCAACGGCTATCCATATCTGGCCCAACTGTGCTGCGGACTCCACCTGCAGTAAAGTTACCTCTTTCTATGAGATGGTGACAGGATTTGCACTCTGGCCACTGTAAAGCACTTCATTTCAAAACATACAAAACATGCAAATAAAACTAAAAACTCACTCCATGGGGATCCGTCCTGTGCAGCTGAGCTTCGCAGGGCAGCTCACCGATGACGGATTGAGGGCAAAGCCTTCGACCACCATTATTTGATGACAGGAGGAAAAGCATGGAGTAACCTTCCACTCCGCACAGGATACCAGCAAGCTGTACTCATTTTGCCGACCTCGGAAGGATGGCAGGCCGAGTTAACCCACCTGGTCTAAATTCAACAGTTGAGCGGAATTGAACTCAGGACCCTCAGATCCAAGCCCACCACCCTAACCATTAAGCCAACCACAGACATACATCGGATCAGCATGACCCCAATTAATGTATAGGGTCTTCTTATCTCTGCCGGTATCTTGGCGATACAAATTCTCCATGTAAATATGTATCGTGTAGTCCATCTCCAGGTGGGAGAGGTATTAAGTCCCACCCTTTACAGTGCAGTATCCTGTCCCCACCTTTTCAGTGCAGTGAGGTTTTGATTACAGGCAGTAGGTAGTTTTGCTTCATGCACGTAACTCAGGTTCTTTTTTGGCCGATACAGAGCTGTCAGTTGACTATACACTTCCAAATAAAGGTATGCTCAGAAAATGTGTTGCATGCTTGAACAAGATGCCTGGAGGCGGGTACTCTGCTAGTTACTCATGTCATTCATACTACTTATTCACCTGCTTCTAAGCACCTCATGTTCAGAAAACATTTCCTCCTCTTGAAGGTTCTCACCTCACCTCACCCCCCCCCCCTTTTACATTCTTCAGAGCCTTTGTTTCATGCAAGTAATAAAATTAAAACATCAGTATTACACTAAATAATGTCATAATCACCTGAATTTGCAATTTTTTGTCGTTTAGAATTAATCAAGTTGTTGGACTTTAATTCAGTTTCATTACATTTTTTAATGAGGAATATATCTCTCTTCCCTCCTGTTGTGTGAGCAGATGATGTTGTTTTACTGGGCTCTTGATGGCAAAATGGCTGCTGATCAATAGAGACCACATCCTATGCCCTATGTATACCGTCTCATCAAAGACTGGCATAATTCCAAAAAAATTGCATCCTGGCTTGCAAGTAACGCCAATATGCAGGTGGATTCTTCACACCCAGGTTTGATTCATTCCTTTGTTACAGAAAAGCTTATGTATCTGAAACGTTTCTTTTATTATTAAAATTTATACCAGGAAAGAAAGCTATATTTAACAAAATGCAATACAACACTGAATCTTCAAATATTGTCACCGACGAGTGTGAATAACGTCACCCTTCACACCAAGTGCTTTTGCTACTACTGACAATTGCAAAGTTTACCAATTCACATTGCATTCAATTAACTGTTCTTTACATTTTCAAAAAAACCAAGGATCACTCCATTCTGTGTCAAACTTGGAGCGAAACGCAAGGGAGGATAAAGTTGCAAAATGTTTCAAAGTTAAAATGGGGTTTATTAATAGAAATATGTGAACAAGGGCAAATAATTTGCTGCAATAAATAAACATCACAGACCAGATCCTAAACTATGCCTGGTGTTGCTTAAGGGTTAGGGTGGGAGCTTGGATCCAGGATGCTGAATTCAAACCCCGCTCGGCTGTTGAATTAATACCAGTGGGTTGACTCTGCCTGTCATCTTTCCGAGTTAGCAAAATGAGTGCCAGCATGCTGGTATACTGTGTCGGAGTGGCGACCCGTCCAGGATTATGTCCAATAGCAAGGAGTCTGCTGAGGTAGCACCAACGCTCTGCACAGAGTATGGTCCCAATGGATGGATGGATGACCCTCAAAGGACAAGCGAGTATGGAGGCACATGCACTTATGTACAATGAAAAGAAAAAACCACTCACAAATATAAGTACCGGTACTGCACAACAATGGGGAAAGCGCAAGGACTTTAGCAAAGGACAAGCTGGTTTTGGGTCTGGTCTGGCCGTGCAGCTGTTACACAAGGCTGATGTTACACAGGCAGGTGCAGCACAGGGCTGGAGAATAACGATGACGAGAGGTATGGCGGTGAAGAGAGGAAGGTGCCTCTCGAAATGTCTGGCTCCAACTTTAACTGCAACTCCAACTCCAACACCACTCCTCTCCAACTCCAATTTTTTTTTCCAAAATTGGAGTTGGGTCTCCAACTCAAAGACTCCAAAAAAACTGACGCCGCAGTCTGTGCGCTCACGGCCTTGTAAACTTACACACTGTTTCCATGCAACTCACTTCAAACAGTATGTAATTAATAGACAAACTCATGTTCCAATGGTACGTAGTTAATAACATCCTGTACTCACGTTCCAATGGTACATAAATTATAGACAAGCCGGTAGGCGGCGATGGGTCGCCGAGCATGGAAACTATAAGATATAGAGCAAAATGGATGTCATATAGCGATAGGGAATCATCTTAAGATTATGCATATCAAATCTCATCCAGTTCCATCTACTGATAACTACTCGGTATCCATTTGAATGAAAGTACCGAAAATGCGGTTGAAATCGGAAATCCCAAAGTTCGAGGGGTCTGTGGTGAACAAGATATAAATCGAAAATCCGGCTCGATCGTTTGTGCACAATGTATTCAGATGATTAGTGTGAATTTTCATGACCATCCGACAATAACCCTAGAGGAGTAGCATTTGGCACGAAGGCACCTCCAGCTCTCGCATATTATCGATTTTTTGCACTAATTGACCTTTGACCCCTGACCCAAGTGAAATCGGTCAATATGTCCTGAAGCAAAGTTGTAGTACTCATTGAGTACCATGAACCTGCAAAGTTTCATTGTATCGATGCACTCACCTGGTCGCTAGGGGGCTTTCAATTTTCGCCAATTTTCGCGCATACCCTAATTGTAAGGGGCGCTGCGGGTAAAGTATTCCATATATCACAAAAACCGGAATACATTTGATAGAGCATCACCTGTAGATCATTCGTGCCAAATTTCATAACCCTACGTGGGATAATGGCTTTCGGAATTGATTTCGGTGAACGGTACCGATTTGAGGTTTTTCGGTTGTGCTAGGGAACCAAAGCATCCCTACAACCATCACAATTCCAAAGCACTAGTCATAAGATGTACCTACCACCCGAGTTTGGTCAAAATCTGCCCACGTTTACTACAATTATGATGATGACAAACGAACAAACATCCAAACAAACAGACAGAATTACTGACAATAAGGGTCACCTATTTCGGCGACCCAACCTATTTCGGCGACCCAACATTCTCATGCACCATTGTTACCATGTATCGTTGTCATTACACCAACAGGGACCTATAACTGAAAACCCTTTTTTATTTGGGCGATGTATGGGCAACGAATCGCTGCCTCACATGCTCCGGAAGTTTATGTTTACTGCTAGCAACCAGTGTTCATTTATTAATCCGCACCTTGTTGCCAAAAAATAATGTAATGAATTGTTTTATGTTCCCAAAGATCAGGTGTTGAAGTGAAAATCTACCATGTAACACACAAGTGTGTTTGTTGTATTTGCTTGTGTGATGTCTGCATACATGGCAAGTAGAAGGCAACAAAAAAACGGGTTGGTAGAAATTTAAAGTGATGTTTTTTTCACCCTTGCATGCTGCGGTCACAGATTTGCGACAATTTTTTTCGTTTTCATTTTGGTTATTCGTCCAACTTGACACCCAAGTTGTGTGTTTTTGCAAATACCACTTGAAATTCACAGCCCTATGAAAAATTAATTGAGCAACAGGAACCATGCAGCCGTAAACAATGCAACACGCAAAGGTTAACCAAACGTGGTAAAAACGATATTCAATATGTCGACTAATCAGTAATGATAAGGAGGTTCCAAGTAAGACAACATACATGCATACATAACATAACATTTGTCAATCCAATATATTTCTGTTACGTCGCTCAACATGTTTGCAGACATCCCACAAACATATACACAAACACACATTGTGTTTTTATAGGTGGATTTTTACTTCAACATATATCTCTGGGAACATAAAACAAATTCTTTGCATTTTTTGGGCAATAAGTGTGCGACGACTAAAATGAACACTGGATCGCCCGTGGGAGGCTGATCTTTGGGCCTCTACTCTCTCACCGCAGCTAGGTCAGTGGTCTTTCTGTCTTCTACTGTCTCCTCTCCGTCTACCCCCCCCCCCAGCTCTGTCTTGTGATATGTCCCCCCCCCCCCCCATATTCCGCAGGGCACTCAAGGTCTGCCAGCAACCCCCTTCTGGTAAAACTACCAAAATCATGAATCACTGCTCACCTTCACTCTTTTGTTCCTCTTTTTTCACTCCTTTGGAACAAACTCCAATTCTCTTCAATCCCATTCTTCCCTCCAGGTCTTCAAAACAGCTGTTCAACGACCATCTCTTGTCTTCCCCATCCAAAACCATGATCTTTTCGACCCCCATTTATACACCCCAAACTCACCTCCTTCAAATTCACTGCTTTCCTTCCGGAAAGTTCCCTGTTGTGTAAGGTCCTGAAAGTCTCTGTGGTGTCCATCTTGTATACTCTGTGTTCCCTGCCCTATCCCTCTCCCTTCCACAGATCTCCTAATGTCTCTGTTTCCCACTGTTTTGTCCTTCCTTCTCCTGCCGCTCTTTTCTCCTGCTCCCTTTGTGTGCGTTCTGTGTGTTCGTTCTCATACGAGCCTCGACAATGTATACAAATAATAATAATAATATAAT
>CM068956.1:91353006-91368811 GCA_035128595.1 Eptatretus atami | reverse complement strand
ATTTTGATAGGGGCTACCTGTAGATCATTCGCTGCCAAATTTCATAACCCTACGTGGATAAAGGGCTTTCGAATTTATTCGCTGAACGGTACCGATTTTGAAGTTTTTCGTTGTTGCTAGGAACCAAAGCATCCCTACACATCACAATTCCAAGCACTAGGTCATAGATGTACCTACCACCCGAGTTTGGTCAAAAATCTGCCCACGTTTACTCCATTATGAGATGACCAAACGAACCAAAACATCCAAACAAACAGACAGGAATTACTGACAATAAGGCGTCACCTATTTCGGCGACCCCAACCTATTTCGGCGACCAACATTCTCGCGAGCCCAACATTCATGCACATTGTTACCATGTTCGTTGTCATTACCACCAACAGGGACCTACAAACTGAAAACCCTTTTTTATTTGGGCGATGTATGGCAACGAATCGCTGCCTTCACATGTCGGAAGTTTAATGTTTACTGCTAGCAACCAGTGTTCATTTATTAATCCGCACACTTGTTGCCAAAAATAATGTAATGAATTTGTTTATGGTGGTTCCCAAAGTCAGGTGTTGAAGTGAAAATCTACCATGTAAACACACAATGTGTGTTTGTGTATTTGCCTTGTGTGATGTCTGACATACATGCCAAGTAGAAGGCAAACAAAAAAACGGTTGGTAGAAAATTTAAAGTGGATTGTTTTTTTCACCCTTTGCATGCTGCGGTCACAGATGGCCGACAATTTTTCGTTTTTCATTTTGGTTATCGTCAACTTGACACCGCAAGTTGTGTGTTTTTTGCAAATACACTGAAATTCACAGCCCTATGAAAAAATTTAATTGAGCAACAGGGAACCATTGCAGCCGTAAACAATGCAACACGCAAAGGAACCAAACGTGTAAAAACGATATTCATATGTCGGACTAAGTTCAGTTAATGATATAAGGAGGTTCCAAGTAAGACAACATACATGCATACATAACATAACATTTGTTCAATCCAAGTATATTTCTGTTACGTCGCTTCAACATGTTTGCAGACATCCCACAAACATATACACAAACACACATTGTGTGTATATGGTGGATTTTATACTTTCAACATATCATCTCTGGGGAACATTAAAACAAATTTCTTTGCAATTTTTTTGGGCAATAAGTGTGCGACGACTAAAAATGGAACCACTGGATCGCCCGTGGGAGCTGAGGCTTTGGCCTCTCACTCTCTCCACCGCAGTAGGTCAGTGGGTCTTTCTGTCTTCTACTGTCTCACTCTCCGGTCTTACCCCCCCCCCCCACGCTCTGGCTGTGATATGTCCCCCCCCCCCCCCATATTTCCGCAGGGCACTCAAGGTCTGCCAGCAACCCCCTCTGGTAAAACTACCAAAAAATTTCATGAATCACTGCTCACCTTCACTCTTTTGTCCTCTTTTTTCACTCCTTTGGAACAAACTTTCCCACATTTCCTTCAATCCCATTCCTTCCCTCAGGTCTTCAAAACAGCTTGTTTCACGACCATCTTCTTGTCTCCCCCATCCAAAACCCATGATCTTTTCGACCCCCATTTATACACCCCCAAACTCACTCCTTCAATTCACTGCTTTCCTTCCCGAAAGTTCCCGTGTGTAAGGTCCTGAAAAGTCTCTGTGGTGTCCATCTTGTTATACTCTGTGTTCCCTGCCCTATCCCTCTCCCTTCCACAGATCTCCTAATGTCTCTGCTTTCCCACTTTTTGTCCTTCCGTCTCCTGCCGCTCTTTTTCTCTGCCCCTTTGTTGTTGCTTCTGTGTCGTTCGTTCTCATACGAGCCTCGACCAATGTATACCAAATAATATAATAATAATAATAATAATATAATGAACAGGACCCTAAACAATGCGAGTGATTGCAGGCACAAGTCTATTTATCTGCAGCATGTAATGTTTACAATTATGCTCCGACTCAGTTAAGACACGTCTCCCTCCACTCCACATGCCCCTCCTCCTGGCATCTAGTCATCTTCCTCCAATCTTCAACATCCGGCAAATTAAACAACAACAACAACAACAACATATTTTGGAATATAATATAAACCTATAAGAAAGAACACAACAATCTCAAAGTTTTATTTACTTTTTTCGCTCCAGTTGTACACCTGAGACGCTTTGACGTCACATTTTCTAGAAACAGCATCCCCACAGTAAAGGCAGTGTTGCCTGGGTTTATGGGACCAGAAGTGATGATAAATGGTGATATGAAATGCTATCGATGATCCTTGACATCTTGATTCAATAAAACTTTGAGAAATGTTCGTTTAATTCACAGCATCAAAACCCAGGGGTCACACAATTTTTTTTATTAGGTTTCTCCATTCTCCATAAGTCCCATCGAAATGTCTGGTACTCACGATAAAAACAAGCTCGAATGAGCTAAGGATCCCGTCCTCTTAATTGATTGACGTCATAGAACGGAATATGACGTCATTGTGATGTATCAGTTTGCGATAAATTATCTGTGCTAATTGCCCGGCTTGATTCCCGCAAACAAAATTCAAACGCGTGCCTAGTTTCGGAGATAATGGTATAGGCGATTCATTAGCGGCATATTATGACGTCAACTTTTTTTCTAGGAAGGAATTTCCAAAATCGGAGAGGTTACTGCCTGCGCGTTGGGCTTCTGCATATACTGGCAAGTTTCACGAAGATCGATGAAAACTCTGGGTTGTGAACAAAAAATGTCAAAAAATAGGAATGACGTCATAAAAATTGATATGACGTTCATAGGATGTATTCATAATGTGCGGTAATTCATCGCTGCTAATGCCCTGTTCGATTCCCGCAAACAGAATTCAAAAAAAGCTTGCCTAGTTTTCGGGATATTTTGACTTTATTCTTTTATTTGACGGAGGTGACTTTATTTCAACATGGAGTGCAGATGTTTAAGGGGTGCCAGTGGGTAGAGGTAGGGTTCGCAGATCCCAGAAACCCAATTCTTAAGTTGCGCCAGTGGTGGGTGTGGTAGGTGGCACCACCAAACCAAGATGGCTGCCATCGATATAGCCTAAACCAATATTGTCATACATCAAGTATACTAGGCCGGATTCCAATGATCTTGGTATGCATTCTGCCTAGTTTGGGTATGCCCATCTAATCGGAGGGTTCATTATTCCAGGGTCAATGTCATGAGAAATAAAGGTCAATATTCATAGGTTTTTGGCCATTTATGCCTGTTTGATCTGACCCTTGATTCAAGGTCAAATGCTGATGACATGAATGATTCCCCATACATTGATTTCCTATTAGTGCCTAAAGTGCAAATTACCATAATCCGTGTTATTTGACAGGGATAAGTACGCATTGAATAAAAAAATATAACCTTAAAGGTCCACGATCACTGACCCAATCGGACCCCCAACTGCCGCTGACCGGCCCACCCGAATTTCTCCTCCCCCCGCCCAGCATTCTGGTCGGAGACAGTCACTATTATCGAAGATCGGTCGTCGATGTTTTCACTGATCAAAAATTGTGGTGGGGTTGGGTAGGTGGGTGTCATTAACCTCTCCTCTGGGCCTCTCCTCATGCCCTTCTCCTCCTCTCATGCCTCTCCTCCCCCTTCTTGGAGGAGCAGAGGAAAGGAGAGGGAGGGAGGAGGAAAGGAGGAGGAAATGGGGAGAGAGGCCGGATGAGGGAGGGGGGAGGAGAGGCTGGGAGGAGAAGAGGGGGATTGAGAGGCCAGGAGTGAGGAGAGGGCCAGGATTTGAGGGAGAGGTTGAGGATGAGGGGATGAGGAGAGGGATGCGGAGAGGGTGAGGGGGGAGGGGAGGAAAGGGGGTGGAGGCAAGGAGAAAGAGGAGAGAGGCTGACGAGATGAGGAGAGGCCGGGAGGGGAGAGGGGAAGAGGAGAGGGGAGAGGAGAGGGGAGAAGGGGGGAGAGCAAGGAGGAAAGGGAGGAGAGGTGGGATGAGGAGAGGCGGGAGAGAGAGGGGGAAGAGGAAGGAGGAGGGAAGAGGACTGGCCTCTGACCTGCCAGACCTGCCCCGACCTCCCTCGACCTGCACAAGAGGAGTAGTCTGGCCGCGCAGTTGGCCAGGCGCCAGGTCGGGCAGCTCGGATGGGGCAGTTTCCGAGGGCCGGTTCGGGGGCAGATATGGCCAGTGGGCTGAGGCCTTAAGAATAGATTTGTGGTGGAAGCTTACTTAAGAACCAAGGTTAATTATATTTATAGTTATGGCAGATTTACATTTATAATAGTTCATTTGGTAACCATTCATTCAGTCATTATCACAAAGTTGTGATCTGTGTGACTTGGCATTTTATATAATTTTTCGTACTTCTTCAAAAAATGTGTTCTGTATGGAAATGTGCAGTCTTAAAAAAGAAGAAAAATTAATTTTCAAAAAAATTTATTTTGACACCTGCATGATTTCTTCTGAGAACAGAATGTTAATTGTATGGTTTTGCATGGACAATGCCCCACTACAATCTGTTTCGTATATATTACCTAACCCTATTTACCACCCACCAATGCATATATACATATGAACTAATCTACCACTTTCTATAATTTAGGGATCTATTTTATCGATCACCACCATGGATATGGCATAATGGGACCTAATTAAATATAAAACCCACATGAGGAAAATTCTTTTTCTTATACTGAACAGGGTTGGTTAAGTTCAATGAGGATTTGTGTTGTTATCAGAGTAGTCTTCATTGGGATAGACCTCCTATCATCTGATGAAACACATTGAGGTCATCATCAGAGCTTTCAATTGCTGAGTGATCCTCTTCTCCTGGACCAGTGTACTTCTGGGAAGCCGTTGCATTCAAACCAAATTGATTGTCATACTGCTCTTCATGCACTCCCAGCCATCATTTGAAGATGGATGCTGATTAATTCTTGATAATCAGCATTGGCCCACATCTTTGCTACAAATGAATGACGTTTTATGTTGTGGGAAATTTCTGATTCGCAGGAGGAATCTGATGCTACCAATCAATTGCCTTCAGCTTTGCTAGTCCATTCCGGAGCTTAGTGTATGTATTGAGGCACTAATAGGAAAATCATTTTAATGGGAATCATTTCATTGTCATCAGATTTGACTTGAATCAAAGGGGTCAAACTCAAAGGGTCAATCAAAGGGCAAGTCAACAGGCCATAAAATGACCAAAAACTGTGATATTGACTTATCTCATGACCATTGACCTTGGATGATAATGACACCCTCTTCTATTAGATTGGGGCATACCCAAAAACTATCAGAATGCATACCAGTCATTGGAATCGCCTTAGTATTAACTTGATGTTATGACAAATTGGATTTTAGCCTATATCGATGGGCAGCCATCTGGATCTTGGGTGGCGCCACCTTACACACCCACCACTGGCGCAACTTTAGATTTGGTTACTGGGATCTGCCCAACCCACTCTCACCCTGGCACCCTTTAAACATCTGCACCTTCCATGTTGAATAAGAATCACCTAGCTCCTGCTCTATTTCATTTAATCTGCATGGGTAAAGCAGTTCTAATCTTATTTCTTTAATCAGAAAAGTTCTCTACGTTACGTAATAAGCGTAGCAGGTCATATATTGTCAGGTTAAGGCCAATAGATCTTCTGACTTGCTGCAGGGTACATAGTAAACAACTGTACTACCCTTTGGCCTTTTTCGCATGGTCGGGTTGTCGGCGACTAAACCATCTAACCCCCACCCCAGGGCTTTTCTGGTGAGGAGGGGTACGATATGGATACCAGTTAGGATAAAACAAACAACTGTCAAAGGCAGAGGAGCTGCTTTGTGAGTCAACGACCATCCATTATCTAGTGTTCCAAACTGTGTCTGCGGACATCCTTCCTGCAGTTTGGGTTATCTTTTTTAAGGAGGTTGGTGGGCAGATTGCACTCCATCCACCATGAAAACCCTTCACTCCTGCAAAACACAACAAAATGCAAAGGAAATCTGAAAACCCACCCGGGGCGTACCTGATGTGCAGCTGGCTTTTCAGCACAGCTCACCGGCATTGAGGGGGTTGGGGAAAAGCCTTCGGGACCCCCACTCTTTTTGAGATAGGAGGAAAACCACGAGGTAACCTTCCCTGAGGTAGATTGCAGTAGTGCTGTTGTCTGGTGGTGCTGAGGTGTCATCCCAACAGACCACGGTCTCCTTGGGTTAATCTGAGGCAGTCCCTTTCAAGTGGGTGCCTGGAACGTCCTATTCCTTAGAGAGGCATGATCACCAGATCTCTGTATCATCTGAATCAAGCTATTGGAACATTGGTATTGCTGCACTCTTGGAGGTTCGACTGATAGTGGCGAAGATCATGGTGGTCATACACCCACTGTTCGTCTGCTCGCTCTGATAGTTACCATGCCAAGGAGTTGCTGCAGCTGTGTCCATAAGCTGACTCCAAATTAATTGAGTAACACTGGTCAACGAGCGTATTAAGGATTCGTCACTCGTTAGTGTTGTTTCCCTGGTCTCTGTATAGACTCCGACAGGTGACTGATCTCACCATGAAGGACTCATTTCTATGGCACATTCAAGTGTGATCATCATGCCTCAGGCGAGATACTCTTCTCATTTGGGGGATTTCAATGCATTGACGGAACTGATAGGGATGGTGTTATGAGACATGTGTGGTCCCCAGGGTCTGGAACTGTGAACCAGAATAGCACTAAATTCTTGACTTCACAAGAAGTCATGGACTTAGGGTGGTTGGTTCATGGTTTCAGCACCCACAGGCTCATCATTGGACCTGGTATTCCAACACTGGAGGTGTGGCAAGAGATTGACCATGTGCTCGTTGATGGTCACTGTGAGGATGATACAAAACTGCAGGGTCTCCTGGAGTGCTCAGTTCGTCAATACCGACCAAAGGCTTGTGGTAGCAACTCTGAAGTTGCGCCTTAAATCTAGGAGAATGGTACGATCCCAGCGAGGGCTGGATGATGTTGGAAAGCTCCAAGGATGAGAGGCGTCGCTGAGAATTTGCGAAAAGGCTGGCTGGGGATTTTGGCGGTCGGGTGCTTTGGGAATCCTGAGAGTTGTGGAGTGCCTTCATGACCACCATCCTTGCTGTGCCAGTGGATGTCATGGAACTCACCAAAGGGCGAAGAAGAATTTTTCTCTCAATCGGACACGGGATTACCATGGACCAGTCACAGGGCCAGGCTTAAGGTCAGAGCTGAGCTGTTCAGAGAGCTGAGGCGTAAAACTGTACTTGCGCTGAGGGTGGACAAGGAGGCCTATGTGTGAGGAATCTGTGAGGGGGTAGGCATAAGCTGTGGTCAAGTGATTTTCTCCGCTTACAGGGGAATTTCGCGCATTGGTGTCATCTAAGCCGCTCCTCGGTGTACTGCAGTTAGAGCAGAGGGTGGTGGGCTCTTTGAAGAGGAGTCTGAAGTGAAGGCCACTAGGGCCTGTTAGTTTGAGTGCTGCCAGGCTATCCACCAGCTGTTGAGTTGGATGTCAGGGGGTTACTATCCTTATTCCTGACCTTCCATCAACTGTGATCCACCTTCGTTTGTGGAAATAGGCTGTGATGAACCAGCTGAAATGGAGTGAAGCTGCTGGGATTCTGTGGCATCCATGCCGTACTTCCAAGGCTGGTGGAAATGTGCATTCATGTCATTACATGCAGTTCTGTGCTCCTGCCTGGAGCACAGGCATCGTCCTGCCTGACTGGAAGAGCGGACTTGTTCCTCTCCAGAAAGGGAAGGGTGATCACCAGTATGCAACAACTACTGAGGTGATGCGGCTCTCAGTGCACGGATAAAGGTCTTTGCTCGGATAATAGAGAGAGGTCACCCCCATCTCCTTGAGCACCACTCCCATTGCAACAGTCTTTACACAACAAGGTCCAACGATTGACCGTATCTCTGACCTTCGAGTCCTCACCAAATGCAGATGAGATTTTCAACAGGGGCTGCTTGCAACCTATGTTGATCTCTGCAAAGCATTTGATTCAGTGAATCAGGTGCCCTCTGGAGGATTCCGTGGTTCTTCGTGGGGTTCCACCAAACTGACAATCTGATGTCTGAACTATACTCTGGTACTGAGAGTGTTATGAGATGTGGTGATACCACCTCCGACTTATCTCCAGTTGTTACTGGAGTTCTTCAGGTGTTGTACTGGCCCCACAATTTCAGTGCTTGTTTGGACTGGATTCTGAGGAGATGTTTAGGAATCAAACTGCGGTGCATCGTTTGGGAATGTTCAGATCTCTGACCTTGATTTGGCAATGATGCAGTCATCTTTGCAGAGACTCTGGATATCCTTTTGGGGCCCTCCAGGTACTGATTGAGGAGTCAGAGCTACTGGGATTATCGGTTTCCTGAGTCAAAACTAAGATCCAGGCTTTCATTGATGTATTGGATGCTGCTATCTTGTCTATACCTTTTTGTGGTGAGATGTTGAGAGCATGGAGAAATTCACTTCCCTTGCAGTGATATTCATGTCTCTGCTGGCTGTGAGCCAGAGGTCAATAGACGTCTGGGTCAGGCCTGGGAGTTCATGGATTCACTGGATCATGGGTGTGGAGCTGTCGGTACTGTGCAGGAGGATGAAAGTTCTGAAATCTTCAGGTCCTTGGTTCATCCAATCTTGATCTATGGTTGTGAGACTTGGACCCTGACCAGGTTCTGGAATGGAGATTTAATTCCTTGCTACCAGGTCTCTTTGGAGAATCCTTGGCTATCGCTGGCTGGGCTTTTTGTCCAACGAGCGGTTGATGACAGAGACTCAAATGAGTTTATTCTTCTTCTTCTTGCATATGGCTGCTTAGCTGCCGGGGTAGCTATCATTTCTTGGAAAGCGCGATTGTGTCGCTGATGCATGCCCTCTACCAGTACACACTGGTACTCATTTTGCCAACCTCGGAAGGATGACAGCTAAGTCAACCCCTGGTGTATTTAATCAGCGGCCAATGGGGCTTTAACTCAGGACCCTAGGATCCAAGCTGCCATGCTAACTACTAAGCCAACACCAGGCTTACTCAAATGAGATTTGTTACCTGCATAGTCCGTGAATGTCAACTGTGGCTGTATGGACATGTGGCTCGTTTTCCTGACGCTGATCCTCGCTCACCAGATTCTCTCAGCAGTGAGTCTCGTGAGTGGAGGAGGCCAATGGCGCCGACCATGTGCCTCGTGGTTGCAGCAGTTTGATCCGGCACCTCAAGTAGATGAGGATGGGCCAGGCATCTGCCTGGGGGATGGCCAGACGGAGGCCCCTAAAGTCCTGGCAGAAAGTGGACGCAGCGGCGTGCCGCTCCGATGCATGCTCCATACTGACCTGACCTTTGTATTGAAATCCCATATTTACAACACACACACACACACACACACACACACACACACACACACACACACACCATTAAAGATAATCCACAGGACAACAACCTTCGGGTAGTGGTGCTGAAAACAAAACTCAAAATAAAATGATAGCAAGGAAGATTTTTTTTAAAGGATAGAAGGAAGGGTTCAGTTTGGCATTTTAATGTGAAATAGCAAAGCTAGAAATGAACGAAACCCATTAAATTATCCTTCAAACTCCTTAGAATTACCCTTTATAACCCATCAGAATTATCCTTGGAACTCTTTAGAATTACCCTTTAAACCCCTGAGAATTATCCTTCAGAACTCCTTAGATTACCCTTAAACACATCATAATTATCCTTAGAATCCGTTAGAATTACCCTTTAGAACCCCTTAGAATTAGTTTGGAACCAACCGTTAGAATTACCCTTTATAATTATTCTTTAGAACCCTTAAATACCGTTTAGAACCTTTTAGAATTACCCTTTCGAACCGTTTAGAATTACACTTTAGAATTACCCTTTAGAACTCAGAATTACCCTTCAGAACCCTGATAATTACCCTTTAGAACCCTTTACAATTACCCTTTAGAACCCTGCATAGTTTACCTTTGAACCCTTCAGAATTACCCTTTAGAACCCTCTAGAAATACACTTTTACCCTTTGGAATTAAACAAGGTGGGTTAGAAAGCTTTTTCTTCTCATTTTTGATACACAGATGGATGGATGGAGGAAGGAAGGACATAGCCAAATATTGAAGTGGCTTCACTCTTAAAAACCAAATGTCAGAACAGCTGAATATACAAAGGCACAACAGGGTTTATAGAGTAATCCACTGGCACATCTGAATATACTTCAATATCCCAGTCCAGAAAACTCATGGAAACATGAACTAACAACGATAATTGAGAAGAAGGTAGCTAATGGCTCACATATGACCTGATGATCCCATCGAGCGTGAAAATAGAAAACAAGCATTGTGACCGGATATACTACTTCGGTATTAAACAAAAAATGGCATTGCTAATTAAGTACGATTCCCAGCGATTTTGGCCTAAACAACACAGAAATCAAGAAAATGACAAAATACCAAGACCGACAAAATTAAGTGACAATATCTTGGACTCTGAGAAGCACCAAAATTCTACCAGTGATTATTGGAGCAACGGGAATGATGAAGAAGAACGTTACAGAGTCTTAAAAACCATCCATGGGAATATTAAATCAAACAAACTTCAGTTGGAAGCTGTCTGGGCTCAGTAACAATCCTGAAAAGAGCCCTCATAACAAAACTTTGAGAACTAAAACTCTCAGCTTGGCCATGAATCGTGGACCCCCCCCCCCCCACCACACCCGTCCATGAACCCTCCCACCCCCTTTTTTTTACCGCAACGCAGGGTGGATACTTTGAGACGTGGGAAGACTCAATTCCACCTCTGAAACTGGCATATGGAGATAGAGATAGCGTGCACCACACACACACACACACACACACACACACACACACACACACCACAACACACACACCCACACGCGCTGTCACGCACATTACATAGTCTCACAACCCCCTTCGGAGTCCGGTTGTGTCAGGAGTTTGAGGAGTAAAAAATTGGTCACGTGGCACACCCAGTACACAGAGCATTTTACTTCATATCTCATAAGGTGTCTTAGGAACATTTTCAGGGATGATGGACAGTTGGATGGGGGTATAAAAACTTCTCAGCTTGGTTGTGAAGGGAGGTTATGCTTAGAATATGCCATTTTCAATACATTTGGAAATGTTAGGGTACATGTGTTCAAATGAACCATAAAATGTTATTATCTTTCCCATTATATTCTAACTGGTGTTAAAAATATTCGTCTTTGAATGCTCTTGCTCGCTAGACCTTTCTGAGTTGATCTTTTATCATTTAAATACAATAGACCATGTTGAATAGCATATAGTATTGTGCAACAATGATATTTTCGCACATTCAAATGCAATGGAATGATTAAAACTTTAGGAATTCATTTATGGAAGATTTAAACTTTAGGGTGTCATGCAATGGAACGATTAATACTTGAGCCTTTTTTTTTTTAACTTTCACAATTAATCTCGTTTCTAACGTTTAAAATGCTGCACAAAGTGTTTTTCATAACATTATTTATAGCTGAACACAGATGTACTGTTAAGTGTTTAGAGTTGGTTCATGTCCACACACCTTGCACCTCGTGTCTGCCTCTACTGTAAAATTGCAACAATGACTGTAATGATGACATTATTTTCCATATAATACCAATTTTATGGTTTGCGAATGACCATTGGCAACATGCATTCAGAGAAGAACACTCATCATACAAGAGATTTGAACACATGGCATGAAAAGGAAGATGAATTTTTTATTTTGGGTTTTTTTCTTTGGCACTTTTCCTGTTTCACCTTCATGCATATCGTAGTGCTATGGCAATGCTACTAAAACATCTAAGGTTTGTAAATTTGATTTTGTTGTTTGTTTGATTGGTGTGATGGGTTTGCAGGACACAACCACTGCATTGCAGGCATTGACTGACTAGAATGCAACTGCAGATCCAGAGCTGGATTTGCACATTTCTATCACCGGATCAATTTAAGATGTGGAACAGCGGAAGATCCATCACATTTTTGACATTAAGAAGAAAAATGCAGTGACATTCACCGCGTGAGGTAAAAGCCTTTTATTACTACTCATATTTGTGCTAAATCCTATTGTGTGAAAGTTTTGGGAGGAAGGGGGGGTGGGGGGGAGGATGGTATTGATATAAAATAATGGGTACACAATTGTTACCCTGCGTGTGAGGCACAATAATGGGGTTTAAAGCAATTAGTTCACTCCGTCTGTCTGTCGACAGACGTGTATTTAAAAAAATATCTTATTTCAATTTAATTATACAGGTAGTCGTCGACTTACAACCGCGATCGGTTCCGACCGCATCGGTCATAAGTCAATTTGGTTGTAAGTTGGCCAAACCTTTATTTTAGCTTTTTTATAGTGTACAGGCCTATTTTAGTGTACAGGTTCTATGTACTGTATAGGCCGATGCCAAAAATTACCGTTTATGTATATTATACTGTATAATGATATAATAATCATCTGTAAGTCGTATTTTATTAACATTTCTTTGTTCAAGTCAAACACGCACCACTACAGTACAATTGGTTTAATACTGTATTTGCAAAAACAACAAAAATACAAAAATGCAAAACATGTATCGTCACTCGTGCTTGGCTGTGGATCGTCGATGTTATCATGCAGGGCAGCGCTCGGGGTAGCCGGAGTTGTTTTTTTTGTCAACATGGTGAGCTTGTCTGAATGGTTTGTTTCTTTTCTCCTTGTAAATTTCACGATACGGACGAAAAACATCGTGAGTGTGATAACTTAAGATCACGTGCGATCGCATTTCACTTTCTTTCCTCCTCATACTGTTTTGATCACCTGCATTTTCGTGGCGAGATCAATGGCCTTTCTTTCCTCTTGGCAAGTTGAGGAGTAGACAAAGATAATTTCTTCTTGGTTAGACATCTTGGGGATACATCTTGAGACCACGCTAACACGCTAGCAATGGCAGCGCGCTGGGGCGGAACTGAGCAGTCTGAGTGGGCGGAGACGCAGAGCATTCTGGTCGTAAAGTCGTAAAGTCGAACAGTCGTAAGTGCGCATAGGTCGTAAGTCGACGACTACCTGTATACTTGAACAATGTGGAAGACAAACTCTCTGTTTGGCACATCCAAAAATCCCCAGTTTAGCAGTACTTGGACAAAATATATAGCCATTTTATTGCCATCTGAACCAATCTAATTTGCCGCTTGCCGTCTCAGCCTTGGGGAATATCAAGATTTAAACAAAATTGCAACTAGTAGGATATATACATATCTATATATACTGTATGTATGTTAAGGCAAATTAAAGGCATTGACATGACCCATCAACGCTCTGGTGACTTTCTCGTTGCAAACAAGCAACAACATTTTACCATGACTGTAGGCTCGCAATGAAATTAGCGTGTCCCCAGTAGTGGCTGAAAAGGTGAACCTACCAACTGGATTCCGCCTTGTCAGGCTCAATTCGGGCAGTGCATAATCATGTTATTTGGTTTTGATGCATCATTGAGAAGTCATATAAACATGACACATCACCTTCAGGTGGTTTGATATTATTATATTATATATATATATATATATATATAGATATAGTATATGGCGAGCACTCCGCTCATCCCCATTGGACACAGTCCACACAAAGCGTCGCCTCCAACACAGATGCTTCGGCCTGGTGCACTCTGTCAAAGAGAAAGGAGATTATATGGTCATCATCAGCTAAACATCAAACGGAACCACCGATCCAGATTTCGGGCTTATTTCCTCATCAGGATGGTGGTATACCGATAAATATCTAACCAATGATGACCACATTCATTGTTTATACATCAGACGCACCTCCTGACTGTTATGATGAGCATCGCCATGGATTATGTCTCACACGGTAAAACCGCATAATCCGCACAGAACAACAACCATCCGTCTGCCACCTAGAAAATTGTTCCTGCTAATGCAACCATTCATCCAGAAGGCACATGATGTGACCACGGGGAAAATCAAAACATGAGGAGTGACTTGCACTGTCGCTGATCCCCATTGGACACAGTCCCACATTGGGACACAGTGGACGTGTCCAATGGGATCAGCAGAGTGCTCGCCATTACTCCTCATGTTTCGAATATATATATATATATATATATATATATATATATATATATATATTGTTGTGGAATGTCCCTTAGTGTGTTATTAAATATAGGATAAGCCCAGATCCCCCATTAAACGTTAGCCAGTTGTCTCAAATGGATGTTACATGTGCGTCGGGAGGTAAAGGGCTGTTCATTGTTCGTACATTGGTGGTGGACCCGAAAGTTCTTCTTCTTCCTTCCTCTCTCCGGACAATAGTCCGCCCAGCGCTCTTGAGGGAGAGTGGCCTAAGAGAAGGAAGTGAAACTGAAGGGAGGAGCCAGTCGGCTTTGAGGCGAGCGAGCGCCGGAAAGGAAGTGTGGATCTGCCGAGGGAGTAACTGAGCTGAGTATCTGTCGGCTTCGTAAAGGGGGCGCCCCAAAGAAAGGAGAAGTGGCCGAGAGGCGAGCGAGCGCCGGAAGGCAAAGTGAAACTGCAGTCGGGCGAGGGGCGAGAGGGAAACTGAGCGCGCCGAGTCTGCCATTTGGCAGTAGAAACGGCCTGCACGTCGAGTCGGGCGATTGACTTTGCGGAGGAGTGGTTCTGGCCGCCGCGTACCTCCTCGGCCACAGACCAGCCTGCGGAGCCACACCTCGATTTGGCCTTGTCTGGTGAACAGGCCAGGCCGACTTTGTATGCTGGACCTTGTGAAAAGCCAGCTGGATCATACCACCGTGGATCTTTCGTCTTTGGGCCGTCGACCTTACGCGGGGTCTGAACGCGCCGAGGGGCTGCTGCGTGAGGGCGCATGCGACAAATGGACACGCTGCCATTTGCACACGGCGTGTTGAGCTTGGGTGCTCAAATCCGTGGACATCAGCTTGCTCACGAGCCACATTCGTGCTTATTGACACTTTTCCTCTCGTCCATGAAGCATCACCAAGTACTCTGTGTCTTGTCTGCATGCTGTCCATGTCTTGTCTGCATGTTGTTTAATGTTATCTCGTTAGGCGTCCCCTTCAAACCCCTAATCCGTAGCTTCCTTAGTTAAGAACGGGTTATAGATTGATTATAACATTGTCGTGAATGCTTTGCTTGTGTTGTGTTCCCCGATGTGTCCCCAATAATCTGGCTGAATTCGTATGAAGTTTGCCGCCTTTGAATTAATTTGTGCCGCCGCCGAGAACGATCCGCTCGATTTGAAATAAAACCCAAACGGGCTACGGACGGGAGACTCCGCTCGGTCTCTGACAAATCAGTCTGCTAGCCGGGCGGATCCCCCAGCTGGCAAGGCACAGGTGTATTTTGGTATCGTGATCTGAGGCGCGTAACCCGAGAATGTTGCCAAACCAGCCGGCGTTATAACCCCGGAGAGGGCTGTGTTAAGTGACGTTAAATATCAACACTTTGGCTGTCGGGAGAAGGGTGCGAAACCCAAATGGTTACGGACAGTGATTGACATCGTTCGTCCGAATTCCCCCACCGCGAACCATAACAATTGGTAGTCAGGATTGGGATGAGAATCCCTCCACCTCAATAATTTGCAGACGACCGATTCAGCAACACTGGTGTCGTTCGCATCTCGAGCATTGTTACGAGGCGCGCGAAAAAAAACAAAAAAAAAAACGACGCTCGCAAATTCCAAATTTGCTTTGATTCTATTTTGAACGGATCGGGTGTAAAACTTCGAGATTATAAAGAAAAATGGAGTCGCAGGATGGCGGCGCGGCTCCACCTCAGCGCGACACGAAGCAGGAGTGGGCTAATAATCGCGCAACGAACCGCACAGCACGAAGAAAACGTTCCCGCCCACCGGTTCAAACCACGTGGACACGGTATGC
>CM068956.1:91309170-91326137 GCA_035128595.1 Eptatretus atami | reverse complement strand
TAAATGAGGAAACCCAGGTGAGAGGCTATACTGCCGGAGCGGCAATAAGCGGGAACACGTAAAAAGAAACTCGAACCTCTGAAAAGTTCTGCATCCTATGCAAGATGTGTGGTTTTAAAGTAAATTGAATTGCCCTCCGTCAAATCCATATATGAATTAAGTCGTTCACTAGAGTGTGAATTTTGTTTAGTTCAGATTGTAACCTGGACACAACATCAGAAGTCAGGCCAATTCCTACTGTGACACCTTGATTTTGATTAAGTGCTTCCATGTTGTGGTTAGAGTAAATGGAGATGTCTGTACGTTTAACAGCCATTGCCGTAGCTGCCCCAATCGAGCTCGAGACCCGGATGAAAGTGGGAGGTTAACGAAATGGCCTAATTATGGAGACTAAATATAGGAGTAGTCAGATCCCCGAATGCATGATAACTAGTTGTGTAAAATGGAGTAAAATTGGTCGGGAGTTAACAGACTTGTTTTATGTTCTACTTGTGGTTAAAGAGAGTTCATCTTCTCCTCCTCTACACATAGGCACCCGCCCAGTCAGCTGGAGGCTGCCTGATAAGAGAATGACCGATGGAGATTTAATGTCGGCTTCGTAAAAGGGAGAGCGATGCGTTCGAAGCGAGGAACGTAAGAAAACTGAAAAAGGTAGAAAAGTGTTAAGGTTCGAAGTGAGAAATAATGCTGTGCTAAAAACAGCTCGTGTATCTATGAAGAACGACAGGGATAGGAAAGCGAAGACCTCAGGTTTGAGGCTCAGTTTTGCAGTTTGGAAACTGCATTCGGGTATCTCATGCGTGCTCGGATCGTCGAAGCGATGCGAACGAAGGGGACAGTTGATCTTGCGGAGAGACGCTGACTGACTGCACGTCGAGTATTCGACAAAGAGAGAACTGAGAGGAAACGAACGGAAGTGGCTTCGAGACAGGAAGCAGGAGAGAGACGCCGGATCTCTGATCGGTCCCTGCGACACACGGCGCGACACGTTTTTGATCTGCCTGGGGAGCTCAGCACCTCATTTGGCTTGTCTGGATAAACAGGCCACGGCGCAGATTTGTATGCTGCCGTAAGAGGAGATTCAGCTGAGTCCATCGCCGAGCCTATTGAGAGGTCAGATGCGCGGCACCGCTGTTGGTGCGAAAGGGGCAAAGGGGAGGACAACTCATCCCAAGGCGTGCATCTCGAGCTGGAGTCATAGTGGACATTCGCCTTTGCGACGACATTCGTGCTTTTTTTGAAACTCTTCTCTCGTCCCCTGGACATCACCAAGTAACTCAGTCTGCATGCATTGCGTCTGTCTGTTCTGTTCTTGTTGCACATGCTTAAGCATATCTCGGTAGGACCCCCCCGAAAAACCATGTACCCTAGTTAATTACTGACCCGTAGCTCGCCCTAGTTAAGAATGGTTAAAATAGTTATGTTATCAAATTTCGTGTTTTGCTTATGTTTGATCCCTGATTCCCCAATAAATCTGTTTAATTCTTATGAAGTTGCACCAGGATTCATATGGTCGCGCGAGAACGTCCTTCGATTGCATATAAGAAACCATAAAGTGTTACAGACGGTAACTCCGCTCGTCTCTGACAAAACCTGGCTGTAACCAGGGTTTCTATTTCGCCAATTGGCAGGATATTAGATATACTTGGATCGCGATGAAGCGCGTACCTGAAGCCTTACTGAGCCGGCCGGCAATAACCCCGGAGACGTGTGGTGAGGGTGGCGCCTAGACCGGGTGAGAATCCGCTACCCAGATCCCAACACTATATATCACAGTTTTTATCATTAATCCTTTATGTACATAATATACAGATTTTTTTCTTAGATACCTTGTATTATAATACATGAGAATATGCTACTTAAATATATGTATATATATATATATATATATATCAATATATATATATATATATTACTGCGGGTCAGCCAGCCAAACCGACCGCTCTGAACGAGCCGCAAGTTCGAGGTCGGCCCGACCCGGATTTTCCGGGGATTTCGGGAACTATAGATCGCTTCGCCGGATAACTCCGAAGCGCGGGTCTAGTACATAGAATCAAATACCCAATGTGGCAATCGGTGAGCTAGTTGTCAATCTTCAAAACTCGATATGCCTAAATACCCCACTGATTCCACAACTACCGGGATATTCTACCTCGACGAATCTACGAACAACCGCGCAGCGGCCGTCCTCCGGCGCGTCAATCACGCCAAACCGCGGGTCGCAAAGTCCCCTATACGGAAACCAACGGCAGGCTTGCTAACTCCCACAACGAAATTTCAGTTATATGAGAATGGACCAACGCAGACAGGGGTTTTACATTTCACAACATTTATTTAATAAATGCAAGTATGCAATTAAATAAGGCAAAACACTACTCAATCTATACAAGCAACAAACACGACAAAGGAACTACAACGTTACTTATATGTAACATCCGTTACACTTTAACAGCAGTTCCTAATTATAACGTCCACGGACACACGTACCACCAGAACACACACACACAACAACACATAACACACACACACCACTACACCAACACGACAAGCACACACACACTAACACACCACACAAAAACGTGCTGAGGCCTTTAATCACGAGCTCCCGAGGCTCGGAGAAGGGTAGCTGAAATCAAGCTTGACCTCGAACATTTTCACCTCGTGTTCTTCCCAACTTGTCGGACCCGGACGAGAGCGAAAGCGAGCTGGATCGATCGCCCGAATCCTTCCGAGCTCTTCCGCAATCCTCCGCGCACTTCTCTAACACTGCGTGAGACGAAGCGCGTCCTCCTGGCGATCGTCGCATATTCCGCCAGATCCAAAACCAGAGAGGCCGATGCTCGCCCAACTGTAACATAAATGGAAGACAAAAAAGCACTCCCACGAACAAGAGAAACGGAAGAGAGGGAAGAAGAGCAAAAGCCTCCACGCACTCGAGCCGAACACTTGCTCAATTCCTTCCAAAACAAAGCATCAGCGAAGGCTCACGAGCCAGCCGAACACAAAGCTTCGAACTCAAGACAAGCAACAAGCAGGACCCGAGACCGCTAGACGACTCTCTCTCGAAGCAAAAAGCTTCTCATCCCACGTGACTCGCACACGAAAACTTGAACCGGGACTCAGAACGGACTCTTCACAAACTCTGCCACGGGGACTCCCACGAACTCTTACCTGACTTTCACGAAACTCAAGCCCTACGCACTCACCTCCACGGGACTTCCCACACCGATCAAAGAAACGAAGTCCTCTTTATCCTTGCACCCCTCCCCCTCACCTGCTGGACTCATTTGCCTCGTGATCCACCCCCGCTCACCCCGCGTGAGGAAGTTTTGAACGTCACCGCAGTTCTTTTCCTCTTCGCGCAAGAGGCAGGAGTCTACCATTCATTCGCTCCCTAACTATTAAATCGATCCTGCAGGGCATCATAATCATTTCAAACATATTAAACAATGAAATATTATTTGGAACATCACTTATCGACCATAGTGACATAAGGGATCTGTATGTTGTGCAATTGATTCAAATCGTTAACAATATATAGATATAAAAGTAATAATAATATATAATATATATATATAAATATATTATACAGTTTATCATACATTAGATGTTTTTGTGGACTTCAAATTTGCAACCATAAGAGAGTTGTTTGTTTTAGAGTGTTGTTTTCCGCCTCCGGAAGCGGTATGGGAGGGAGATAGAAAAACCAGTTTTTCTTGGATAAATGATCACAACAATGTCATCAACAGAATCGGTATTACAAGGTGTATCTTGAACAGAGTGAAATGGTAGTCCATGCTTCTAACTAGCTTTCTCAGATATCACAATTTAATTAATAATATTTTTCAAAGCACTAAACTAAGACAATTTTGTATTTACATATATATAATTCAATTAAGAATTACAGTTCCACAGCACATCTGGCATCCTCAGACGGCAAAGCAGAACTTCTTATCTCTCAAGCTGGTTAAAATTAACAAACAGCCATCACGATGGATAAATGTCTTTCAATCCGGACAACTGTCACACTCTCATCTGTCTTCGAAAGGACCTTTGAACCCCCCCCCCCAATCTACTTTACTTCAACATCCTCTGAAATCCTTCTTTCAGCTTCTGCCTCACTATCTTCTTATCGGTTCCGGGAAGCCACATTCCAACCTGCTTCAACCAGTCGTCCACTGGGAATCCTCTCGTGCCCAAAGTCCTTTCTCGTCCCACCAGTCACCCATACAAACTTTCCATCCACAGGCCTGATGGAGTTACGCTCATCTCCTCTGGCTGTGCTCTGTCTCTCACTGTCTCGACTTACACGTGGAAAACCAAATTTCGAATCATGGCATCTCCCCATGAGGTGTCTTGGCCTTCACCTTCACCACAGGCAGGTGGTGTCTTCTTCTTATCGACCGTTCTCTCCGGTCTGCCCTCCCCCCGCTCTGGACTGCATTTGTCCCACTATTTTCAAGGCACCAAGCTCACCAGGCAACCCCCTTTGTAAAACTACCAAAATCACGAATCACTGCTCACCTTCACTCTTCATTCCTCTTTTTTCCAGCCTTTGTATAACTCCACTCACTCTCTTAATATTTTCCTCCAGTTTTCAAAACAGTGTTCACCACCACCTCTTATCGTCCCCATCAAAACACGATATATTTCTACCCATTAATCCACCCAAACCCACCTCCTTCAAAATTCATGCTTCCTCACTGAAAGTCCCTGTAATGTCCATTTTTTTCCCCATGTTCGACCCACCCTCCCTTCTCCCTTCCACAATCTTCAAGTGTCTGTTCCTCACTGTTTTTCCTTCCCCAACGCCCCTCTTTTGTCTTCATAGCCCCCTTGCTGTGCTGTGTTTATTTTCATCACGAGCCTTGACATGTATACAAACAACAACTAAAAACAAAACCATTATATATTTGAACTGGATTTAGAATTTATCACTATCGATAAACAAGCATGATAAATAACTCGGCAAGCAAGAGAGGAGAGAGACATGGCGAAGATATTAAACATCAATGCAATGCTTCTTAATTAATCTGCAAAGGAAGAACAGTTAGGACCAGTGTGGCCATTGCAGAAAGCACGAGAGTTGTTATGTATGAAAATGGCAGTTATAAAAGGATGTTTCTTCAACTTCTTTACACTGAAGTCATGAATTGCCAAACTTGAAAATCTATTCAAGAATGAGGAAGGGCTTTTACCAGAAATCCAAGTTGAGTGAGAGAATAAATGAACAGCATAGGAATTAAAAGAATTTAAAGCCTCCTGGGCCAGATTATAATATCACCCAAGAGTATCTGTGGAGGTGCTGATAGGAAATGCAGTTAACGGAATATTATGCAAGTTCCTTGAGTCAACATTAACGAGGATTGAGAATCGCAAAATGAACACCACTATTTAAAAAACAAGAAAATTTGGAAACTATAGCCTGTTCTTACTTTAGTTTGAGAAGGTGTTGAGAATTAATTAAGACCAGATAAGGAACTATGGAAACAAATACAATTAGATAAAGTCGAAGCATGTGTTTACCAATTTTTCCTGTTTACAAATCTTTTAGATTAGAAGCAGTGTCTATTGTGTGGATGAGAAAGAGTGACATAGCATATCTGGACTTTAGAGGTATTGATAAACCACATCGTGGTTTGTAGTTAAATTGAGGTCTGTGGAGTGCTGTCTGTACTTATTGTTGCAAACTGCTTGTGTAGAAACTAAGTCTTGATCGGATGTTTGCTGGGTGTAAGTTAGTGGAATAACTTAGGAGATCACATTGGACCATATTATATTCATTATTTGCATCAAAGATTGAAGGGGTAAAGAGTAGTATTCTAAAATTTGCAGTGACACAAAGCTTTGAGTAAGGATAGCAGAGTGGGATCATTCAGAAATATTAGATACTCATATTCGATTGGCAAAGAATTGCAATGAATTTAACCTGAGCAATGTGAGTGTTTGGATGGGAAAGAACATGGAAATTGAGATTACAGGATGCAAGTGTTTTGGAGCGTGTCACACAGGGAAGATCTGTGGAATAGATCGAAGACAGAGCACGTGCCACATCTATTTTATATCAAATAGGGTCTTAAGCTGTATTCGGGGGATCATTTACCAAATCAAAGACGTAGTTGACATTGTACAAATTACTGAGCCACATCTAAAATTGTGTGCAGTTTTGGTACAACAATCAAGAGTAAGACCAAAAGATTCCCACAGAGAGGGGTTCACACAGGGCTACCAAGAATGATTCCAGCTAAGTTGAACTCAGACCTATGAGGACTGAAGAGACAGGGCTATTCATCAAAGAGACGTTTCGATAATTTGATAGAGACTGTTTATTTTGAAAGTGCAATAAAATTATTCGATGAATTATTTCAAAGATAGCAGTTATCAACGGGCCATACGAGATAAAAAGAGGAGAGTTAGACGGTAGAGGCAATTTTTATCGTATTTACTTGAATTGAAAAGGATTTATATTTCAGTTCAATATTCAACTGGCCAATTATTTGAGGTCCACATCGGTCAAAAAGTCAAAAGCAAAGTTCAACACGAAGGAATTCTTAAGAAATTGTCAATTTTCATCGGATTGATGAATTTGAAGAGATTTGATTTTTCATTGAATTCAACACAATTATTTGGAGTCCAATCGTCAAAAGTCAACATAGGCACAAGGTCAAACAGGATGAAATTTCTAAAATTGTCCATTTTCGTACTTGAATTTCAAGAAAGTTGCATATGGTCATTGAATTCAAACACGTGCAATTAATTTGAGCGATTGTGTTATGATTTACGAGTAGTCTTCTCTGCACTCTCTTCTTCTCCCCCTGTTTGGCTTTTTGGCTGCGAACAAGAATATCTCAAAAGGTGGATAAATGGGCCGAAAATTTGTGAAGACTTCGTGTATGCGACAAGACTAAATATAGATGTTGGTGGAAATCTATTCGCTTATACGTATCCGAGACTTCTTTCCAGTATTCTATCATCTGAGTTATTGCAAAACGACATATTGCACGGTCTCAAAAGTGGGATGGGATTCGGCGAAACTTATAGGTAATGACTTGGCGTTCACAAGAAAGTTGATTCGACTGTATGGTGAAGATCTGATTGACAATTTTTTAAAGTGATCTTCACCATTGATTACAGGGCTAAAATATTTAGGCATTATATCCCAAAAGTTTTCGATGAGGATTTGACGAAACTTTAGTGGTGAGTTGGCTATGTGACAGAACACAGTCCATCACTTTCGTTCAGGTTCGATCTGATCTAGCCATCAGTGGATACAAAACATCGAGTAATCAGCCTGGCGGAGGTATGCTCTACATGAGTGCCATCCAGTTTATTAATAAACACAGTACAACTGCAGGTCACTTCTCAGTTTGGTGGATTCCATGTTTTTATCCGCACCGGCATTTCGCACTTCTGCATTAATTAATGTTTAATTTCTCTGTTCAATGTTTAAATTAAATGATTGAACCTATTCTACAGATATTTATTTGATTATCCTCGTAGTTAGCTGATGTTAGGTTAGAGCTTAGCATCCTTGATCCTAGTCAAATCCCATTGGTCATTGTTAATACCATGTGTGTTGACAGCCTGTTACTCTTCAGAAGCCAAAAAATGATTGAACAGCATTGCTGGATGATTGAATGTGAGTGCCAGTCATGTTGGATTGAGACTTGAGCTCCACATCTGGATGAATGAAGCCTTGAGTATTCCTGTGTCAGAGTGGTGACTTCCAGGATGTGCAAAAGCCCAGAGACTGCCTTCAGCACCACCAACCAATGGGTAAAATACTCTTCCACCCAATGAGAATTGGGTCCAATTGTAATGGAATGAATTTATTCTGGAAAGAAACGCTAAACATGAGAGCATGTCGTGAATTGAAACTCAATGTTAAACTATTATAGTTTTACGCATCCCTTCAAGGTTTAAGTGTATCAAATGACTAGAACACCCACTCCCTAAGGAGCTTTCCAGGGGGGGGGGGGTTGTATTTATCCTATTAAACGTGAATTGCAACACCCACTTCACATCAAAATGATCACATTTGCTCTCGGCATAGGATACGCGCCTTCCCCCCCCCCCGAATGGACAAAACCGTGAGCCGCAAGAGTTTTCTGAGTGGGCCTCAGTTGGACCTACCCGTTTGGCTATCTTTTAGCAGGCCGTAGGGGTTCTCCGTAGATAAAGCGCGAGTTATAATTTTTTCAGTTTCTAGGTGGCCTAGCAATTCGACAAATCGTAGCCTACATCAGATGTGTCACGTCGACTGACATGGGCGTACAGTGCTGCGTATTCAGTCGGTTTTTCCTGGCCTTATCAATGGAAAAGATTTGCTAACCCAAAAAATTACGGCGCCACTATTTCCAGTTGCCTTGGGCCCCCTCGATCGCTTCGGCACTTGAGGCTACTTGTGTCTCCTAAAATTCTATCCACCGCGAGGGCCCCTATCGCGTCTCCGTCGACATCAAATCAAATACCTACGCAAAACCCCCCACTTTTCGGTTCCCATCAATTTCTAAATAGCCTCGCATGCCCGAAAAATAAAAAACATATGTGACTGCTAACATTGTGCGACCTGGAAACCGCGGCCGCTCTATAATGCTATGTGGCCGTTATATTTTCTAACGCATGCGCCGAGCCAAATGTGACTGAGCATAAAACGCGACAGAAAATACTTCTGTTCAGTAGATGAATGTTTAATACCCTCCCCACCGGGACCGTGCTCAGGATACATAATTGCAGAGAAATTTCAGGGCTGAATGACCACAGCAAAGATAAAACACCAATTCGGTGATACTGATCCCAATGTAGCATCTGGGATGGAATGCTCGACATTTAGGAAGACATAGCAGAGAACAACAACAAAACAACACACCAAACACCGGGTCTTTGAAATTACAATGTGATCCTGAGTATTACTGTACCTATTATACCTGTACCTGACCCGGTGATTAACAACTCTACCTTTTGTCTATCTTGCATGTTTCTCCTTTCCCACAGGTATGACTCACCATACGAGCAGGTAGAATTAGAACAAACATTCTTTACCAATTACACTTAGTCACTTAGCCAACGGTCGGATCTGTCGAGATTGGTTATGAAAAGAACATTATGGGTTTAAACCAATTGTCGACGTATGTTTCTCTTATTCTACTCTTAGGTTCAACAATCTTCGTTCACATTTAAGAACCGAATGAAACCAACTGTTCTTTAACAATCACAAACCTGTGAAAAACCGACACTGGACTTATTACTTCAAGTTAAGGGAACCCGAGGAACAAATCATGAATCTGGGATACGATGTGAAGTCAATGACGTGTTACATGATAAGTTATGTGAGTACATGATAATTAATGTGTACCATGAAAGTTAAATGGTGATTTACATGGATAAGTTAATGTTGAGTACACGATAAGTCATGTGAGTACATGATAAGATAATGGTGGTAACATGATTAAGTTAAATGGGTATACAACGGATAAGTTCAATGGTGAGTACATGGATAATTTAATGTGATACACGGAAATTATTAGAAGTACACAATAAGTCATGGGAGTACACGGAACTTAAAGGATACATTAAGATTAATAATTACAAACGGATAAGTTAATCGGTGAGTATCAACGGATAAGTTAATGGTGATACACGATAATAATGGAGTAACGGATAATTTATATTGTGAGTACAACGATAAGTTAATGTGAGTACACGATAAGTAATGTCAGTACACGGATAAGTTACATGGTGAGTACAAGCGGATAAGTTAATGTGATACTTATAAGTTAATGTTATACAGACGGAAAGTAATGGTACGGAAAGTATATGTAGTACAACGGATAAGTTAAGTGAGTACACACGGATAGTAATGTGAGTACACGATAATTAATGTGACCACGGATAAGTTAATGTTAGTAACAACGATAAGATTAATGTGGTCACACGGATAAGTTAATGTGAGTCCACGGATAATATATGGTGACAATACACGAAAGTTAATTGGAATACACGATAAGTTAATGAGACTATAACGCTAGTGTATAACGGTAAGTTAAATGTTGATACACGGAATAAGTTAATGTATTAACGATAAGATTTAATGGTAGAGTACCAACATATGTAATGTAGTCCACGGATAGTTATTAAGTACAACGATAATTAATTGGGATACCGGATAAGTTAATTTATACGACGATAAAGTTAATGTGTACACGAATAAGGTTAATGTGAGTTTAAACGGATTAATAAAATGAATTCGCAGTTGTTTATTACATGCTTTAGATACCGGCCTGGGCTAACGATGGTTGAAGGTGTACCAGTTACACAACAACATTTCACTCTAAACTGTCCATCCTGTGATCCCACCAAGCGCAACACGGCAAAGTCATCCTAGTGTTTTCACAGGCAAGGTGAGTATTCAATGCGTACCGTCCCTCGATTGACGTTAAATGGCATCACCTCCACACATTAGTTGAGTAACGATTCACGCAGTCTTCGCGAGAGTAGGCAGCTCTCGCCGGCACGAATAACAAATCAGTTCCTGCTCTAACTATGCTGAACGCAATGGCACCACGTTAATAAGTGTGTAACCATTGCTCAAAACTAACTTCGCAGAGGCCCCGATGTTCTTGACAAGTTTGAGGATTATCACTAAGATTAAACAATAAAAGATCAATCGAGATCAGACCTTCGCCAGACTGTTTGGAGTTGTGTAGTTTTGTGGGTTTTGCTGCTGATATGTTCAGTAATTAAAATAGGCATAACGAAACTGCTCGCAGTGATGACTGCCTATTCCAATTCTGCCTACTTGGCGTCCCTGTACAAATCGTCCTACTTTGTCTCCCTAGTACCAATCTCCTACTTTGTTCGCACTGTGACCAAATCTCCCACTTTATGCAACCCCTTTGATCGACATGACCTGAACCCAGACTTTCATCAAATTACTCAGAATTGAATAAAACATAATTAAGTCAATCAAATGAAAGACAACGTTTTACGTACTGCATTGGAGTCATAGAATAATCGTATAGGATTCGGTTTTCAGCTGCTACTCCTCACTCCTCAACCTCCAGTCAATTAAAACTTATCCAAAAAAATTAAATAAAAAAAATTAACCAGGACGAAAAATTAAATAATTGGCTGCACAATACAGTGTCTGATAGGTGAAATTTAAAACCTATATTACCACATAAACCGTAATCATAAGTCATGAAGCTCGACGTCACATCAATAACGCAGGGTTGAAGAGAAAATACTTCTCTTTAAATATTTATCAATCCGAAGATGGGCTGCTCAGCCAATGACCCATCATATTCGTGGAACACCCTGGTATCCCAAGCTTCGGAAAAAGTGTGTGAATTATTCATCGATCTCTCCCAAATAACGATGACAATCATCTTTTTCTGTTGACTAGTTTATCCCTCGTTGACTCTCAAAGATTTCATGCTGATCGGATGATAGCGTTCTTCGCATGGAATAGACATCTTAACAGGCACCTGATGAACATTTTAAAAATCACAATCCATGTGGGAGTGCTTCCATTGCAAGTTTCAATATTTTCCTTGGTTTGCATTTCAGATTGGAGTCCAAAGTTTTTCCCTTTTACCAACCAGGCTCCACACCACGTGACCTATGACGCATAATTATCATTAACAACTCTGCATATGTTGTCGCTCCCCATGTGAAAACTTTGTCAATGCAAACAAGCACGGTTCAAGGCAGACAACACTCACGTTGCCGTGAGACATGCAGCGCAAACACAGACAGAAGACAAGACCCAAATCAATACAATCTCCTCTGGCAAGATCAACAATACATGTCAGATCTAATAACAGCCAGCCTGTTTTGTTCTAGATTCTTGATTTGAGCTGTATCTCCAAGTAATATCATTCTTGAAGCACGCTTGTCACTGATGCTTGCCCTTCTACTGTACACTGATCTCATTTTGACTGACCTCCAAAGTGATAGCTGGAGTCTAACCCCACTGGTATTAACTTTAGAATTCAATTCAGCAGCACTGGGGCTTGAATCAGACCCTGCGGATTCCCAGCCAGCCACCCAACCACGAAACCACACCAGACTCGCAACCTCTCCTGAAAGTCTTTGAACAAAGGTTGCGTGTAGGCGAAAATTTGATCAAGAAAACCTCCAGTTTAACTTGTAACGAAAAATATCTTTCAAAGAGGTTCCAAATACACATAAAATTGAATTTATCGTTGGAGTCGATGAGGAATTGTAAAGAGTCGAGAGTTTGGTGTTTCAACCTACCAAGTATATTTCTCCATAGACTTCCAACCATGGATGTGTTTCACTCTGCTTACGACTCAACATTTAAAAGATAAGAGAACAGAAAGACAGAGAGAGATGAGGTGGAGCAGGAAGGAAGGATGGGAAGGTATGGGGGAAGAAGAGAGAGGAGTATGGGTGAGAGAGGAAATATGGAGGAGGGACGGATGAAGGAATTTCCTTCTGTATCCACCTTGTTCACACATTCCGCCAACCCATTGTTGCCAAAGTTCCGCAACTCCACTGTTGGTTTCGTTATTCACCACTGTACTTGCTGTGCGTCCTAATCTGTCAATGTTTTCCATATCAACGAACTGACTCTGCATATAAAATAAAGGACAATATGTCCTGTTTCTCAACCTGGCTGTGAAATGCACTGTGCAACAGATAACTACCCAATCCTCTAAATTTTTCGGGTGAACATTGCCAGGTTCCGGGAGGGAGTTAAATCCATTACCTACTGCAGTCGTGTCCAGGTTTGCCTCGTACAGACAGTGGCCAAACATTTCCCTCAAGAATGAATAGCCGAGATTCGCGGAAAGTTATGACGCACAGAAGAGGCGTCAACACGTAATAGGAAGCAAGACAGAGGTTATACTCAACCCACAACAATTAGACAAACCAAGGCAAGTAATAAATTCGGCTTTAATCAAGAAATCCAATATTTGCCAAGAGTAATAATCAAAGTGGATAAAAAAACGGAATTAGGGAAACTAACTCAATTTTGAGCACCTCACATCGACTTGGTTCAGACAACTGGAACAGAATATAAAAACCTCTTATCCCAACACTTTAGCCTGTCCCGGAATGAGTTTCTAAGCTTAGTCTGCGTGGTGGTCCGTCCAAAAATGCCCCGACCCAAATAATATTGGTGCGACGTCTACACTGCCAGCCTGGATACCGAGGTTTTGCTATTAGAGCGACACTTGATCTCGGAGATTATATTGCACGCAGGGGTGGCGGATGGTGAGTGATAGAGCACACATGGATATGCACAGGAGGTGTGTTTATATCGAATCCGAACAACAATTACACTGACAAAGACTCATATAAATATGGAAAATGAATACTATAAATATTCAACATTAATCAGAATAATTATAATACATGAAGTACCATCTAATCGTAATCTAAATCGACGTAGTCTCGACACACAGACTTAAAACAGACAAGAACAAAATATAAGCAAAGATCCTCCGCTTTTATCTCTGAGCTAGTTTTTACCGAGATGGGTCTTGTGAACTGGACAATCAAGGCTTTTTCCATTGAGTATAATCACCCGCAACAATACGCAATTAGCTTCCTCTCAATTGGCACAAAGACATGAGGGCAAATTGTGCAGCAAGTTTTCACACCAGCAACCAGAGACCACCTGTGCAGCAACTTATTAGTTAAATCGCGTCCCTTTCGTGTGACTACATGATGGCTTTGAGGCCGTCTCATTGACCAGCAAGAGTCAATGCAGACCCCCAGAAACATTCCAGCACCCACACCCCACCACGCATTGCAAGCACCCCAGGAAACAGGGAGCCAAGAATCAGTAACGAGCAGACCAGCAGAATGATGAAACTTCACCCACCGTCAGACACAATTGACTGTTGCAATTTGTCCAAAGATAACTTCTTCATTTATTAGACCAAATCCTGTTACCCCAAAACATTGCGCGGGGGGGGGGTGGGAAGTACATTTCTGTGGTGGATCCCCCAGATCCCACGGGAGATCTTGATACAACTAGAGGAAGCCACTTTGATTCTTGTGAGAGAATGAAGAATTCCAACTATTTCATCATATTAATCTAATTCTTTATCTTTGACATTAATTCATGTTCACGGAAATACTCAATGTCTCAAAATCGCGTACGAATTGATAACTTTAAGAAAAAAACACCTTCACGTGGAAGAGGGGGCGATGAATTGGCAGTGATATTTTTTACAAATTAAAAGATCAGCAAACATCTCCTCATTTCAACATTTTTTAAGGGAATCCACCTTTATATATTTTAATGCTCTGTGTTGGTTCATGTGAAGATGTGTATTGGGTCTTTGGGTCTGATTCTAGCTCACCGTTGGTTTGATTAACACCTGGGGATGCCAAGACTTCATCCTTCTGAGTTCGGGTCAAAAATGCAGATATCCGATGGACTGAAGGGCACACATCAGCGGGCACAGCCGTTGCTTACAAGAAATGATAGGCCCGGCGCAAACTGCATTTCCGACGACCAAATCTTTCGTTATTCAATTCACCTGAAAGCACAAATGAGTCTAAAATTCGTTATCATACACAAGATTCTCAGCCTTCAGCTGCAGGTACACAAGCACGTCTGAATCCCAATCTGAAGAATTCCTCAGCTGCTTAGAAACCTGGTAACTGAATAGTTATCTCAACAATATTTTATTATTCAGACGTAGTGTTTATATATTATGTAAAACTTTCCAAAGGGATGATAAATAAAAATAAATTAAAACGTTCTGATTTCTATGTAGTCCAGAACATATTATTAGGTTGTGGATGTTCTCATATTATCTCCTTCAATATAGCCGAATTGACAAGACGGTTTAAACCAGGCGGACACAAGGTGAAGGTAGTCGTTGTTAAGTCAGTAGATATTTAATATCTTGAATAATACTGGTAAGATTCCTGACAATATGCGGATAATACCCCTCCCTAGAAAGTGTTCTATGAAGGACGATGAGTGGCTCATTCAGCTGACCCTGGCAGATCGTTAAAAAGTGACCTAACAACCCTTATATGAAAGAGATAGTTGATAAAGAAGACAAGAGTAGAATGTATGATGGAATATCCCATCCCCCAATCTTGTAATTTAAATCGAACATACATTTAACAAACCTCGAACCCTGGTTCCCACGGATGGTCATCAACAAGCTAGGTGGTTAAGAGCTCAATTAATAATAAATGTCAAGAATCACTTTACCATTCGTTTTCTCACAGAATAGTTCCAAGTTAGTGGTTGAATAACAATTTACAGTTTTCTATCTCCGTCACAGATCTCCCAATTCAATTCTCACAGTTCCCGTGCTGATGCTGAAACCTTTCACTTCACTTGTCGTTCAGACTCCTTACCTCCTCTCTCGCACAATTAGGAATTGGACAGAAAGTAGATGAAGGGGGCACAAAAGACTTCTTGAATTCAGAGCTCCCTCGACACGTAAGCATCATTTTCAGTCATTGATAGCGGAAATCAATCCTGGATAACAGACCTGAAGTACAATTGAGTAACACAAAACATACATTGTATGGTTAAAGCCACCTGGTTTATCCTTGTTCATGAAATGAAGATCTTAATGGGGATTAATTTGGATGTTTGTATCTGAGATGAACCTTCAAGTTCTTACCTTGAAATAGAAAAAGAAGAGAACATGTCTCTGCTATTGAGATAGATCCGGCACAGTTCGATTCGCCACTAATAAACGCACTCCTGTTTACGAAGGCACGGATTTATCTATGGTGTGGTCTTCCCTTCGGATCACGTTAAGACCGGGAGTGTCCGCTCTGCACTTCGTCAACGTAACTGGGCCAGCGGTTGTGAAGCTTCAGCAATTTCTTCAAGCAGCGCACGAATGATAATTATAGCGGTAATAATACACAAGAATAAATCAAGGTCACACTCACTGGAGAACTTTAAAAACAATTACAACGAGCCGAAAGTCTAGTATTAACTGACACACCACTTCATCACCCAACTATCAGCTTTGGTCATTGATTAGAAATTTGGGTACTGATCATCTACTGAGATTTTCAGGGGACAACCCCCTCCCCAGAGTATTTGCTTTCTTCTCGAAATAACACAATCCAATAAACTCACTACAACCAAATCAGCCCTTCGATGTACACCAAGTTTTTCACAACAAGACTTAAAATCATCAACGACATGTGAAATACTTTCCTCTCTTTTCCATCATTGACAGACACTCTTCATCTATCTTAACTTATGCAAGTATGGAATTATCGCCTGTATAAACATTCTTCTTGCACAAAAATACTAGCGGGTATAATACTTTAAATTTTAACATCTCGTCTGTAAATTACCAAGCTCTCATCCGGCTAGACCTACAGCTTGACGAGCGAATTTAAATGTTAACACTTATATTACTGCCCGGTTTTGCCTGAAACAATTGTAGGCATTGTTTTCATGCGACAGAAACAATCTAATGCAAGTTCCATGTTATTATCATTTACAATTCTTCCAATCTCATCGGAGGAAGTGAAACTAAGGGGAGGAGTTTGTCGGCTTCGCTGAG
The DNA here is from genome assembly GCA_035128595.1 of Eptatretus atami. Classification (NCBI taxonomy): domain Eukaryota; kingdom Metazoa; phylum Chordata; class Myxini; order Myxiniformes; family Myxinidae; genus Eptatretus; species Eptatretus atami. The sequence continues at coordinate 91,309,602 of CM068956.1, read as the reverse complement.
AGAGGCGTGCTCGTGTGTCGAAGCGAGCAAACGAAAGAGAAACTGGAGAGAAAAAGGAGTTCAGTTTGGAAAACAGTCGGGTTTTCGAGGCGTGCTCAGGGTGGCTTCGAAGGGAGCGAACGAAGGCTTCGAAAAAGGTTCAGTGTGTGGAAACAGTCGCTCTCGAGGCGTGCTCGTGTTTTTCGAAGCAAGCGAACGAAGGAGGCACAGTGTTGGATCTGCCGGTAGAGACGCTTGGCCTGGGCGTGCCGAGTCTGCATATTTTGGCAGTAAGAGAGGCGGCTTGCACGTCGAGTCTGCCTTTTTTGGGCAGTGGGAGAGGCGGCTTGCACGTCGAGTCGGCGATCGACTCTTACGAGGATGTGATTCTGCCGTGAGAGAGACGGCAGCCGGCTTTGAGAGGCGAGCGTGGAAAAGGAAAGAAAAGGTGAT
>CM068956.1:91250392-91263946 GCA_035128595.1 Eptatretus atami | reverse complement strand
AGGAGATTTTATAGTTTTGTAACTGCTTTCCTGGATATAATGAAATTGTCATTTTTTCTCTGTGATGTTAAACAAGGTATTATAAGTTTCCAGAGACATAAAGAATGCCTCGTATTATTTTGTTGGCGTCAAGTAGTAGTGGTATAGGAACAAAGATGTGTGATCAACTCGTTGTGAAATTTAAAACTGAATGATTGTGGCTTTCTCATATTATAAGTTTTTAAAAAGTCTGTATATAATTATTATAAATCTCTTATTTTTTATTTTCTGAAACACCAATACTTGTTAAATGGTCTTGAAAAGAAAATAACAACAAATCATTTCTTCCAACATTCAGTGACAGTAATTCAAACCATTATCCTCTACTATAAGTATATTACTCTTTATCATCTTTCATCAATAAAAAAATAATTCTCATTAGCACCTACAAATTGATGAATATTTTTCATTTTCATCAATGGAGAGAGAATTATACTCATTTAGCATGGGATAAATATTTTGTATTGACATTTATTAATTATTTTCATCATCATTAACTTGTCATAAAATAGCTGATGCTTCATTAAAAACAAATTGTTATTTCCAGCCTTCTTACTACCTAACACAATAACCATAGTCTATTAACTAATTGTGATGGTCATTTGGAAGAAAACTCACACCTGAACCAAGCCTACTTAAAGCCTCAATAATGTGTTTCTCCTTTTTCATTCTTCTTTCCTTTACTGGCAACACAAAACTCCATAATCAAGCGAGTTTCGTAAATCAATATATACCTAACATTCTCATTTTTTTATATTCAATGGTTTATCGGAGTAACTTGATTCACCCCTCACAGTTGAACCTTGTCCCATATTTTTGAAAGAAGAACATTAACATTTGGAGTTAATTTAAGCAGGTGGGTTGAACCTGAAACTCAAAACTTAATTCATCATTAAATATCAACCTGTTACTTTCACAAGATGGAATATTTTGTGGTTGTTCTGTTGGAATGAGACCTGCTATGGTTTTTGAATCTGTTGAATATTCATTGTTTTGGAGAGCATTCAACAAAATCATCATGGGGTTGATTTATCTCTTCCAGTTGTTGAAATAATCCATCAGCAATATTCATAATTCTCCATCATTTTGAACGGTTCTTGATCTGTCATTTGACGAAATCTTTCATCATTTGAAGTTTTTTTCGGGGTGTATTCTAATCGTAGGAACTGCAGACATTTGTTGGGGAGTTGTTTTTTTTTAAGTGGTTTTAAAATTTTTTTGCTGTTATCTTTCAACAGCTTCTTCACACCGTTAGTTCTGTCCTGTGTTTCTTCTTTACGTCTTCCTGGTTGCTTTGTCACATTTTGAAACCAACTCTTGATGTTCTGAAATCTTCTTGCCTCATTCTTTGCATCCATTTATTTATTGGAAATATCATTTAATGAATTGTTAAAGGTCAATAGGGAAATTTTCCTTCTCTTCATCATTAAATTAGATGTGTTCAAATAAATTATTTTCTTTAAAATTTCATCAAATTCGTTAATTAGAATTAATGAGTTGGAATTTCTTCTTCACTAATACTTGTATCTCTGCTTTTCATAGCATTTGCGTTTGAGTTTCTTCATCAACATCAAAACTTAATGATAAAATCTTAACTCCATTACCACTCACCATGTTGAATATTTTGTCTCATTCCTTCTGAATTAGTTTCTAATAACTCCAAGACACACAGATTTTAGTTAATTTAACTCACTCTTCAAATATGAATATTTTGTTATACCAAGAGAGACTCCTCAAATATTTGACCTTCGTCCTCAATTGCATATGTTCCTCTATTGAAATGTACTAATTATAAATCTTTACCTTCTACTTCTCCTGGTCCCATTACTCTGGTTGTTGTAGATACAATACTATCACAGGATTTTTTTTTTTAAAAATCATGTAATCTTTTCATTTTCACTTTCAAGAACCTAAGATTTATGAAAAGTTGTTCCCAGAAGCAGATTTACCCACAAATTGATAATAACAACTGTCATTTATGCATGTCATTGTTTATAAAATAAATATATATCCCTCAGTATCTCATCTTGTTTCACAACAATAATTATATTTTCCAGTCGTGTGTTTCATATACTCCTCAAATTCTTTTTTACTACACAACGTAGAAACAATTGTATCTCAAAAATTATTTATATCTCTTGAATTTAACTTGAACAAGTCTGGAGACGGCGATGGTTCACGAGCAATGTAACGGTTCGCCTTTTTTTATTTTTTGACCTTCGAGGGGACGCCACGGGCAAACTGGCGGATCGGGAAAAACGTAATGATGAAAAGTTGTAGTACTCAAAGAGCACGACTTGCATACCAACTTTCATTCGAAACAGTTGAAAACCCTAGGAGCTCGATGCCCAATTTATGATTTTTTGGACATTTTCTAAGTTCGTGACCTTGACCTTGGGACGAAAATGAAAAATCGAGCTCCGTGGGGCTATGCAGGTGCCATTGGGCTAACCAAATACCGAAACCCCTGCCAGAATCGACAAACCCCCTCGGAGAAGATGTAACTTGAAACCGGCCACCCCTAAAAACACATGTTTTTGGGCGTGGCTCCGCCATAATGGGCGTAGCACGCCCATTCTCAGGAAAACACAACTAGGTCATGATACAAACCTCGCACCCTAATTTATCAAGATCGGATCAAAACCCATGGAGCTATGGTGGGACAGACAGACATACAGACACACACCCATAACGAATGCAGTGGTCACTTACTGACTCGTGAACCAATAACCCGAGGGACACAGGTACTAATCTAGATTTCAAATTCAAAGTCGAAAGACGCGCGACATTGAATAAAGATACAAATGAATGCATAATATATTATGATGCCAGTAGTCAGTTAGCTACACAATACCGAAAATCCAGTTCGATTCAGACAACTTTGAAATTTTACCTATAGCACTTTTTTCGGCCGTTGCTAGACAACGGAGACGGCCATAGCAACGGTTGTCATGGTATGTGGTAGAGGTCATGGTATGAACCTATCACTCGAGTTTCACCATAATCGAACAGAATTGCGAAATCCTAAACGTAGTCTGCCTTTTTTCAAGACAAGTTTTTCGGCCATTGCTAGGCAATGGTGGCATCCATAACAACGGCTGTTATAGTAGGTGATAGATCATGATATGAACACCACTCGAGTTTCATCGAAATCGACCACGAGTTGCGAAATCCTAAACGTAGTTCGCCTTTTTTATTTTTTGACCTTCGAGGGACGCCACGGGCAAACTGGCGGAAATCGGGAAAAACGTAAATGATGAAAGTTGGAGTACTCGAAGAGCACTACAAATCGACCACGAATTGCGAAATCCTAAACGTAGTTCGCCTTTTTTATTTTTTATGGCGGGAATCGGGAAAAACGAAAATGATGAAAGTTTGTAGTACTCGAAGAGCACTACTTGCATACCAACTTTCATTCGAACAGTTGAAAACCCTAGGAGCTCGATGCCCAATTTAATTGATTTTTTTGACATTTTCTAAATTCATGACCTTGACCTTGGGCGAAAATGAAAATCGAGCTCCGTGGGGCTATGCAGGTGCCATTGGGCTAACCAAATACTGAAACCCCTGCCAGATTCGACAAACCCCCTCGGAGAAGATGTAACTTGAAACCGCTACCCCCTAAAACACGTTTTTTGGGCGTGGCTCCTCCCAGAATGGCGCAGCATGCCCATTCTCAGGAAAACACAAATGGATCATGATATAAACCTCCCACCCAAATTTTATCAGGATCGGATCAAAACCCACGGAGCTATGCTCGGGACAGACAGACAGACAGACAGACAGACACACCCATAACGAATATAGTGGTCACTTACTGACTCGTGAACCAACACTTACTGACTCGTGAACCATATTCTCAGAGACTGTTAGTAAAAAGCTCCAACAGCATTTGATGATAAAAGAGATATATAATGAGTGATTGAATAAATACATTGCCTTATGGGTTTAAAGTGTCAGTGTTAATAAAATAATAAAATTGGGTTGGGGTTTTAACGGGCTACTGCTGCATCATTTTAATTGATGAATAAATCAAGTTATTCTTGAAAATACAACACAAATATTTATATGATCTCAATATGACTACTTCAATTTGATGAAGGAAATGATTATGTGAAAGAGGATGAAGCACAGCCTCCGGCAGGGGGGGGGGGGGGGGGGGTGGTAGTCTCAAAAAGGAGGCGTTTGACGCAGTAATTTGTTCCAGTTTGAAAAGGAGAAATATGACTGAGCGTAGGCAAGCAAATATTGGGACTTTGAGAAATGGGACACATTACTGCGTCAAACCCTCCCTTTTGACACGACATATATATATATATGAGGTGTGTTCAAAAAGTATCCAACCTTAATTTTTCGTGCGTAAACAAATGAAGCTAGGGAGGCGTGGTTTGGTGCACGTATGTAGGCGATCCTAATCTGTATGCGTGAATATTTTCCCGCCTGCAGAAGCTGTCAGTCGCCGACAGACCGCCGATGAGTGAGGAAGTGTAAGTGAGCGCCATTGGATTTTCGTTTTTGACAAAATGACGGAAAAAACTTGAACAACGCTACTGCATCAAATTTTGTGTAAAGCTTGGCGATTCCCAAGTGGAAACGATCCGCAAGATTCAACAGGCCTTCGGAACGAAGCAATGGGAACCACACAGATAAAAGAGTGGTAAACCGCTTCAAAGATGGTCACACATCAGTGGAAAGTGAAGCACGTTCTGGTAGGCCCTCAACATCCCGAAATTAGATCGTCATTGACCAAGTGAGGACCCTGCTGATGCAGGATCGTCGAATCACGATCAGAGAACTTGCAGACGAGGCGGGCGTCAGCATTGGATCCGTTCATTCCATTGTGACTGAGGATTTGGGCTTAAGGAGAATCTCAGCGAAGTTCGTGCCAAAGCTGCTAACGATCGAGCAGAAGCAACTCCGTTTGGAGATCGCACAGGACATGCTGGAGACTGTGAAACAGCGATCCCAACTTCTTCAACACAGTGATCACTGGCGATGAGACCACAGTGATCTGTCATTTTGTCAAAAACGAAAATCGACGGCGCTCACTTACACTTCCTCATCATCGGCGGTCTGTCGGCAACTGACAGCTTCTGCAGGCGGGAAAATATTCACGCATACGGATTAGGATCGCTTACATACGTGCACCAAACCACGCCTCCCTACCTTCATTTGTTTACGAACGAAAATTAAGGTTGGATACTTTTTGAACACACCTCATATATATATATATATATATATATATATATATATATATATATATATATGTATAATATATGTATATATATGTATATATATATATATATTGTTGCGGATTTGGAAAGCAATCGCACTCAACATTCAGGTCCTTTAGCTCAGTTATATCGGTAAGTACATGTTGCCAGTTAGGGTCCCGACCCTAGTCTAATGGTTAATTAAATGTTCCTGCGCTGTGAAGTTGTTTTAATAGTCAGGTTTTCTTTTCGTTATTTTTTACACCACCAACTACATTATCGACTCCACCACCGACCGCATCGCCCTCGCCTTCGCTTCACTCCTGTCACCACGCACCTGGCCAATGGGGAGGTTTGCCGCCCGTTTTGGCGAATGGGAGAATGACGAGGCGCATGCGCAGAAGGTCATCCGGTGTGGAGGAGGCGGAGTTCGGGGAGGAGCCACGCGTGGCCCTCGACCAATCGGCGGGTGGGGTGACCGCGACTCAGCCAATCCGGGCCCGCGACGGGAGAGGGCGGAGTTGCGAGGAGGCGCCCCCCCCCCTTGAAGCGGGGAGATAAAAATAGCACGGTCTGCTCGCGCGCTGTCGTTCCCCTGGCGTTCTGGTCTGGCGCGTTCTGCGCATTGTTCATCGGCTTTCTGTTCGGGGATCGGCACGTTCAGCGCATTGTTCTTCGGCACGTTCAGCGCATTGTTCTTCGGCGCGTTCTGCGCATTGTTATCCGACCGTCCTGGTCGCGCACGAGTTCGGGAACGCATCTGCGGACGGAGGGTCTTCTTCCACCAGCCTGCGCCCTGCCGGCTTCGCCAGCTTGGATCCTCCGGATCGTGCAAGGGGTCCCGTTCGGCCCCGAGGACCAGGTCAAAGATAGACCCTTACTTCCAGCTCACCTTCCTCCGAGCTGGGGGTATTAATAAAGGCGATTGCCACCATCTCTTGTCTGCGTCTGCGTGTGCGTGTGTCTGTTCATGGCGCAGTCTGAACAAGTAGAAAACTGTTAAGTGCTTGTGTCCTGTACATACGTGCATTGCCTGGTATTCGGTTTAGTTCTGCTCTTTGTGTTCCCTAGTTCCCCATTATTATTGTAAAATAAAACCCAATTGTTTAAATGTACTCAGCTCGTCATGTCATTTCCTTCATTGGCTGAGCATGTCGTGCGTGTGAGGGATTAGTCGGCCATTGCCAGGGTCGCAAGATAACCGGCGGCGGAATTCGGCGATACTACCGCTCGGCTACGCACACGGAACGGGCCCGCTTAAGCGGCTCGCTTCCGTACGAGTTCCGCCGAGGGTGAAGTACCCCGGTAGCTGGATCACGTGGGTACTTAGGTAAGTTGAAGTTGGCAATTAACCCTACCCCACGTGATCTCCCCATTGGCGTATTTCGGTCCAAAAGAACCAGGACCCGTCGACTCCGCACTTATCTGGGCCGGCGATCTGTAATTCCGGGCGATCGAGCTGAGACGGCCCACTGCTTCATCGAGGGTCGTGCTCGTGGCGACGCGCCGGCGGAAACCACAACAATATACAGTCAACCCCCGCTTCATCGCGGTTCACCTATCGCGCCCCCGGTTCATCGCGGGTTTTCCTTGGAACGTAACTAATTTTTCTGCGGATTCCCCCGTACATCGCGGTAATAATGTATAAAATATAAATTATTTAAGCAATAAATTATAACGTGTGGTGCTCGACCAGTCACACAACGCACGAGACAAAGTTTCGTTGTGAACTTCGAATATTTTCTACGTTTTTTCTCCAAGCCCCACGATGCGCCCAAACGCCCTGCACCTTCTAAGGTTTCTGGCAAGGAACCGAAGCGCCAGAGAAGTCCTGGGACGCTCCAGGAGAAGGTTAATGTAAAGGTGCTCGATATATGCTTCGGGAGGAAAAAGGTTGCCGCCGTTGGACGAGCACTGCTCATATCCAGCACCTCAAAACCGACCAGACCAGACTAGTCGATCTCCGGCACCTCAAACAATCACTGCCAAACCGACCAGACCAGACCAGTCGATCTCCGGACTCAAACCCACTCACTGCCAAACCGACCAGACCAGTCCAGTCGATCTCCGCACCTCAAACCCAATCACTGCCAAACCGACCAGACCAGTCGATCTCCGGCACCTCAAACCAATCACTGCCAAACCGACCAGACCAGACCAGTCGATCTCCGGCACCTCAAATCCACTCACTGCCAAACCGACCAGACCAGACAGTCGATCTCCGGCAACTCAAACCCACTCACTGCCAAACCGACCAGACCAGTCGATCTCCGGCACCTCAAACCCAATCACTGCCAAACCGACCAGAACAGACCAGTCGATCTCCGGCACCTCAAACCCAATCACTGCCAAACCGACCAGACCAGTCGATCTCCGGCACCTCAAACCCAATCACTGCCAAACCGACCAGACCAGACGAATCGATTTTTGGGGAGGCGTCCATTCATCGCGGATTTTCACCTTAGCGCGGGGAAGTTTGGAACGTAACCCCCGCGAGAAACGGGGGATTACTGTATATATATATATATATATGTGTGTATACTGTATGTGTTGTATATATGGTGTCGTATCTAGATTAAGACCAGAGATGCCATGTATATTCATGTGCAGTTTGACAACTTATTCTCTTCTTTCAAATTCTTGTTTGAGGTAAGGAGTCTGAAAATGTTGCCCGTGATGGAATCGGAAAGTTTTCCTTAGATAAGTCATCTCGTTTTATTTTCTCCTCTGTACACCTGGGTGGCCAGGCAGTATGTGGGAGAACACAGAAGCGGAAATGTGTTCAAATCCTTGGATTGGGTTAGGTGGATTTGTGTTCAAGGAGATTGGTGGAATGCCTTTGGGCAGAACCTTGGAAGAGGCCCTGTGTGGATTTGGTAACTTGGAACTGCTATTGCTTGCTGTACAATTGATTTGGGCATTGAAATAATTTGCAAATCCAATCGTTTTACACAGTCGTAACTACAATGATATTATGGCACCCATTTTAGCCACTAGAATGAGGATAAAGTGAAGGAAGTTAAAATAATTGTGATGATGAGCGACATTCTGACAATGTTTATATCTTGAGATTTCTTGACTTTACTTGTTGATATTTTTGTTTTTGTGGTTGTTGTTGTCGCTTTACTTGACCAACCTATTTAATCAATGTCAGAATGAAGGCCTCCCACAATATGGTCCATTCTGTTCAATTCAATGCAAGTTGAGGCCATTGTTCTCCAGTAAATTTTTCAATTTAATCTCCATCTGATCTTTGGTCTACCTCTGCTTCTTTCAGGGTCTTATCTTGATTGGTAGAGTTTGTAATTATTGTTGTCCACCAGTTGGGCATTCTTCCTGCTATGTTTCCAGCAGAGTTCTTATCAGTTTGTTTTTTATTGTGATTTTGATTAAGTTTTTTGATCAGATTTCTACAGAATCAAAACATGGTTGAAGGAAGGAAAATTTTGTTCACATCTCTTCTCATAGAATTAAAAATTACATTGATAGTTCTGCTGATTTTCACTCTACATGCATTCATTGGTGTTTCACCAATGCTTGCATTATATGTATTGCTCTCAGATGGGAATAGCACTATTTCATTAGTTCACCCAATTTCAGGATTGCTTTTCTTAAGCTGTGCAACACAGGCTTTGAGAAATATGAACAGTCGAGGTTTGACATGTTGAACAATGCCCTGTGGTTATCTCGCTTTCAGCATAGGCATCCAGCTAACCCAAGATTGGTTGTCAAATATCTTCAATATTTAGGTTTCTTCCAATAAATTATTATCACTGTTTATTTATTTATCTTCTGTTTCAGATTTCAGGGAAGAAGGTGGATGCGATTCTTCAGTCATTTGAAGAAGGTTTGGGAAAAGTTGTTCTGTACACAGAAAAGGTAAGATATATAATGCATTATTTTCACAGCTTGTAGTACATTAGTTAATTATTTTTAACGGCAGTAGAATTTTTTTATTTTACTTTAATGAAATAGACACTATTAAGAAAGATTGAGCATAACTATTCCTTTCCAGATAAACACACAAAAGGATGTTCCCATCACATTTAACATTGAAGAAAAGCTCCAAGGTCCAGTGGAACCATTACCTATTACAGTGTACCAGTACTACAACCCAGGTGATATAGTAATACATCCAACAGTTCTGTTCCATTCCTCTTCATAATAATCTTATCTTTGTGGATGTTTTGTAGTTGCAAACTCTGAGAGTTCTGCCAATGTTTTTCTCACCTCTGATAAGGATGGATATTTTTACCCTGCACTCGCGAAGTGAAAAGCGGGGTTAAACGATTGGTTGCGTCCATGTGCCGTACATACGTACGGGTAAGATCAGAAGACCCAGATGACCCAAAAGTCCCCAAGAGCTATGTATACCATCTTGTTTATTTCGTTATTAATTTTGTTTTTTATTTATTTTGTTTCTATTTTTTGTGTCAGGTCAGATCACGAGATCTGCTAATGGTACTAGTGGGGCAGATTAAGTCAGTATCCCACAAGAATCTTTCAGTTGATGGTACAAGCTCCAATTTGGTATACAATGTGCTCCAGGACCCATTCTCTCAGAAAAGTACGTTACCCACGTTGAAAAACAAAATGGCCGCCATTTTTCAAGATGGCCGTCTCATAAAATAGGAAAAAGGGTTTTCAGTGCTAAACGTCTATAAATAGGAACATGCTATTGATCCAAATGTTAAATAGATTGTATTTTGACTGGAGAAATATATTTTGGCACTAATATTCGAAAATGGTTACCAGTTTTCAAGATGGCGGCCATTGCATGACTTAAAATCAGTACTTTTGTAGCTGTCTTACAAAATTATCACAGATATTGCTGGGCAACATCTGTGATCATGTATTGAGGTGATGCGGTCAAGCTCTAATATTAGTAATAAGAGTGATGTTAAAGCACAACCAGGGCACACTGGTGACATCACTCTGTGAGACTCAGCATGGGTTCAGTGTCGGCTTATAGTGTACTACTTGTAGCTGGAGTTTACTAACCTAAACTGTAGTTTGTAGTATACTTGAGTGTCCCAAAGTATCTAATAAGCCCCTGTATATATTTCAGCTGAAGTATAGCTAGTTGTAGTATTACACTATTAGATAGCCGGCCTGAATGACAGGATGTGCCAGCGCGGGAGAGCCGAGCCAAGGGTAAGGGGCTTCAGTTACCCGGAAGGTGTACAGATCGCACGGGACTTAAATGGCACTGGATGAACGATCGGGCTAGGTGTAGGGCATTTGTATGTATGAACCTAGTTTTATCCCATATCTCAATGTGCTTATGTATTTTGTACGTTAGGTGGTAAAAGGATAAACCCTCGCCTTAACCTGTTCAATATGTCCACTAATAATCCGTTGAGTTGTACTCCTAAAACTGACTGGAGGAAGTGTTTGCCTCTGTCAGACTGATACAAAAGAAGTTGAAGTCTCCCCCAACCCGTTATGAGTGTAGTTCTGATGGTTATTCCATGATAGCAAAAAACCTACACAATTTCAGGCAATCCACCAGTTACCGATCAGGTTAGACCCATCCAGATGGATGAAGGAGGTGGTATTGAGGATACCTGAGGCGAAATAGTGCCAAGTACCACAAAATTGTCGCAAAATGTTTGACAGCTATAAACTTGAGCGTGCCACTAAAAGAGCAGCTGAAATTCAAAATGATCCAGGAGAAGGGCACTCAAAACGGCGAAGAACTAGCATGGAAGTGCAACGGTGTTTCCTATGTGAAAAGATACAACCAAAGTCAAAGTTGCGACAAGCCATGACCATGCAGCTAAATGAGAGCTTAATGAATGTGCTCGCAATCTTAATGATGGCAAGCTTTTGGAGCGGTGGAGATGTGGTTGCCCTGGAACTGAAATACCACGACTCTTGCTAAACAGCTCTGTATCATAAGAGAAGGCACACATTGCAGCCAAAAACAAAGAAAAAGTCCAGTCATCCCAAGAAAAGGAAGTCTTCCCTTTGGTGTTTCTCTGAACTTCTTACCTATGTCATTGAGACAAGAAACAGATGACGTCTGTGTTGATTAAAGCATGTCACACAGATGTTCTCGTTGTTGCAGTCAGTGTTTTTGGTACCCTCCAAGACGCAGGCATGGAAATGCTGTGGGTTGAATTTGGCCAGGGTCAGTTCATTAAGTGGTTGCCAATTCATGACATGGTGGCGAATCTTGGCCCAGACAAATCCAGTGGCATGCTGTTCTTTCACGCCTTCACGACTGTGATATTCTGTCAGCTTTTCGCGGAAAAGGCAAAAAAACTGCATGGCAGGCATGGGAGGTTTACCCTCAAGTGACTCCCATCTTCAAGAAGTTAAGTCAGTACCCACCAGTCGTGGAAATGCAGACTACAACGTCCTTGAGAAGTTTGTCATCACCATGTATGACAAGAACAGCTTATGGACAAAGTTGATGAGGCAGACTGGACTTGTTCGCTCGAAGCAAAGGTCTTATGATGCATTCCACCGACAAGCCGAGCTCTCATACAGCATGTCAAACGGTCTGCCTACAAGCAGGCGGCATATGGGGCCAGGCAACAGTGTGCAAAATGCAAACTGAAAGCCCTGCTAACTGGGGGTGGCAGAAAGATGGTGAGGTCTGGCAAGTCTTTTGGACGACCCTTCCACCCATTGCCCAGAGTTGTCAGCAGTTAACAAAATGTGGCTGCAAGACGGAATGCCGAGGGTGATGTAAATGCTATCGCTTCAGTCTCAAGTGTACACAGTTGTGTGCATGCAAATGTGAGGACTAAATGATTGACTAATCCACCACGTGAATCATAAGATAATATTTCCTGCTGTATATGCTATATTATCTTCATTTTTTTCTTTTCTGAGAGAATAGGTCCTGGAGCACAATATACCAAATTTGGTGCTTGTACCACCAAGTGAAAGATTATTTCAGTAATCTGCTGCACTATACCCTGTAAGCCAGTACTACCTGTTGTCATGGTGGTGCTGACGGTGACTAAACCATCTCCCCCACTAGTTTCCATTTGTAATCTAGTGTGGAGGGTTGCTGCACACCCCGGTGGAACTAAAATATGATCCATTTAAGAGCGTATGAGCTTACTTAAAGGTCCCATGACACTCAAAACTTTCTGGTTATTTATATATTAACTTGACCCTTCCGAGTGAAGAAATCACCCATGTTTTTTTTAAATCAAAGATGGGATAATTAGACCAATATTTCGAACATTTCTGGTGCTTTTCACAACTTGCTTATGCCCGCCCCTTAAAAAAGTTGACTTCAGCGAACCGCAGCGTTGACATCATCTGCAGAAACTCGCACAGAGTGGATTGACTCGAGATTGTAGGCCGTATAAAGTACGTACAAAGCATTGTGCACATGTGTTTGCTATCTCACTGATCGTCTTAATTCCTGATTGTTTCGCGAAAAAGAAATTCTGCTTCTGAGCTGTGTATGCACAACAATCACGAGGCAATTATTTATCCTTTACTACCTTGTCGTAGTCGTGTACAAATCCAATACATGTATGCACAATAAAGGGCTATACCATGTCACAAATATTAAATGTGACTGTTGAACGTTTCCATTAAAAAAGAAACTTACAGGGACATACAAGTAAAATACTAAAGATTAATATTGCATCATTTCAAGGCGCAAGGAGATAATTTTAAAATCAAACAATGTGAAAAACCTGCACCCACATTTTGCAGCTTATTGAATTGTTCGTTGAAACGAGCCTGCTGGATAGGTACGATTCCACCAGGTATGGCTGCACTCGACATACATGGGTTTATTCTAAAGTGAAGGTACTGCTTCCATTGGCTTGCTATTCATTAACATTTAGCCAAAATGCTGTAATAAATGAACAGGGAAAAATATGTTGGCACAACTATGAAAGACAAATTTATCTGTCCTATTACACGGCCTCATAGCCTCGGACTCTTACGCATTGACTTATACATTGTGTGCATGCTAATACAAGTTACTTGTCAACTCTAGAGTCTAGACTAGTCCGATAAATCCGTCGTCCGTCCGACTCGTCCGATAAATCTGACGTGCTGGAGCTTTCTTTTATTATTCTCTTTTCTTCATTGTTTTCTACTGGCGCTACATGACGACAGTAGGAATAAAATAAATAAAAATGCAACAGAACGTCAGATTTATCGGACTACTCCAGACAATTGTGTCGCAAGGTGTGTTCTGCACACAAGTTTTCATCGTATCCGGACAGCGAGATTGCTTCGTTATATACGCGAAGAGATACGGCCGATGACATGCGCTGGCCTTGCTTGTGATTAATTCGCCACGGAGAAACATGTCCGCTGC
>CM068956.1:91213135-91236866 GCA_035128595.1 Eptatretus atami | reverse complement strand
TTCAATTTAACTAAACCACTAACTCACTTACTCTGACCCCGGGATCCCTTGGGCGGGAATCACTCCTCCCCCAATCACTCATCGCACCATGCATTCCACAATCACTCCATTCATACAGACCCGCTGGCCTCACTCACTCATCATGTATTCACCTCACAACTTTCAACACACACATCGCGATCTTGCCATCCTGCTGACTACATCCCTAACTAACTCGTGCTCCCACGTCATCCCTTACACTACAGCACGTTCCTTTTAACACTACGTAGCTAAGCTACGTCCCACTACACATTCACTGTCAGTCACTGTCTTCCAAAATCCTCAATAAATCATTTTATTTCCCATCCTAAAGCTCACCTAAATCCCTCTACCTAATCCATTCCACGGACTCCATGAGGACTTACCCTTGCCCCATGAGTCGGTCTAGCTATCACTAACCCATCCCCCTAACTAGGTGTCATCCTGTGCCCAGGCCAAGGGATCTTCCACCCTTGCCTGGGAATCCTGTTCACCCGAAAGCGAGGCTTGCTTTCGTTCTCCATTTTTTTTTTTTCAAATTTTGCGCAGCACCAGCGCGGCAACTCGCAGCTCGCGCACTTTGTACCTGCCCGTGACGTCATCGCAGCTGCACAGTACCTCGTTCCTCCGGACGGCACATCCGGCAGGATTCAACCCTCCTGCCGGATTTCAACCACACGTGCAGCCATGACGTCATCCTGCGCCCCAAAAGCAAACCTCGCACTCCGAGGGGCTCCCCACGCGAACACATGTGCTCTGCCCGTTGGAGCTTAACACAAGCTCGCGTGGAGAACACGTCCTGTCCAAATCCGTCTACCTGCCTAACCTTTGTCCGTCGCGGGATCGGCAACATCCACCGCTGGCGTTTCCGGACCGGGTTTCACTCCGCAGGCGCGCACGTGGCGGCCTCGTGTGTTGCACAGCACGGACCTCACGCTCGCTCTGGGCAAACCCGGCGTGGTCCCAAAACAGCTACGGCCGCTACCCGGCCCTGTCTCTAAATTGTCGCAGTCGTCGTCGCCATTCGACCCACGCACATCTGCGTGTTACGACGTCAGACTCCACTCAATCACACTCACACCGGGGACGCGCCGCGTGCTCCCGCATGCCGTCCATCATCTCCCTTACATACGCTCTCTCACACACACGTCTCTCTCATACGGACCCTCTCACTCACACAGGGGGTCTCACTCGCACAGTGCGTGCCGGAAAGCACACATCTCCGCACACTAGCAAACACACAACCTGCCACAACCACACTGGGGACAATCACACTGGGGACTCGCGCTACCACAAGGGGTTCCGGGGTCTCTATACCCCAAAGCTGCACGTGCACCCGTCTACAGCACTCGCCCCCTCGCTCCCGCTGGCACGACCGAACCCACCTGGTCGTGACTCGCTTCAATGAGAAACAGCGTCTCCCTTCGTTCCCGAAGGAGGCATCCAGCTGCTTGCACCGGGTCACGAGACAGTCCGCCAGCTCCCCCTCATGGTCCTCCACTACCTCATGTGTGTGTGTTCGTTACTAACCCGTCCAATTCACTCTCCATCTCCCGTGTCTCTGGCAATACTTTCATTTCCTTCTTGTCTTTGTTACTTCCCTCGTCTCCATTTTTTTTGTCTCCTTTATCAGGGCCCGCCCCAATCGTTGTTCTTCCGTCGAGCGATGTCAATTAAGTCCCGCACCACTAACGTTCCTCCTGTGTGATGTCACACGTCCCACATTATTGTATTGCTCTACTTCCTGGTCCTTTTGATCGTTCCTCCTCTCGGAACTTCCTGAGTTCTTCGTTCTCCCTCCGGAGTTTTTCAATCTCCTGGACTCCAATTTTGCTCTCCCCTCGAGCTGGTTAATTTCAAACTCGTTAGTTTTTGTTTTCTCTCCCACTGTTCCTCATGCTTTTCAGCCTCCAATCTCATCGTTTCTTTCAATTGGCTTAGTTCTTTTTCCTGTTTTGTTCGTTGTTCTTTCATTATTTCTGCGTACTTCAACCTTGCTTTCTTTTCAATGTTCTTGTCTTTCTTTTTTTAATTTCTTTCACCCCCTGTCCCTCATTCTCCAATCTCATCGTTTTCTTCAATTGATTGATCTCAAATTCATGTTCTTGTTGTTTTCTATCCCACAGTTCCTCTCGTTCTTCCTTTCCAATCTCGTTGTCTCCTTCAATTGACTGATTTCTCCTTCCTGCTTCATTCCTTGCTCCTTCACCTTCTCCTCGTACTCCAACCTATTTTTTTCCTTTTGTCGTTCAGTTTCAAATTCATACTCTCAGTTTTCTATTCCACTGTCTTTCTTGTTCCTTGTTCTGCAATCTCGTTATTTCCTTCCATTTCCTAATTTCCTTCTCCTGTCTCATTCGTTCTTCCTTCATTACTCTTCTTGCATCTCATTCTGCAATCTCGTCATTCCTTTCAACTGACTGATTTCTTCTCCTGTCTCATTCGTTCTTCCTTCATTACTCTTTCTTGTTCCTCATTCTTTCGTCTGGCCTTCGCTTCCAACTGTTCGATCTTACAGTGTGGTTCCTTAACGTTTCATTCTCTGCTGTTGTTCTTTCTTCTTTCACCATCCTCAACTCGTTTTGTAATTCCGTCTCTTTGTTTTGTGGTTTCTGTAACTCAGAAGCTTTTTTTCCTAATTCCTTTCTCATCTCCGCACACTCCAACCTTGCTTTGGCTTCTAAATGTTCGATCTGTACAGTGTGGTTCCTCAAAGTTTCATTTTCCGTCCTCTTCCTTTCCTCCTTTAACACTCTCAGTTCGTTTTGTAATCCCTCCCTTTGTTTTGGTGTTCACGTAACTCAGAAATTTTTTTCCGTTTTTCCTTCCTCTCTTCATCCCTTTTCCCTCCATCTCATCATACTCCAACCTTCTTCTTCTTCCAATTGTTCCCTATCTTCCGTTCTCTTTTACCTCTTCTAGTCTTCTTCTGTCCCGAACACCTTGTTCTACCTCACACTTTAGTTGCTTTAACTTTTTTTTCCATTCTTCTTCCATGTGCTTTCTTCCCTGGAGTTATAATTCGCTCCTCCTCCATTCTCTTTCTCATCTCGCTCGTCCCTTGTTCCCACTTATGGATCCTCAATTCTATTTCCCCCACTGTTCCCTCTAGTTCCTTGGCCTGTCTTGACTTCTCCAATAGTTCTTCTTTAATTGTTTTACTTCCAGCTCGTGTTTCTGTTTTCTTTTTCGAGCTCGGTCCTCCATTCTTCCTTTAATTCTTCCCAAAGCCCGCCGATGTCCGCTGCCTCGCCTGCCCTGCCCACGTGGTTTGAAACGGCTGTTGGAGCGCTCGCCTCGTGTCGCGCCATTCGCCGCGCCATAAATAGCCGCTCGCTCCTGGTGGTGCGCTGGGTGCGATCGCGCTGCAACATGCGACTCGGTCTGCCGATAAAGTCCGTGCTCAGTAAATGGGGTGAGCTCCCCACGGATTAAAATTACAAGCAGTACCATCCCGGGCCATGGTCCTACATTACTACACATATACATTTCTAATACCCCCGGCACCCGCTCGCCTTGAGACGCCATCTTATTTCTCGTAAGGAATTAATTTAGTACGCTCGTAATTTGGAGGGAATCGGGGTCGCTTCGCACACCCCTGGTCCGTTCCCCGTGAATTTAGCTGGAGACGGAGAGTTTGTTCCCGCTCTCTGACACCAGTGTTGCAAATTCGCGCCGCCGGCGTGCGATCGGCCACGTAACTCGAATCGCGGCACGTCGCCCACCGGACGGACAATTCAGTCGTGACCCTCTCGGAACAACGCCGGAGCTAGTCAGGGTGGTCTTTCGACCTCACCACAATCGTGCCAATCGGCCACCCGCGTAGGATAGGGTGTTTCGCCAAACTCGACCTACCTAAGTACCTACGCGGATGGTTAAACGGCGATCGTACCTCGCCGCAGGTCGACTTCGGACACGAACCGCTTAAGCGGTTCGTTCCGTACTGCAAGATAACCGAGCGAGTTATCGTCGACCTCGACGGTTCAGATTAGTTACCGGGAACTTACACCCACTACCAATCTCTTACGCGATGCAGGATGGAGAGTCAACAAAAGGAAGGAGACGAAGCAAAGCGGGAACAATTGAACAAGCACATTTATTTCACACACGCAGACAGCACAGAAGGCACGTATTCAGTCACAGTAATAATAATAAAAGGCAAGTATTCAAGCACAGAAAGAAACAGTAAAAGAGAGATACTACCGACTAGACCGACACACGGCAACACTTACACAGTTTTACTTAACAGACGGCGCCACCACAAGCATTTACACAAAAAGCAAAGGAAAAGAAAGCCACCCTCATAGGCGAAGAGGCAGACAGGTCCGTAGACCAAATGTACGTTGATCCTGGAGGATCGGCCAGGTCCACGAGACCGGGAGGTCTTACCCGCGTCCTCGTGACGCGATGGCGGGCAAGCCGCAATGTTCGCGCCGCTGCGCCCGACTCCGTGCCCTGGCGTGGTCGGCGAGTCCTTCCGGCGTGCTCCGCGCGAGCGGTCTTGTTGGCACCACGTTTAGGGTGGGGGAGGAATGGGGGCCCCCTCGGCACTATCTCAGGGGGGGGGGGGGGAAATCGCTGATGCTCAGGAGAGGGGTATGGCTGGCTGTGCCTGGATCCCGCGACGAGTCGAGCGACCCCCACACCGCAATGTCGTCGCCGTCCGCCGTCTTCCCTGCAATCCTCCGCCGCTTCCCTGCAACTCCTCCGCCTCTTCCCTCAACTCTTCTCGAACTCCTCCCAGCTCAACTCACCCTCTCTCTCTCGGGGTCGCCTTGCGCTCGCATCTTTATAAGACTCAGGAGGAGCGATATGCAAATATGCGGATCAAAACTCGATTGGAGGCGGGGCCACGCCACCCTCTGTTCAGCCATTGGTCGGGCAAAAAGGGGCGTGAACCTCCTTGATCCGCATATTTGCATAAACGGACTCACATACACGCGCTTGGAGGGGGCCAAGCCGCCTCGCGCTCGCCATTGACGGAGGGGAAGTGGGCGTGAATCATTTTGGATCCGAATTTCTCCCTCGGAAAGGCGCCATTCGCTCTCCGGCTCGGTGCGTTTGGCACCAATCGCCGAACGGGCCCTAGACAGCCCGACGTTCAGTGTCACAGGTGGTGCGGTTGTTGGTTGTGAAGGAGAAAGCGAAGGTGGTGGAGGTTTCTGTGGTGGTTTGATGTTATGGTGTCGTTTGGGAATGGCGGTGAAGCGATGTTTGCAGGATGGAGTTGTGAAGGTAAAGGTAGTGGCTGTTTGCGTTGTTGGCGGCTTAATGGTCGAAAATAACAATAGAGAAAGAAAAAAATGGCTAATCAAAGCGTCGCAGCCCGGATGAATCACACATATTCCCTCTATACAATGGTTGGGCTAACTACACATGGACGTGGACTTACCGAGATATCTCACCTGAGGACTCTTTATGGTGTAATGCGAATTTTCACAACCGTAACAATACTATACATATTACGTACTTCCACAACATTTGTCATTAATAGAATAGAAAACTCTGTCGTTAATAGAAAACACAACATTTAGCTCCGGATGATGCTGTTAGAGGTGGGAGGGTGGAGTGGCGTTGTGGGAGGGTGGATTGGAGAGAGGGAAGGGTGAGTGGGGGAAGGATCCGGTCAGGTATGGGAGCATACGCCAGAGCAGCGCTTCGCTGCGTCCACTTTCTCCCAGTACTCCAGGGGCCTCCATCTGGCCATAACCCAGGCAGATGCCTGGCCCATCCCCATCTCCTTGAGATGCCAACAACCTGATGAAACCACAAGGCATGTGGTTGGCTCATGGCCTCCTCCACTCACGAGGCTCCCTCGCTGAGAGAATCTGGTGAGCAGGATTAGCATCAGGAAAACGAGCCACATGTCCATACAGCCGCAGCTGACACTCACGGACGATGCAGGTAACAAATCTCATTTGAGTCTCTCTCAGCAACCACTTGTTTGACACAAAGTCCAACCAGCGAGAGCCAAGGATTCTCCGAAGAGAGCTGGTACCAAAGGAATTAAGTCTCCATCTCAGATCCCTGCTCAGAGTCCAAGTCTCAGATCCATAAAGCAAGACTGGAAGCACCAAGGACCTTAAGAATCGGACTTTCGTCCTCCTGTAGAGGTGCCAACAGTGCCACAGCCCATGATCCAGTGAATCCATGACTCCCCAGGCCAAACCCAGACATCTATTGACCTCTGGCTCAGAGCTAGCAAAGACGAATATAACTGCCAAAGCAAGTGAATCTCTCCGTGACCTCAACATCCTCACCACAAACAGGTACAGACAAGATAGCAGCATCCAAGATGTCATTGAAAGCCGGGGTCTGAGTTTTGACCCAGGAAACCTGTAATCCCAGCAGCTCCGACTCCTCATTCAGCACCTTGAGGGCCCCCAGAAGGATATCCAGAGTCTCCGCAAAGATGACTGCATCATCTGCGAAATCAAGGTGAGAGATCTTGACATTCCCAAACTATGCACCGCAGCTTGATCTCTCCGACATCCTGCCCAGAATCCAGTCCATACAATCGCTGAAAAGTGTGGGGGCCGGTACACCCCAGTAATAACCCTGGGGCCGGTACACCCCAGGGGTCGGTACACCCCTGACAAACCCCAGTAATAACTGTAAGCAAGAAAAAGAGCAATCAGAGATTGCAGACCCTCGGCAGGACTTCTTTTGAGTGGTGTATTTTTTTGGCTTAAGGGTAATTTGGCTGCCAACCATGTGACCTATGATATGATATGTGTGAAACTTTTGTTCCTCATGGACAGGCAGTCAAATGAGTACAGTTTCGCCTGGATTTGTTCAGCGACTTCAAATAAGTTTTTCTTTTTAACAATATGGCTGCCGAATCACGTGACTGATGACATAATGAAAAAATTTTTATGTGGACCATTTTATCCTTAGATGACCCTCAAAATTTTTTATACTGATCGGATGTGGCACATTTTTCATTTTTCTAAATATGCAATTATGATGTCATAACGAGGGCACCTATGACCTCATAAAAAATGAAACTTATTCTCCAGGTGGACTACTTGCTGTGTGCCAAGTTTCAATTTTTTCATTGGTGCGGCTTCAGAGATACAGAGGTCCAAAGTTTTTTGGTTTTTCCAACATGGCTGCCACGTCACATGACATATGACGTCATATTTATCATTTAAACATTCTACACGAGTAGCCGCTCATATGTTGAAAATTTCCTCTCAATCGGACAAGTGGTTGCGGAGAAAAACATTAAAGTTGTGTGTGGACAAACAAACAAACAAACAAGCAGTCATAGACTGGTCTTACGAAATCGTCAACTTGACCTCTGACCTTGTCTAATAAAGCTGTCTCGAGAGAAGGTAGCGACGCAAACGAGCGCGTAATGCTGTGTCTTACAATCCCCTCATTAGCATAATCTTCAGTGCATAATACCTCAGATACGACACCCGACATAAATCTCATAAAACATCCGATTTTACCAGAATTCGACAAACCGAGTTTAAGTGTCCTAAGCGATCGCAAAAACGAAGACAAAATTAAAATCGAAGTTAAAATGAACTCGCAACGTCGAGCAAAGCAAAATCGGCATTTCTCCACGCAATTATTTAATATTATTTATCAAAGTCACAAAACCGTAATATTCGCCATCCACCAACAATCTTACATAATCCGACGGCTCAGCGAGTCAGGCATGCGACGATAACCTTTATTGGGATAAAAAATGACTTTTAAACACATGTTTATTGAAAAAACCGTCACCGCGCACACGGAAAACCTTAACGTGACTCAACGACGCGTCTGCTCGAGCGCACTGCATCATGGACGACCCGTGACGTCTGCTCGAGCGCACTGCATCATGGGACGACCCGTGACGTCTGCTCGAGCGCACTGCATCATGGGACGACCCTTGACGCTTCGAGTGAAATATTTTTTTATTCAATCTTAAAACGTCTCCAAAACATCCGATTTTTACCAGAATTTCGACAACCGAGTTTTAAGCATCCGAAGCGATCGCAAAAACCGAAGACAAAATAAAAATCGAAGTTAAAACGAACTCGTAACGTCGAGCGAAGCAAAAATACTCACATTTCTCCATGTTAATTTACGGAATTATGTTTGACCTCACTGTGACCTTGACCTTTGACCGATTTTGACCCAAATCTAATCAGCGCTAGCCATCACCCTCCTGAATCACGTGATGTAATTTGACATTGGTAGCTTCTTCCGTTCTCGAGTTATCGTGCCTACAAACAAACAAACAAACAAACATACAACAAGCAGTCATAGACTGGTACTTACGAAATCGTCAACTTGACCTCTGACTTTGTCTAATAAAAGCTGTCTCTGGAGAAGGTAGCGACGCAAACCAGAAGTTTCTTCCATGCTTCTGTACCAAACCATCAAAAATTGAATTTTTGACCTCACCGTGACCTTGACCTTTGACCGATTTTGACCAAATCTAATCAGCACGAGCCATCACCCTCCTGAATCACGTGGTGTAATTTGACATTGGTAGCTTCTTCCGTTCTCGAGTTATCATTTTTTGGATGTTTGACCTCACTGTGACTTGACTTTGACCGATTTTGACCAATATCTAATCAGCACTCGCCATCACCCTCCTGAATCAAGTGGTCTAATTTGACATTGGTAGCTTCTTCCGTTCTCGAGTTATCTGTACCAAACATCAAAATGAATATTTGACCTCACTGTGACCTTGACCGTTGACCGATTTCGACCAAAATCTAATCAGCCTTGCCATCACCCTCCTGAATCACGTGGTGTAATTTGACATTGGTAGCTTCTTCCGTTCTCGAGTTATCGTGCTACAACAAACAAACAACAAACATACAACATACAAACAACAACAAACGAACGGAAGTCATCAATATACTTAAGAAATCTTTAGATTTCGTAAGTACAAAACAAGCAGTCATAGACTGGTACTTACGAAATCGTCAACTTGACCTCTGACCTTTCTAATAAAAGCTGTCTCTAGAGAAGGTAGTGACGCAAACTGAAGTTTCTACGATGATTCTGTACCAAACCATCAAAATCGAATGTTTGACCTCACCGTGACCTTGACCGTTGACCGATTTTGACCAAAATCTAATCAGCACTAGCCATCACCCTCCTGAATCACGTGGTGTAATTTGACATTGGTAGCTTTTTGTTCTCGAGTTATCTGTACCAACCATCAAAAATCGAATGTTTGACCTCACCGTGACCTTGACCGTTGACCGATTTTGACCAAAATCTAATCAGCACTAGCCATCACCCTCCTGAATCACGTGGTGTAATTTGACATTGGTAGCTTCTTCCGTTCTCGAGTTATCTGTACCAAAACCATCAAAAATCGAATATTTGACCTCACTGTGACATTGACCTTTGAACCGATTTTGACCAAAATCTAATCAGCACTAAGCATCACCCTCTGAATCACGTGATGTAATTTGACATTGGTAGCTTCTTCGTTCTCGAGTTATCGTGCGACAAACAAACAAAAAGCAGTCATAGACTGGTACTTACAATCGTCAACTTGACCTCTGACCTTGTCTAATAAAAGCTGTCTCTAGAGAAGGTAGCGACGCAAACCAGAAGTTTTACGATGATTCTGTACCAAACCATCAAAAATCGAATGTTTGACCTCACCGTGACCTTGACCGTTGACCGATTTTGCCAAAATCTAATCAGCACTAGCCACCACCCTCCTGAATCACGTGGTGTAATTTGACATTGGTAGCTTCTTCCGTTCTCGAGTTATCTGTACCAAACCATCAAAAATCGAATTTTTGACCTACTGTGACCTTGACCTTTGACCGATTTTGACCAAAATCTAATCAGCACTAGCCATCACCCTCCTGAATCACGTGATGTAATTTGACATTGGTAGCTCCTTCCGTTCTCGAGTTATCATGCCTACAAACAAACAACAAGCATACAAACAAACAAACAAGCAGTCATAGACTGGTACTTACGAAATCGTCAACTTGACCTCTGACCTTGTCTCATAAAACTGTCTCTAGAGAAGGTAGCGACGCAAACCAGAAGTTTCTACAATGATTCTGTACCAAACCATCAAAAATCGAATGTTTGGATGTTTGACCTCACTGTGACCTTGACCTTTTTGACCGATTTTGACCAAAATCTAATCAGCGCTAGCCACCACCCTCCTGATTCACGTGGTGTAATTTGACATTGGTAGCTTCTTCCGTTCTCGAGTTATCATTTTTTTGATGTTTGACCTCACTGTGACCTTGACCTTTGACCGATTTTGACCAAAATCTAATCAGCACTCGCCATCACCTCCTGAATCAAGTGGTCTAATTTGACATTGGTAGCTTCTTCCGTTCTCGAGTTATCTGTACCAAACATCAAAAAATCGAATATTTGACCTCACTGTGACTTGACCGTTGACCGAATTTCGACCAAAATCTAATCAGCACTTGCCATCACCCTCCTGAATCACGTGTGTAATTTGACATTGGTAGCTTCTTCCGTTCTCGAGTTATCGTGCCTACAAACAAACAAACAAACAAACATACAAACATACAAACAAACAAACAAACAGAAACGGAAGTCATCAATATACTAAGAAATCTTTAGATTTCGTAAGTCAAACAAGCAGTCATAGACTGGTACTTACGAAATCGTCAACTTGACCTCTGACCTTGTCTAATAAAAGCTGTCTCTAGAGAAGGTAGTGACGCAAACCAGAAGTTTCTACGATGATTCTGTACCAAACCATCAAAATCGAATGTTTGACCTCACCGTGACCTTGACCGTTGACCGATTTTGACCAAATCTAATCAGCACTAGCCATCACCTCCTGAATCACGTGGTGTATATTTGACATTGGTAGCTTCTTCTGTTCTCGAGTTATCTGTACCAAACCATCAAAAATCGAATGTTTGACCTCACCGTGACCTTGACCGTTGACCGATTTTGACAAAATCTAATCAGCACTAGCCATCACCCTCCTGAATCACGTGTGTAATTTGACATTGTAGCTTCTTTCCGTTCTCGAGTTATCTGTACCAAACCATCAAAAATCGATATTTGACCTCACTGTGACCTTGACCTTTGACCGATTTTGACCAAAATCTAATCAGCACTAGCCATCACCCTCCTGAATCACGTGTGTAATTGACATTGGTAGCTTATTCCGTTCTCGAGTTATCGTGCCGACAAACAAACAAACAAATAAACCAATGTCACCCGTAGGGTGATCCATATCTTGCCAAAAGGTGACCACGTGTGACTTCTTTAAGGTCACACTGAGGTGAACAGAGCTGCTATCCACCAGGAGCGACTCCTTGAGGAATATCTGCCTACGAGAGATTCCGATGAAGATCGTTCTACAGAGTAACCATGAAAAAAATATGCGTTTGCCTCATAACGTCACCAAATCACGTCATAATGTCTCAAGCTTGATATATCTAGAAAGCACTCATCGAGGTGTTCAATTTGAGGGTACTACACGATTGGTTCCTAAAACTTGAAAATTTGACCTTGGGGTCAAATGTTTGACCTTAGGCGTTAACCATGAAGGTCAAGGCCAATCGCCACCAAAAATTAATCAGCTGAATGCCAGACCATGAACTATATTCCCATGAAGTTTGAAGACGATCAGATCAAAATTACTCAAAAAATAAGGGTTTCGTCGACTCCCCTGATTTGCGACAAAAGTGACCTTGACCTTTGACCTTGACCTTCAAAATTTTATGCGCTGAAAGGGACCTCTATAGGCTCTGATATGCGAAGTTACAAAAATTTCCAATGAAAACTGTGCTCTGCAGAGTGATTTATACGTGATTACAGATTTAAAAAAAAAAAAAAAACACACAAAAAAACACATGAAGGTCAAGGCCAATCGCCCCAAAAATTAACCAGCTGAGCGCCAGACCATGACTATATTCCCATGAGTTTGAAGACGATCCGATCAAAATTACTCAAAAATGAAGGGTTTTGTCGATTACACTGATTTGGCGAAAAAGTGACCTTGACCTTTGACCTTGACCTTTCAAAATTTATGGCCTGAAAGGGACCTCCATAGGCCTCTGATATGCGAGTACAAAAATTTCCAATTGAAAACTGTGGTCTGCAGAATTTTTTTTTCGTGATTACAGACAAACAAACAAAACAAACAAAAAAAAAATAAAAAAAACATACAGACTGACTAACATATCTTGCAAAAACTTCGTTTTTGGCAAGATAACAAGCAGTCATAGACTGTACTTACGAAATCGTCAATTGACCTCTGACCTGTCTAATAAAAAGCTGTCTCTAGAGAAGGTAGCGACGCAAACCAGAAGTTTTCTACGATGATTCTGTACCAAACCATCAAAAATCGAATGTTTGACCTCACCGTGACCTTGACCGTTGACCGATTTTGACCAAAATCTAATCAGCACTAGCCATCACCCTCCTGAATCACGTGGTGTAATTTGACATTGGTAGCTTCTTCCGTTCTCGAGTTATCTGTACCAAACCATCAAAAACGAATATTTGACCTCACTGTGACCTTGACCTTTGACCGATTTTGACCAAAAATCTAATCAGCACTAGCCATCACCCTCCTGAATCACGTGATGTAATTTGACATTGGGTAGCTCTTCTCCGTTCTCGAGTTATCGTGCCTACAAAACAAACAACAAGCAGTCATAGATGGTACTTACGAAATCGTCAACTTGACCACTGAACCTTGCCGAATAAAGCTGTGTCTAGAGAAGGTAGCGACGAAACCAGAAGTTTCTACGATGATTGTACCAAACCATCAAAATCGATTGTTTGACCTCACCCGTGACCTTGACCGTTGACCGATTATGACCAAAATGTAATCAGCACTAGCCATCACCCTCCTGAATCACGTGTGTGTAATTTGACATTGGTAGCTTCTTCCGTTCTCGAGTTATCGTGCCTACAAACAAACACATACAAACAAGCAGTCATAGACTGGTACTTACGAAATCGTCAACTTGACCTCTGACCTTGTCTAATAAAAGCTGTCTCGAGAGAAGGTAGCGACGCAAACGAGCGCGTAATGCTGTGTCTTACAATCCCCCTCATTAGCATAATCTTCAGTGCATAATACCTCAGATACGACACCCGACATAAATCTCATAAAACATCCGATTTTTACAAGAATTTCGACAACCGAGTTTTAAGCGTCCTAAGCGATCGCAAAAACCGAAGACAAAATTAAAATGAAGTTAAAATGAACTCGCAACGTCGAGCAAAGCAAAAAATCGGCATTTCTCCACGCAATTATTAATAATTATTTTTATCAAAGTCACAAAACCGTAACATTCGGCACCACCAACAATCTTTACATAATCCGACGGCTCAGCGAGTCAGGCATGCGACGATAACCTTTATTGGATAAAAAATGACTTTTAAAACACCATCTTTATTGAAAAAACCGTCACGCCGCACACGGAAAACCTTAACGTGACTCAACGACGCGTCTGCTCGAGCGCACTGCATCATGGGACGACCCGTGACGTCTGCTCGAGCGCACTGCATCATGGGACGACCCTTGACGCTTCGAGTGAAATATTTTTTATTCAATCTTAAAACGTCTCCAAAACATCCGATTTTTACAAGAATTTTGACAACCGAGTTTTAAGCATCCGAAGCGATCGCAAAAACCGAAGACAAAATTAAAATCGAAGTTAAAACGAACTCGTAACGTCGAGCGAAGCAAAAATACTACATTTCTCCATGTTAATTTACAGAATTATGTTTGACCTCACTGTGACCTTGACCTTTGACCGATTTTGACCAAAATCTAATCAGCGCTAGCCATCACCTCCTGAATCACGTGATGTAATTTGACATTGTAGCTTCTTCCGTTCTCGAGTTATCGTGCCTACAAACAAACAAACAAAACAACAATACAAACAAACAAACAACAAACAGAAACGGAAGGCATCAATATACTTACGAAATCTTTAGATTTCGTAAGTAACAAGCAGTCATAGACTGGTACTTACGAAATCGTCAACTTGACCTCTGACCTTGTCTAATAAAAGCTGTCTCTAGAGAAGGTAGCGACGCAAACCAGAAGTTTCTACGATGATTCTGTACCAAACCATCAAAATGGAATATTTGACCTCACTGTGACCTTGACCTTTGACCGATTTTGACCAAAATCTAATCAGCACTAGCTACACCCTCCTGCATCACGTGATGTAATTTGACATTGGTAGCTTCTTCCGTTTCTCGAGTTATCGTGCTACAAACAAACAAACATACACAACAAACAAGCAGTCATAGACTGGTACTTACGAAATCGTCAACTGACCTCTGACCTTGTCTAATAAAAGCTGTCTCTAGAGAAGGTAGCGACGCAAACCAGAAGTTTCTACGATGATTCTGTACCAAACCATCAAAAATCGAATGTTTGACCTCACCGTGAACCTTGACCGTTTGACCGATTTTGACCAAAATCAAATCAGCACTAGCCATCAACCCTCCTGAATCACGTGGTGTAATTTGACATTGGTAGCTTCTTCCGTTCTCGAGTTATTGTACCAAACCATCAAAATCGAATATTTGACCTCACTGTGACCTTGACCTTTGACCGATTTTGACCAAAATCTAATCAGCACTAGCCATCACCCTCCTGAATCACGTGATGTA
Source organism: Eptatretus atami (assembly GCA_035128595.1). NCBI lineage: Eukaryota > Metazoa > Chordata > Myxini > Myxiniformes > Myxinidae > Eptatretus > Eptatretus atami. The sequence continues at coordinate 91,222,229 of CM068956.1, read as the reverse complement.
ATTTGACATTGTAGCTTCTTCCGTTCTCGAGTTATCGTGCCTACAAACAAACAAACATACAAACAAACAAACAAGCAGTCATAGACTGGTACTTACGAAATCGTCAACTTGACCTCTGACCTTGTCTAATAAAAGCTGTCTCTAGAAAGAGGTAGCGACGCAACCAGAAGTTTCTACGATGATTCTGTACCAAACCATCAAAAATCGAATGTTTGACCTCACCGTGACCTTGACCGTTGACCGATTTTGACCAAAATCTAATCAGCACTAGCCATCACCCTCCTGAACCACGTGGTGTAATTTGACATTGGTAGCTTCTTCCATTCTCGAGTTATCTGTACCAACCATCAAATTAATATTTGACCTCACTGTGACCTTGACCTTTGACCGATTTTGACCAAATCTAATCAGCACTAGCATCACCCTCCTGAATCACGTGATGTAATTTGACATTGGTAGCTTCTTCCGTTCTCGAGTTATCGTGCCTACAAAACAAACAAAACAAACAACAACAAACAGAACGGAAGTCATCAATATACTTAGAAATCTTTAGATTTCGTAATAAAACAGTCATAGACTGGTACTTACGAAATCGTCAACTTGACCTCTGACCTTGTCTAATAAAGCTGTCTCTCGAGAAGGTAGCGACGCAAACCAGAAGTTTCTACGATGATTCTGTACCAAACCATCAAAATCGAATGTTTGACCTCACCGTGACCTTGACCGTTGACCGATTTGACCAAAATCTAATCAGCACTAGCCATCCCCTCCTGAATCACGTGGTGTAATTTGACATTGGTAGCTTCTTCCGTTCTCAAGTTATCTGTACCAAACCATCAAAAATCGAATGTTTGACCTCACCGTGACCTTGACCGTTGACCGATTTTGACCAAATCTAATCAGCACTAGCCATCACCCTCCTGAATCAGTGATGTAATTTGACATTGGTAGCTTCTTCCGTTCTCGAGTTATCGTGCCTACAACAAACAAACAAACAAGCCAGCCCATAGACTGGGTACTTACGAAATCGTCAACTTGACCTCTGACCTTGTCTAATAAAAGCTGTCTCTAGAGAAGGTGGCGACGCAAACCAGAAGTTTCTACGATGATTCTGTACCAAACCATGAAAATCGAATGTTTGACCTCACCGTGACCTTGACCGTTGACCGATTTTGACCAAATCTAATCAGCATCAGCCATCACCCTCCTGAATCACGTGGTGTAATTTGACATTGGTAGCTTCTTCCGTTCTCGAGTTATCTGTACCAAACCATCAAAAATCGAATGTTTGACCTCACCGTGACCTTGACCGTTGACCGATTTTGACCAAAATCTAATCAGCACTAGCCATCACCCTCCTGAATCACGTGGTGTAATTGACATTGGTAGCTTCTTCCGTCTCGAGTTATCGTGCCTACAAACAAAAAACAAACAACAAACATACAAACAATACAAACAACAAACAGAACGTAGTCATCAATATACTTACGAAATCTTTGATTTCGTAAGTAACAAACAAGCAGTCATAGACTGGTACTTACGAAATCGTCAACTTGACCTCTGACCTGTCTAATAAAAGCATGAATCAGTCAGAAGCCCAAGGGGAGCTTGAATTCTGAATTCATTGTGGCCTACGATTTTACACTGTGGTTTGCAGATAATGAGTCCCAGACAAAAACTAGATTTGTTATAAAATTCCATTTTTTTTTTTTAAGTGATTCAGTACAGCAGGATATCCAGATAATAGGTGTATTACTTTTCAGAAGAATCTGATAAAAGACTTATTATTTATATATATATATATATCAGTTATTCATCGCTGTTCCAGAATTTCGACAACCGAGTTTTAAGCGTCCTAAGCGATCGCAAAAACCAAGAACAAAATTAAAATCGAAGTTAAAACGAACTCGTAACGTCGAGCGAAGCAAAATCTCCATTTCTCCATGCAAAACCTTAACGTCACTCAACGACATGTCTGCTCGAGCGCACTGCATCATGGGACGACCCGTGACGTCTGCTCGAGCGCACTGATCATGGGACGACCCGTGACGTCTGCTCGAGCGCAATGCATCATGGACGACCTTGACGCTTCGAGTGAAATATTTTTTTATACATCTTAAAACGTCTCCAAAACATCCGATTTTTACCAGAATTTCGACAACCGAGTTTTAAGCGTCCTAAGCGATCGCAAAAACCGAAGACAAAATTAAAATCGAAGTTAAAACGAACTCGTAACGTCGAGCGAAGCAAAAATCTCCATTTATCCATGCAAAACCTTAACGTGACTCAACGACGCGTCTGCTCGAGCACAAGCATCATGGGACGACCCGTGATGTCTGCTCGAGCGCAATGCATCATGGGACGACCCTTGACGCTTCGAGTGAAAATATTTTTTATACAATCTTAAAACGTCTCCAAAACATCCGATTTTACCAGAATTTCGACAACCGAGTTTTAAGCGTCCTAAGCGATCGCAAAACTGAAGACAAAATTAAAATCGAAGTTAAAACGAACTCGTAACGTCGAGCGAAGCAAAAAATCTCCATTTCTCCACGCAAAACCTTAACGTCAATCAACGACGCGTCTGCTCGAGCGCACTGCATCATGGGACGACCCGTGACGTCTGCTCGAGCGCACTGCATCGGGGACGACCCTTGACGGTTCGAGTGAAATATTTTTATACAATCTTAAAACGTCTCCAAAACATCAGATTTTTACCAGAATTTCGACAACCGAGTTTTAAGCGTCCTAAGCGATCGCAAAAACTGAAGACAAAATTAAAATCGAAGTTAAAACGAACTCGTAACGTCGAGCGAAGCAAAAATACTGCATTTCTCCATGTGAATTTACGGAATTATGTTTGACCTCACTGTGACCTTGACTTTGACCGATTTTGACCAAAATCTAATCAGCACTAGCCATCACCCTCCTGAATCACGTGGTGTATTTGACATTGGTAGCTTCTTCCGTTCTCGGTTATTGTACCAACCATCAAAAATCGAATGTTTGACCTCTCCGTGACCTTGACCGTTGACCGATTTTGACCAAATCTAATCAGCACTAGCCATCACCCTCCTGAATCACGTGGTGTAATTTGACATTGGTAGCTTCTTCCGTTCTCGAGTTATTGTGCCTACAAACAAACAAACAAACAAACAAGCAGTCATAGACTGGTACTTACGAAATCGTCAACTTGACCTCTGACCTTGTCTAATAAAAGCTGTCTCTAGAGAAGGTAGCGACGCAAACCAGAAGTTTCTAGATGATTCTGTACCAAACATTAAAAATCGAATGTTTGACCTCACCGTGACCTTGACCGTTGCCGATTTGACCAAAATCTAATCAGCACTAGCCATCACCCTCCTGAATCACTGGTGTAATTTGACATTGGTAGCTTCTTCCGTTCTCGAGTTATCTGTACCAAACCATCAAAAATCGAATGTTTGACCTCACCGTGACCTTGACCGTTGACCGATTTTGACCAAAATCTAATCAGCACTCGCCATCACCCTCCTGAATACGTGTGTAATTTGACATTGGTAGCTTCTTCCGTTCTCGAGTTATCTGTACCAAACCATCAAAAATCGAATGTTGACCTCACCGTGACCTTGACCGTTGACCAATTTTGACCAAAATCTAATCAGCACTAGCCATCCACGTCCTGAATCAGGTGGTGTAATTTGACATTGGTAGCTTCTTCCGTTCTGAGTTATCTGTACCAAACCATCAAAAACGAATGTTTGACCTCACCGTGACCTTGACCGTTGACCGATTTTGACCAAAATCTAATCAGCACTAGCCATCACCCTCCTGAATCAACGTGGTGTAATTCGACATTGGTAGCTTCTTCCGTTCTCGATTATCGTGCCTACAAACAACAAACATACAAACAAACAAACAAACAGAAACGGAAGTCATCAATATACTTAGGAAATCTTTAGATTTCATAAGTAACAAGCAGTCATAGACTGGTACTTACGAAATCGTCAACTTGACTCTGACCTTGTCTAATAAAAGCTGTCTCGAGAGAAGGGCGACGTAAACCAGAAGTTTCTACGATGATTCTGTTCAAAACCATCAAAAATCGTAACGTCGACCGAAGCAAAAATCTCCATTTCTCCACGTGAATTTACGGAATTATGTTTGACCTCACTGTGACCTTGACCTTTGACCGATTTTGACCAAAATCTAATCAGCACTAGCCATCACCCTCCTGAATCACGTGGTGTAATTTGACATTGGTAGCTTCTTCCGTTCTCGAGTTATCATGCCTACAAACAAACAAACAAGCAGTCATAGACTGGTACTTACGAAATCGTCACTTGACTCTGACCTTGTCTAATAAAAGCTGTCTCTAGAGAAGGTAGCGACGCAAACCAGAAGTTTCTACGATGATTCTGTACCAAACCATCAAAAATCGAATGTTTGACCTCACCGTGACCTTGACCGTTGACCGATTTTGACCAAAATCTAATCAGCACTAGCCATCACCCGCCTGAATCACGTGGTGTAATTTGACATTGGTAGCTTCTTCCGTTCTCGAGTTATCTGTACCAAACCATCAAAAATCGAATGTTTGACCTCACCGTGACCTTGACCGTTGACCGATTTTGACCAAAAATCTAATCAGCACTAGCCATCACCCTCCTGAATCACCTGGTGTAATTTGACATTGGTAGCTTCTTCCGTTCTCGAGTTATCTGTACCAAACCATCAAAAATCGAATGTTTGACCTCACCGTGACCTTGACCGTTGACCGATTTTGACCAAAATCTAATCAGCACTAGCCATCACCCTCCTGAATCACGTGGTGTAATTTGACATTGTAGCTTCTTCCGTTCTCGAGTTATCTGTACCAAACCATCAAAAATCGAATGTTTGACCTCACCTGGACCTTGACCTTTGACCGATTTTGACCAAAATCTAATCAGCACTAGCCATCACCCTCCTGAATCACGTGGTGTAATTTGACATTGGTAGCTTCTTCCGTTCTCGAGTTATCTGTACCAAACCATCAAAATCGAATATTTGACCTCGCTGTACCAAACCATCAAAAATCGAATGTTTGACCTCACCGTGACCTTGACCGTTGACCGATTTTGACCAAAATCTAATCAGCACTAGCCATCACCCTCCTGAATCACGTGGTGTAATTTCACATTGGGAGCTTCTTCCGTTCTCGAGTTATCTGTACCAAACCATCAAAAATCGAATGTTGACCGCACCGTGACCATGACCGTTGACCGATTTTGACAAAATCTAATCGGCACTAGCCATCACCCTCCTGAATCACGTGGATAATTTGACATTGGTAGCTTCTTCCGTTCTCGAGTTATCGTGCCTACAAACAAACAAACATACAAACAAGCAGTCATAGACTGGTACTTACGAAATCGTCAACTTGACCTCTGACCTTCTCTCATAAAAGCTGTCTCGAGAGAAGGTAGCGACGCAAACGGAGCGCGTAATGCTGTGTCTTACAATCCCCCTCATTAGCATAATCTTTAGTGCATAATACCTCAGATACGACACCCGACATAAATCTCAAAACATCCGATTTTTACCAGAATTTCGACAACCGAGTTTTAAGCGTCCTAAGCGATCGCAAAAAACCGAAGACAAAATTAAAATCGAAGTTAAAATGAACTCGCAAGGTCGAGCAAAGCAAAATCGGCATTTCTCCACGCAATTATTTAATATTATTTTATCAAAGTCACAAAACCGTAATATTCGGCCATCCACCAACAATCTTTACATAATCCGACGGCTCAGCGAGTCAGGCATGCGACGATAACCTTTATTGGGATAAAAAATGACTTTTAAACACCATGTTTATTGAAAAAAACCGTCACCGCGCACACGGAAAACCTTAACGTGACTCAACGACGCGTCTGCTCGAGCGCACTGCATCATGGACGACCCGTGACGTCTGCTCGAGCGCACTGCATCATGGGACGACCCTTGACGCTTCGAGTGAAATATTTTTTATTCAATCTTAAAACGTCTCCAAAACATCCGATTTTTACCAGAATTTCGACAACCGAGTTTTAAGCATCCGAAGCGATCGCAAAAACCGAAGACAAAATTAAAATCGAGGTTAAAACGAACTCGTAACGTCGAGCGAAGCAAAAAAACTCACATTTCTCCATGTTAATTTACGGAATTATGTTTGACCTCACTGTGACCTTGACCTTTGACCGATTTTGACCAAAATCTAATCAGCGCTAGCCATCACCCTCCGAATCACGTGATGTAATTTGACATTGGTAGCTTCTTCCATTCTCGAGTTATCGTGCCTACAAACAAACAAACAAACAAATACAAACAAACAAACAAACAAACAGAAACGGAAAGGCATCAATATACTTACGAAATCTTTAGATTTCGTAAGTAACAACAAACAAACATACAAACAAACAAACAAACAGAAACGGAAGTCATCAAAATACTTTACGAAATCTTTAGATTTCGTAAGTAACAAACAGACCCAAATGCAATATCCTCTCCTCTGACGAGGATAACAAAAGTCTTCCCTGTAACATGACTGACAAAAGTTTCACTTGTTCTGAAACCTTACAACACAAACATCGACAGTCGACAAATTACACTTTCGAAAAACAGCATTACATGGTACTTGACAAAACAGACACATTTTTCTTAAGCCAATCATTAACATCACTTTTTTTCAGCCTTTAACATAGTCTGGTTGACTTCTTCTTCATGTGCAGCCTGTGGCTGCTGGTTGCATCACTGGATGAGGGCACAGCTATGCCACCGATACAATGCCCCTATTACCAATACACTGGTGACCTCAGAAAAATGACAGGCTAAGTCAACCACACCTGATGTTAATTCAACGGTATTTACAGGGGCTCAAAAGTGCCACAAATGGTGAGAGGGGTACCAACACCTAGCTAATTTACATAGTGACAATTGAAATTGCCACAAATGAGGAAGAGAGAGAGTTTTCGATGAGTGGTTTGGCTGAGTTTGTCCATGTTGACTGAGAGAGATGTAGATGGATTCATCACTGTTTGGAGGACGGCACAACACACAGATAAACAAGAGGTGGGAGCAGAGGGGGAGTCACAGCCAAATATACTCCTGGGGGTTGGGATGTGTAACATTAGTACATTGAGAGTGATAAATGGTGATCACAATGTACAATGTGACGCCACTGCCAGGACAGGGTTCAGGTCAATCAAATCGGAAGAGACAATAGCAAAAGAGAGACACTAAGGAGTCAGGGATGTCCTGTGGGAGGAAGTATTCTGTTAAACAGATGATGTCCAGGCTGTCAGTGGCAACATGGTTTGAGAGATGTGTTAGTTTGGAGCTGAGGCCTCAGATGTTTGAGGTTCCCATAGTGAAGGACAAGGGATTTGGTGTTTGTGGGGTGTCGGACAGGTGGGAGGCTTGAAAGATAGTGTTGAAAATAGGATAGCATTGAAAAGGCAGAAAGGATAGCATTTGGGGAGGAAAATGAGATAGAAGAAACAGGATGACAATACAACCTCAAAACTGAGACGATTAAGCTCCGGCTATCTGAGAAAACCTAATGAGGACAAAAAACCAAATTCAACAAATATCGACAACAATCACGATTTATCACAGAAAACTTTAGATGAAAATACAAACAGCACACAGACAAAAATATAACAGAAAATGTGATTTTCTTTGATTCACGTGGAAGGAGAGCTGTGGATTTGACTTACATGTGGATTAACTCCCAAATACTTGTCCTTTATTTTTATGTGCTCTCTTCACGTAATTCATCTGAACATCTCAATCAGCTCTTCACATGGTTGTATTTTATCCATTGACTTCATCTTCTTACGTATAAACCTTGTGTTATCAAGGTTTTTCTTCACAAGGACCAATGTTAATTGACCTACAGTTATGGCACAAAGAGGTTTTTTTGTTGGTGAATTAAACCACTTCCATCAAAGACATTTATGGGCCATGATTCCCTCAGCCTCAATATCAGTCCATTCACAAGCAAATCACCAAATAGTTATTTATGCATTGCAGTTTCATTAATGATCATTCCTGCTGTATTAGCAGCTTTTTCTTGGATTCCAGAGTTAGAAAAGCAAACACAAACCTTCTGGTATTGCATTCCCATTTCCTACATTGTCCATTCATGACTCGTCTGTCTGTTGCAGTGTTGCTTGCAAAATACCATCAGTGATGTATTACAATTGGCCCATTGCAGAATTTCTTAGTTCACCATTAACCAGTTGTATAAGGCATTTGGCATATTTCTCGCCGTGCTAGTCAATCTCTCCCTCATGCCATACTCAGATATTTTCACAAAGCTTATAAATGTGGAAGTGCTGTCATAGAGCAGAGAATTTAATGCATGAATCCATTATTTGCACCCATGAACCATGCTTGACTATTGGCTGGACTTGGCGGAAGTCACCGCCAAGTAAAATTAATTTGCCTGCAAATGGAAAATCATCCTGCATCAAATCACACAACGCCCAGTCCATTGCCTCAAGCATATGGCAATGCACCGTTGGTGCTTCATCTCGCACAATGAGAGCTGCCTGGTGGATAAGTGTGGCAAGCTTAGTCGGGCTGAAACCTTTATTTATTTTCTAAAATGCTCTTCCCTTTATTTGGGCAGTGTATTGGCAACAGCCTGCTGCCTCGATTTAGTCTCTAATTGCCCATCCCTTTATTTGGGTGTTGTATTGGCAACAGACCATTGCCCAAATAACCCATGTTACAGACATGAAGCAAAAACATGCCCACTGCTTTTGTGCATCCTTACTATAATTCACACACTGGTATTTGTGTGTTTTTGTGGGTGTGTTTGTCACACTACTCCTACAGTTCTGGGACCCCAATTAATATATCGGGGTGTTTTTATCTTTGCCGGTGGTCTTGGGAGGGCCGCAAATTCTCTATGTAAATGTGTATTGTGTAGCACCACCTCCAGGTAGAGGAGGGTATTGCAAGTCTCCACCATTTACAGTTCAGTATTCCTGTCCCCACATTTTCCAGTGCTGTGAGGTGTTTTGAATTATAAGCAGTCGGCATTTTTTGCTTCGTGCACATAGCCTGGGTTATATACTGTATATATATA
>CM068956.1:91191548-91205813 GCA_035128595.1 Eptatretus atami | reverse complement strand
ACCCTCTCTGAACACGTGGTGAATTTGACATGTGTAGCCTTCTTCCGTTCTCGCGAGTTTATCGTGCCTACAAACAAACATACCAAACAAACAAACCAAACAAACATACAGAAACAAACAAACGAAACAGAACAGAAACGGTAGTCATGCAATATACTTACAAATCTTAACAAGCAGTCATAGGACTGTACTTACAAAATCGTCAACTTGACCCTGACCTTGTCTGAATAAAAGCTGTCGTCTAGAAAAGGTAATGCGACGCGAAACCAAAGGTTCTCTACGATGTTGCTGTACCAACCATCAAAAATCAATGTTTGATCCCTCACCCTGAGCCTGACGTTGACGCGATTTGAGCAAAAGTCAAATGCAGCAGTAGCCATTCACGCCTCCTGAATCACGTGTGTGTATATTTGACATTGGTAGCTTCTCCGTTCTCGAGTTATCTGTACCAAACCATCAAAAAATGCGATATTGTGATCCTCACTGTACCGTTGACTTGACCGATTTTGACCAAAATAATCAGCACTAGGCCATCACCCTCCTGAATCACGTGGAATTTAAGTTGACATTGGTGAGCTTCTTGCCGTTCTCGAGTTATCGTGCCTACGAAAAAACAAACAATACAACAAACAAACAAGCAGTCATAAGACTGGTACTTACAAAGTCGTCAACTGTGACCTCTGACCTTGTCTAATAAAGAGCATGAATAACAGTCAGAAGCCCAAGGGGAGCTTGGAATCTGAATTCATTGTGGTCTACGATTTTTACCAAATGTGGTTTGCAGGATAATGAGTCCGCAACAGAAACTAGATTCGATATAAAAATTCCCATTTTTTTTTTTATTTTTAAAAAAGTGATTTCAGTCCAGCAGGATATGCCAGATAATAGGTGTATTACTTTTCAGAGAATTCTGGTCTGATAGAAAGACTTATTATTTAGTTATACTATATCAGTTATTCATCGCCTTTCTTGTGTATGTTTGTAAACGTCAATCACGACGTATCGCTCGAGTGCCGCGACTGCAGGTCATGGGACGACCCGTGACGCGTCAGTGAATAGTTTTTATACACAATCTTAAATACGTCTCCAAAACATAACATTCGATTTTTTACCCAGAATTCGAACAGAACCGGTTTTAAGCGTCCTAGCATGCAAAAATCCGAAGACAAAATTATAAATCGCAGTACAAACGAACTCGAACGTCGAGCGAGCAAAAATACTCCATTTCTCACACGCAGATTATACCTTAACGCGAAATCAACGACTGGTCTGCTGCGAGCGCAAACTGCATCATGGGGACGACCCGTGACGTCTGCTCGAGCGCAATGCATCATGGGAACGACCCTTGACGCTTCGAGGAAATATTTTTGCTATCAATCTAAAACGGTCTCCAAACATCCGAGTTTTACAGAATTTCGACAACCGAGTTTTAAGCGTCCTAAGCGAATGCAAAAATACCGAAGACAAAATTTAATAATCGAAGTTAAACGAACTCGTAACGTCGGGCGAAGCAAAATACTCCATTCTCCAGTTAATTACGGAAATTGATGGTTTGACTCACCTGTGACCTTGACCTTTGACCGATTTCTGCCAAAATCGCTAATCACCAGCACTAAGCCCATCACCGCTCCTGAATCACGTGATGTATTTGCATGGTCAGGCTCTTCCGTTCTCGAGTTATGCGTGCCTACAAACAAACAAAAAACAAACAAACAAACCAACTACAACAAACAAACAGAGAACGGTAGTCATCAGTATAGCTTACGAAGTCTTTAGATGTCGTAATGTAAATACAAGCAGTCATCGAGACTGCGTACTGTTACGAAATCGTCAACTTGATCCTCTGACTCTGTCTAATGAAAAGCTGTCTCTAGAGAAGGTAGCGACGCAAACGAAGTTTCTATCGATGATTCTGTGACCACCATCAAATCGAATATTGACCTCAGTCTCGTGACTTGACGTTGACACGATTTTGGCTACCAAAATCTAATCAGCACTAGCCAGTCACACCTCGCTGAATCACGTGGTGTAATTTGAGCATTGGTATTCCTTCCATTCTCTGAGTTACCTCCGGATGAACCGTAACGTAAAGGTCAAACTCGACGGCCCCCCTCAACTCGAAAGGACGCCGGGCGAGCGCGATGACTCAGCGCGCACCAGAGCGCAAAACTCGCCACTGTGATGAGCCGTGATGGCGGCAGGTGATAATATTTTTATACAATCTAAAGACGTCTCCAAAACATCGATTTTTAACCGAAGTAGATTTCGACAACCGAGTGTTAAGCGTTCTAGGCGAGTCGCAAAAACCGAAGACAAATTAAAATCAAAGTTAACCACGAACTCGTAACATCGACCGATAGCAAAAATACTGCCCCATTCCTGCTCCAAGGCCAATTTACGGAATGAATTTAATATTTCCTTTATACCACTGAAATTTTTTAAAACAGCGTAACTCGACGAATTGACACACCAAATTCCGCCGACCGTACTCGATCTTCCAAAACTCAACGCTCCGTCAACAATACCCTGTGGTAAAGACTTTTCTCAGGAGTTATCATTTTTGGATGTTTGACCTCACTGTGACCTTGACCTTTTGACCCGATTTGACAAAATCTAATCAGCATAGCCATCAACCCTCCTGAATCACGTGGGTGTAGATTTGACATTGGTAGCCTTCTTCCGTTCTCGAGAGTATCTGTGCCTACAAACAAACACACAAACACGACAAACAGATGATCGTGAAGTGATCAAGTTATCTTAGAAAATCTTAGATTCGTAGTAACAAGCAGTCATAGAACTGTACGTACGAATTCATCAACTTGACCTGCTGACCTTGTCTAATAAAAGCATGAATTCAGTCAGAAGCCCAAGGGAGCTTGAATTCTGAATTCACTGTGGTCTAGATTTTACAACTGTGGTTGCAGATAATGATCCCAAGACAAAAACTAGATTTGTTATAAATATTCTAATTTTTTTTAAGTGATTCAGTCCTAGTCAGGATACTGCCAGATATAGGTGTTACTTTTTCAGAAGAATCTGATAAAAGATTATTATTATTAATATAATATCAAGTTATTCTCGCGTTCCAGAATTTCGACAATCCGAGTTTTAAGCCGTCCCTAAGCGATCGCAAAAACCTGAAGACAAAATTAAAATCGAAGTTAAAACGAACTCGCTAACGTCGAGCGAAAGCAAAAAATCTCCATTTCTCGCACGTCAAAACCTTAACGTCAAAATATCCACGACGCGTCTGCTCGAGCGCACTGCAATAATGGGACGACCGCCGTGACGTCTGCTCGAGCGCATGCATCATGGGACGAACCCTATGACTTGCTTCGAGTGAAAATTATTTTTAGACAATCTTAAAACGTCTCCAACAACATCCGATTTTTTTACCAGAATTTCGACAACGAGTTTTAAGCGTCCTAAGCGATCAAAAACTTGAAAGACCAAAATTAAAATCGAAGTTAAACGAACTCGTAACGTCGAGCGAAAAGCAAAAATACTGCATTCTCCATGTGAGAATTTACGGAATATGTTGACCTCACTGCTGACCTGACCTTTTGCCCGATTTTTGACCAAAATCTAATCAGCACTAAGCCATCACCCCTCCTGAATACTGGTGTAATTTGACATTGTAGCTTCTTCCCGTTCTCGAGTTATCGGCAATACTAAACAAACAAACAAACAAACCCAAAACAAACAGAAACGGAAGTCATCATATATCTTCACGAAATTTAGTTTCGTAAGTAACAAACAGAAACGTGAAGTCATCGAATATACTTTAACGAAATCTTTAGATTCGTGAAGTAACGAAACAGAAACGGAAGTCCATTGCAATATACTTACGTAAATCTTTAGATTTCGTAAGTAACAATACAGACCCAAATAGCAATAGCCTCTCCTGACGAGGATAACAAAAGTTTCCTGTAACATTGACTGACAAAAGTTTCACTTGTTCTGAAACCTTTACAGACACAACATCGACATAGTCCGACAAATTCACTTTCGAAAAACAGCAATTACATGGTACTTACAAAAACAGACACAATTTTTGCTAATCCAATCAATTACATCTACTTTTTTTCAGTCCTTTAACATAGTCTGGTTGACTTCTCTTCATGTGGCAGCCTGGCTGCTTGTTGCATCACTGGATGAAGGGCAAGCTAATGCCACCGATACAATGCCCCTATTACCATACACTGGTGAACCTCAGAAAATGACAGCTAAGTCAACCACACCTGATGTTAATACGGTGATTTACAGGGGTCAAAAGTGCCACAAATGGTGAGAGCGGGTACAACACACCTAGCAATTTACATGTGACAATTGAAATTGCCACAAATGAGGAAGAGAGAGGTTTTCGATGAGTGGTTTGGCTGAGTTTGTCCATGTTTGACTGAGAGAGATGTAAGAGGCTGGGATTCATCACTGTTTGGAGGACGGCACACCCACACAGATAAACAAGAGGTGGGAGGCCAGAGGGGGAGCACAGCCAAATATTACTCCTGGGGTGGGATTGTGTAACATTAGTACATGAGAGTGATAAATGGTGAACAATGTGTACAATGTGACGCAACTGCCAGGACAAGGGTTCAGGTCCAACTCAATCGGAAGAGACAATAGCAAAAGAAGAGACACTAAGGAGTCAGGATGTCTGTGGGAGAAAGTATTCTGTTAAACCGATGATGTTCCAGGCTGTCAGTGGCAACAGATGTTTGAGAGATGTGTTAGTTTGGAGCTGACGGCCTCAGACTGTTTGAGGTTCCCATAGTGAAGGACAAGGGATTTGGTTGTTTGTGGGGGTAGGACAGGTGGGCAGGCTCTGAAAAGATAGTGTGAAAAAGGATAGCATGGAAAAGGGCAGAAGGATAGCATTTGGGGGGGGAAATATAGAGATAGAAGAAACAGGAGACAATACAACCTCAAAACCGAGACGATTAAGCTCCGCTTATCTGAGAAAACCTTAATGAACGGACAAAAAAACCAAATTCAACAAATAATTCGCAACATATCTACGATTTATCACAGAAAAACTTTAGATGAAAATACAAACAGCACACAGAACAAAAATATAACAAAAATGTGATTTTCTTCTATCTTGATTCACGTGAAGGAGAGCTGTGGATTTGACTTACATGTGGATTAACTCCCAAATACTTTCCTTTATTTTTTATGTGCTCTCTTCACGTAATTCATCTGAACATCTCTCAGCTCTTCACTGGTTGTATTTTAATCCATTGACTTCATCTTCTTCACGTATAAACCTTGTGTTATCAAGGTTTTTCTTCACAAGGACCAATGTTAATTGACCTACAGTTTTTATGGCACAAAAGAGTTTTTTTGTTGGTGAATTAAACCACTTCCCACTCAAAGACATTTATGGCCATGATTCCCTCAGCCTCAATATCGTACATCACAAAAGCACAATCACCAAATAGTTTTTATGCATTGCAGTTTCATTATGATCATTCCTGCTGTATAGCAGCTTTCTTGGATCCAGAGTTTAGAAAAGCAAAAACCAACAAACCTTCTGGTATTGCATTCCATTTCCTACATTGTCCATTCATGACTCGTCTGTCCTGTTGGCAGGTGTTGCTTGCAAAATACCATCAGTGATGTATTACAATTGGCCGCATTGCAGAATTTCTTTAGTTCACCATTAACCCATGTAGTAATGGCATTTGGCATATTCTAAGCCGTGCTAGTCAATCTTCTCTCATGCCATACTCAGATATTTTTCACAAAAGGCTTATAAATTGGAAGTGTGTCATACGAGGCGGAAGAATTTAAATGCTGAATCCATTATTTGCACGCCATGAACCATCTTGATTTCTGACTTGGCGGAAGTCACCCGCCAAGTAAAATTAATTTGCCTGCAAAATGGAAATCATCCTGCATCAAATCAAACAACGCCGCAGGTCCATTGCCTCATAAGCATATGGCAATGCACCGTGGTGCTTCATCTCGCACAATTGAGACTGCCTGGTTGGATAAGTGTGGCAAGCTCAGTCGGGCCTGAAACCTTTAATTATTTTCAAAATGCTCTACCTTTATGGGGCAGGGCTATTGGCAAAAGCCTGCTGCCTCGATTTAAGTCTCTAATTGCCATCCCTTTATTTGGGGTGTTGTATGGCAAACGCATTGCCCAAATACCTCATCGTTACCGACATGCAAGCAAAAACATGCCCACTGCTTTTGTGCATCTTACTATCTCACACACTGTATTTGTGTGTTTTGTGGGTGTGTTTGTGACACACTACTCCTACAGTTCTGGACGCCCAATAATATATTCGGGGTGTTTTTATCTTTGCCCGTGGTCTTGGGAGGGCCGCAAATTCCTATGTAAATGTGGTATTGTGTATCAACCACCTCCAGGTAGAGAGGGTAATTGCAAGTGCTGCCATCCATTTACAGTTCGTTATTCCTGTCCCCACAGTTTTTTCCAGTCTGTGAGGTGTTTTGAATTATAAGCAGTCGGCATTTTTTGCTTCGTGCCAAGCCTGGGTTATATACTGGTATATGATATCTTATATAAATATATATATATATATATATATATATATAATACTATACATATATTATATATTGCATGTACAGAGCTGTCAGTTGCCTTATACTAACCACCAAATAAAGGCATGCATCAGAAGAAGTGTTTGATGCTTGGAACAAGATCAACTCCGTAAAGGGCGGTACTCTGCTGCGTATGCAATACAGTCATGTTATATCTAGAGAGAAGTTTGCATTGCACTGGGCCCATAGGTACACCTGAAGCCCGAGGCCTCAAGCTATATGCAATAAGCCCTGAGGCCTAACACTTCCTGAGGACCATGATGCTTATCGGCTCCAATCTGAGATTTGCACAGTCCATTTAAACAAGTTGTTTGGTTGGTTACACTGAACGTGAAAAGCTATTAAGGGCATGGCCTATCTGTGAATTTAAGACTTCTGAAGATGTATTAGGCTTATCATACAAGAAAATGGTGAACACATGATTTTCCCCTTAACATTGTGGGGGAGTCAGACGCACTATCAGGTATGGGTTCTCACTGAAGCTTCAGACAGCACAAAACCATGAGGCAGCTTCATTAGTTTTAAAGTTATAGTGATCCTTATATTAATTTTGAAAAAACTACAGGAAAGTGGTGGGATTTTTTCTTTTTATATGATTAGGGTTTGAAGTGTAAAGCTGCTTACCACATGCGTGGACATTTACAGGCAAACATATCATGACACAACACAAGACTGTTTAGATTCGACAAACAGAGCCAACTTGAGTCTTGGGCAAGTGCCATCACTTCCAGTGTACTCTGGTACCAGAGATGTCACAACAAAAGCACCGCTATTCTTGCATACCACAGGCAATTTCGAAGGATGGATTTCCTCCTCCCCCATGGATGCCAACCCTAAAATAAACTATGGGGATTTTCCTGTTCTTACTTTTAAATGCTGAATGTCAAGCAACGAAACTGCATAATAAATGAAAGATTCGTTCACAATTTTTTCGTGAAATCACATCCAGTAATTGACCACCACTGGGCATTCCACCACAAAATTGTGCTCTGCACAACACACTGCATCACTGAGCAAAAATTCCCACTGTAATGTAAAGGATTTCCCAATGAATACTGTCCTTCAGTTCCTGGAAGTCCTTTCTTTTGTACAGTAAACCCCGTCTTACAGGTTCCACTAGAGGAAATGTCTGGGGCTGTTAAAATCTGGAGATATTTGAGGAAATAGTGGCGAAGGCAGTTGTTCTGTGCGTGAGCAGTTGTCCGAAACAAGTTGCCTTCACTCAGGAAGGCAAATCCAACTGAAGGAATCTCAGTTCCTCCACAAAACTCGGAACAGTGCGTATCTACCTGAGGAGAGCCAGGAACAATCATATTTTCTAATCTCAGTCTGAACTCCCCAAAACTGTCTCCCTCCTCCAAATTCCTGGTGGTATCTAATTAAATCTGCTTCTGGTGAATGTTCCCCCACCAATCCCCTCCTTACCTCAATGGCCGCACAGCTGACCTACATGTGAAAGGTCCAAATGACTAAGACCTCTGTATTTGTTTCTTCTTAATGTTGTGTCCCAAACCCAACAGCTTTCTGTACAACACTACCCAGTCACACCTCACTGTTACTGGACTCTGTGCTCCTTTCTCCTGACAGGTGAGAGCTTGCTGTCAAACCTCGACTCGATTTGCAATCGGCCAGATGGCATCACGCCCAGTTCCTAACAAAACCTGCTCTGCGGCTCGTTTGCCTTCACCCTCTCCTGTTCTATTCACCCTCTCATTTGCTCAAGGTCATCTGCCTTCTGCTTTAGAATCAGCTACATTACCACTCTATCATATGAAGATGCAAAAACAAGATCATTGCAACTAAAGACCCAATCACTTTTCCAATCTCAGCAAGGTAATGGGATTCCATCATCACTTCTGAAACATTAATCCCATCCTCTTTCTCCATGCCTGATTTCCGATATCAATTGGATCAGACCAGTTCACTCTACCTGGACTTGATGCTGCTGCTTTCGCCAACAATGGATGGAGGTCCAATGCCAGACATGAGATCAGAGCCATCTCACGAGACATATTGCGTGCTTTTGATACAGTCTGGCAACTCGCCCTGCTGCACCAAACTCTCTTCCCCATGGGATCCAAGGCAATCTCCACTCTTGGGTTCGCAGACTTCCTCTCCTCTCCTGTCAAGTCACAATATGGCCTCAATGAATTCTCTCATCCACTTCTTCCTGTTCCAGCGGAGTCCTCAAGGTAGTAGTCTGGTCCCAGTACTTTTTTCTCGTTTTCATCATGATCTTCTCCACTGCTGGAAAATCCTCTTTATCTCTTTGCTGATGACTGCACCCTCTATCCGCACCATTTGTCACCTCAGATCAGCAGCAGCAGCCTCTTGGCTCTGCTGCAGATCCAGAATAAAATATAACTTGGTCCAACATGTGGAAACATGTCTTTCAAATCCTGACAAATCTCATACTCTATGTCTCCCGAAAGGACTGTAGGGAACCATCACCGCCTCCCCTCCCATCTACTTTCTCAACAATTTTTTTGAAAGAAAGTTCGTCATTAAAACTTTTGGGCCTCACTATCTGCCATGATTCTTCCCTGCGAAAGCCACATCTCCAAGCTGGCATCCAAAAGCCATGTCGCACAATTGGGCATTCCCTGTGTGCAAAGTCCTTTCCTGGCACACCTGAGCTCCGCCTCACTGAAGTACTGCTCTCTCCTCTGGGCTGGTGCTCCCGCTCTACCTTCTCGGCTTCGCACTGTGGAAACCACGGCATTTAAGATCATTGGATCTCCCACGATGCGGCTGAGTCTTTGGGTCTTACTCCTCTCACCGCAAGAAGGTCGGTGGTCTTTCTGTCTTCTATCATCTCCTCTTGTTATCTGTCCGCCATATTTCCGCAGGGTGTTCAAGGTCACTAGCCAATGGTTAAACATGACCAAAATCAAGACATCACTGGCTCACCTTCATTCTTTCACACTTCCTCTTTTTTTCCCACGCTTGAAACAAACTCACATACCTTCAATCTCACTCTTTTTCTCGAGGTCTTCAAAATACTGTTCACTTCCATCTCTTATTTTTCTCATCCCAAAATCATGATCTTCTAACCCCTGTTAATCCAACCAAAACCTACCCCCCTCATATTCCTGCTTTCCTTCCTGAAATGCTTGTAGTGTCCATCCTGTTTACCCCATGTAATCACCCCCATCCCCTTCCCTTCCACAGATGCCTCAATGTGTCTATTCCCTCCTGTTTTGTGCTTCCCTCTCTCGTCCTCTTCTTCTATCGGCTCCAACTGTATAGCGTTCTATGTGTTTGGCTCTATACCAGCCTTGACATTGTAATATATAATAATAAAATCATAATAATGAATAATAATCAAATAAACAAGAAGGTTTCTAAACCGGAAATCTGTTGGCTTGCTCAGACAAGACAAACACTTGTCTGCGGCATGCCTTGGTTCCCTGAAGTTTGGGCAAGTGGCACCATGTTTTCGAACGCAAACATTACTTTGGTGAATTCACTGTCATGGGCTCTACTCCGGTAACCAGGAATGTGGTGATCATTTCTTTTAAGCAGTCACTGTGACAAGTAATCCTGTGCCGTTTTAAATCCTTGAAAAAGTAGGAACCCCACCATCACATTATTGAGCATATCCACACCAAACGTGACATAACTGGGTGTCAGTTCTGTTATCATGAAGAGCCACCAGCTTCTTCAGTTGCCCAGATTCTGCAATTGTGTGTTTGTTGTGAAGCCATCCATGTGAAAGTGAGCTCGTCATTCTCATTAAATCGGTGAGGAATTATTTGGTCATTGTTGGTCCACTCCAAAATCGCTGAGCAAATGTGAGATAGCATGGTTTGCCATTAGCTGGGTAACCGGTTTTCTGCACAATTTTCACTCTGTATCGATAACACCTATTTCTCCTTTTCATAATCCGACACCAGTGAAGTCTCGAAATTGCAGGCATGGGATTTGTTTCGTTTCACAATTTCTTTGGGGAGCGTGCACAATGTTCTTTCCTGGACAGCCGCAATGAATTGCTGCAATTGCTCAATGACCTCTTGAAAACCTGACCTTTTCTAAATCTCGCAGAAACCAGTGTGTCGGAGATGCTTTCACGAACCATTCCTGTGCCTTGGTTTTTTGGCTCTTCTTACGCTCACATCTCTTCGAATTCACGCTAGCCACACACAACACTACACGTTTCGGAAGTACAGCTCACAACAATCAGTATCCCTGCTGAAGTGTCCACTACTACATGATTAAATTCACCAACATTAACGCTGCCAAACAAAAAAACAAAACAGTTAGTTTCATTGCATTCAGCACAATTTACCATGGAAATACAGTGATAATTTTGCGGATCTGATATGTATGTTTATATGTGTTTATTTATATGTTTTTATGTACATATATATTTTTTATATATTTTTTTAAAGTTTGAATTTAAGTTTTGCACTCTTGTTGTTTAGTGTGTGTTATTGTTTGTTCTTTTTGAAAATTTGGGACTCTTGGCTGTGTTCCTGCATGTAATATATTATCTCTTCAAATCAATGGATTGGGGTTGAAACGTTTCATTGAGGAATTGTTGGCCTGCAACTAGATTATCATTTTGATTAAAGAACTTTCAACAAAGCCCATATACAACATGTTTTTAATCACATAACTTTGATTGGTTTTAAGAAGAGAAAGACCACTTTTTTCTATCATCTCTAAGGGTGGTAAAGAAGACCTGACACGATCTGTGACAAAACATTCTGTCAATGCCATGGAAGGTAAGCGCACACCATTTTTTTTGATTACGAATGTTTTCTCCAGGATTTTTTATTTGCTTGACTGACGTCTTCAATATAAGGGGCAAAATGTTGCTCCATTGTCCATCCAATTTCTTAAGTCGTTCCGGAGAAAATGCAAACTGAAATGCTGCAATTAAAGTATAATTTTCTGACAATGCAATCACTGCATAAGTTTTATGTGTAATAATTTATGAAAAGCTGAAGATGCCTGGAGACGCTCAACAAATGTATTGGTAAAATCAAGCATTTCATCAATGAAATAACGCAGAAACCGCTCAGAGGTTTAGGGATCTCGCACTGTAATCAAAAACGACATGCATTTTTTCCTTTGTGGGGTATGCTTACACATTGTAAGCACAACGAACCATGCTTTCTCCATTGGTGTCAATCGCTCACCTGCATTTCATTTTAATTTTTTTCTTCCATATTATTTATATTTCAATTTGCGGATGCTTTCTGATAGTTCTGTGATTTTTCCTGGTGTACATGCTCCGATGTCCGTTGCATACAAAAATAACTTTGCTTCCATCATTTTTTCAGGTCGCTCGACGTGTCATTTATTTTTTTCCACACTTAATTTTTTCTTTTCTTTTTTCATTTATTTTTTTCATTCATTTAAATATTTTCATTTATGGACACTTTCAATGATTCTGTAACTTTTCCCAGTGTATTCGGCTCGATATCTTCGGGACACAAAACTACCGTGCTCCCCTTGTCTGCAGTCACTGCACTGCATTTTTTTCATTTACTTATATTTTCATTGCTGATGCTGTCCACGTCTGTGATTTTTTTTTCCCGGTGTATTTGGCTTCGATGTCCTCAGCACGCAAACAACTTCACTTTCTAAAGTCAACCCCCAGAAGGAACTAATCCTTAAATGTTGGTGTCTTCACTGTCCTTCACTTTTGTATAATATACATATTATCTAATATATAATATATATATATATATATATATAATATTGTGGTGTGTGGTATATGTATATTTATTATACAGTTACATACAGGCCATAATACATACATACACTCATGGAAAGACTGTTCTATGCCCGGGTAAATAGAGTATGGATGGGGGGGGGGTGCTGAGAGTGGGTGAGATCGGGGGGGGGGGAAGATGCATGGGTGTTGGTGAAGGTTATTGGGGTTAGGTGACATGGGAGAGAAAGTGGAGTGGGAGAGATCTCGTGGAAAATCTCATTTGTAAAAGTTATACTAAGCGATGGACAAATGAACTTTTTTTAATTGTTGCTGTAATAGATACAGTTCCTTGACTTACAAATATATGAATAAAGGATCAGAAGATTTCGGTTGCATTTTATTCAAGTAATTACAAACAAAGATAATAAATTGAAAATATAAAAAATTCAAAATGTTCGCACCCCTTTTTTAACTCCACCCACACAAACGCGCATGATCAAACCACAACCATGCAACCCACCCATTACAAGCACACCCATCGCAAGCCACACCCATTCAGCCACCCACACAAGCCACACCCAACCTTCCTCACCCATGCACAGCCACATCCTATGCAAGCCACACCTCTCGCCACCCCTCCCTCCCCTGTGCCCCCACCTTGACCCACCCACCCCTTCATCCACCTCTTCCCACCACACGGGGAGGGGAGGGGTGGGATGAAGGGGTAATGGTGGGTCATGGGGAGCGCACCTACCCCCCCCCCATCTTCTCACCTCCTTTTCCCTATTTTTTGTAATTAAGAATTAAATAATTGTAATTAAAGTATACATAATACTTAAAACTACAATATATTACACATTTAAATACTGCAACAGATTTTATGATATAATGTTTGTTTGATGTGTGAGAGGAAGGGTCTTGATCTCTGAATGTTTCTTTCCTGTTAAAACAACAAAACACACACACACACACACCACACACACACACACACACAGGTATTAAATAAATAATATATGACAACTCTGTGAATCCCGAAGGAGGTGTCGAGTATGACACTTGGTTTATAAATAAATATCCGAACTCTCACATGTAGATTCAGTCAGAAGAGATAGTCAATTAATTACCTGGGGTAGCCTCTGATTGTTGAACAATGAGGCACATATCTGCGTTTCTTCGTGATTGAAACCATGTAAAAACAGGAAACCCGCAGGCACTCATTTAACATAATTGTAATTTGATATGTGTTATATCTTTCCAGTAAATTTCAAGGAACATGAATTTAACATCATTGTATTTTATCATGTTCACAACCTTTCAAGAAAACTCTTCAAATGACTTTGGAAGCATTTAGGTAAATTCTGTGATGTTTGGAGGGTACACCATCTCCGGAGGCAGGTTATTCATGCAATAAAATGAGTCAATGTGTGTATGTCTGAGAAGAACTGTATTAACAGATTTATTCAGAGCTTTCCATTCTTGTGAATATCATTAGCATGCCAATTCACGGTCGTCTACAAGTGAGTTTGAAATGCTGCTATAAATGGGAAACTAAATTTTAGTTATGTAATGTAATCAATACAATCAAAATGAAGATCAATTACTGACCATAGTCCGAAGAAGGAGCCATACTTAACACACACACACACACACACACACACAACACACCTATAGACAGCGTACACACAAACACACACACACACCACATATATATATACAGCAACCCATACCTCATTTTTCATTTGCTGTGCTCACAATTTCTATTCACACAAACACACATATATGCCATACACACATACCATACGAACAACACACACACACACACACACACACACACAACACACACACACACACATAGCCATACACACACATATCCATACACAATATCCATACACACACACACACCTAGTAATAGTTTAATCGTGTGTGAAACTTAACCAATGTTGTGATGGGTCATTATATTCTCATCACGATGAAAGATGGTCATCTCCGTTGGATTCATAAAAGCAAATTCCATTCAACTTTCGTTG
>CM068956.1:91152591-91173980 GCA_035128595.1 Eptatretus atami | reverse complement strand
CCATGCTTAATTTATGTTGTAAGGTTTTTTTGTGACTACAGGAGTATATTGATATTGAAAAATCTTGGTGCCAATTTTTTTATGCATGTTTAGTGATTTTTTCCAGAAAATGAAGATGACCGTGATCGTGTTAAACAAAAATTATTTTTTTCAAAACTTAATTATAAGTATGTTGGAAATATTTCTGTGAAAGCAATTTCTGTGTCAAGAAAACAGAATTGTCTTTCTGTTTTGGGGTGTGGATCAAGCTTTGGAACAAGAAAACAAAAGGTTGAAAGTGCTGGGAGGTTTGAAAGGCATCACCCACAACCCAGCAGCACTACAGCGTTTCTTTCTTATCGCACCAGAATTAGAGAGATTATCATCAGAGGCCGAGAAGATGGCAGGGTTTTCTCCAGAGAAACGAACCACACATCACGAAATGTCCAATAGAATTCAGGACAGACAAGAAGTAAAAGTGAAGAAACTTAAAGCAGTACTGAAGGAACTGAATCCTTTCAGCTATGATGGCGGGAACCTGGTCAATGTCATCACCAAATCTGTTGTACCAGACACAATTCGAGATGATATACTCAGACAAGAGCGTTGTGGAGATGATGCATACAATGACTTACACTATATTTTCCATATTTTAAAATATATAACAATTTATATAAGATAAGTAGCATGATAATTTCCTGCCAAAATTACTCTGTACATCTCACCGGTCATTTTAAGGTGCTATATGACATACTTATAATTAAGTTTTGAAAAAATAATTTTTTTTTTAACACGATCACGGTCATCTCGTATTTTCTGGAAAAAAAAATCACACTAAACATGCATAAAAAAATTGGCACCAAGATTTTTCAATATCAATATACTCCTGTAGTCACAAAAAAACCTTACAACATAAATTAACATAGTTTGCAAACATGACCATGTATCTCAACATATGCCCCTGCACTAGTAGCTATTGTGGTAAAACATTTGTATTTCATTATATGTTGCAACAGGACACTAACATGCCTATGTTCAAGTGGTTATGCTCTTTGGAAACCAAACTTTTTGTCATGTGTCAACGATGACTACCTTTTGATATCCATACATCTCCATATCCATATCATGCTAAATTTTAAAATGATATCAATCTATCGCTAAAACTTACAAGACAAAACATCAAAACTGCTGATGAGTCACACACATACTGTTCGGCAAAAGTTATATTCCTATACTGTGAATATGTCTATAATCATGAGTTCACTAGTATTTATTAGTATTGGTATAATTATGGTTTCAGCCTGCCTGTCTGTTACAAGATTCTAGTCATCCTCGTCAGAACCTTCATCTGAAGATGCAATTTCCATGTCATCCTCCTCTTCCTTGTCCATTGCTTCTAATTCCTCTGTCTCTGGGATAAGGCTTCGGAAGTTGCTTCTTCGAACCAAACCGGTTTGTAATGGTCATCAACTAACTGCCAGCCATTTTCTTCAGTGGGATGCTGCTCTATACGATTTTGATCTGCTCTTGCCCACATGTTAGCAACAAAGGAAGCACGCTTAATGTGAGTATTGAGCTCATCTTCGCAAGGTGGTAGTCCACTTGCATTCATGCCCCTCAAATTGGCTAGTAGGTTTTTTCCATTTCCCTTTGGTCCGTATGTCTTCATGAAACTTCTCGTACCTACACTCATTCAGGCTGGTGTTTGCACTATACTGTACTTGGCTCCATACATTGTGGCTTCTTAAATGGGTTTTGTACCAAAAGGGTCACTTAAGAACTACTGATCCTTCATTAGAAAGGTCAAAATAATATTTCCACAAAGTTTCATTGATATACTTGAGATGTGTTTTAAATGTGCTAGAAATAGCACCCTCTTTAGGCCGTTCTTAAATGGGTTTTGCACCAAATTCGACACTGAAGAACAACTGATCCTTCATCGGGAAGGTCTATAGAATATTTCCACAAAGTTTCATTAATGTACTCAAAATGTGATGTAAATGTGAAAGAAGCGCCCCCTTTAGGCCGTTCTTAAATGCGTTTTGCACCAAATTCATCACTTAAGAATAGCACATCTGTA
The DNA here is from genome assembly GCA_035128595.1 of Eptatretus atami. Taxonomy (NCBI): domain Eukaryota; kingdom Metazoa; phylum Chordata; class Myxini; order Myxiniformes; family Myxinidae; genus Eptatretus; species Eptatretus atami. Next base: position 91,171,921 of record CM068956.1, on the reverse strand, counting down.
ATCACAGTGCCAAAATGAAACTTTTGGCACTGGTTTGATCGATGTACCCAAAAATGTAATTTAAACTGACTTTCGGGGGTACTTCAAGCAGCGCCCCCTACTTAATGCAACAATTGGAAAACTTAAGAATGGTCATTCGGAGGTCCCCATCCCACCATCTGATGATTTTAGCTCTCAAACCTTTTGTACTCGAGATGTAATACAAATCTCTGTTACTGGTTTAATTCAGTGACCCGAAATATAAATCCTCTTCAAATTTCAAGTCAATCTGATGAAAATTGAGGATTTTAGAAATACCAACTTGGTTGTTGACCTTTTCACCTTTTCACCTCAAAAACAATAGGCTTCTTCCTCATGACAAACTCTACCACGTGGTGAAGTTTTGTGAAGATCGGTTTAAAATTGTGACCTGTAGGTGATAGACACAGACAGACAGACAGGATAACAAAATCGACTGACCAATATACTTGAAAATTCTTAGATTTTGCAAGTAACAGACATAACCTCCTTCACTTTTGGTGGCAGAGGTAATAAGCATTGAAGAACCCAGACTCCTTTATCTGGAGCTTGCATTGCTTGCAATATACTATCCATTGCATTTGCTATGTATAAATAAAGGAAAAAAGAAGACTGTAAAAGTGAAGCAGAGCTTAATACTGACCATTAGGACAAGAAAAGCAGATATGTGAGAACAGTCAGCACAACCCACCAGTGCCACTCCACTCCAATCTTTTTATCTATACAAAATAGGTGAATATCTGCCAATTAGTGAAAGTCTGGCATGTCTGCCCAATGAACCCCCTGTTGTGTTTGATCTCAATTGAGTGTCACATGAAAAATGAAAGGCCACATGAGATACAGCAAGAAAGAGAAAAAGAGATAAGTAGAAGAGAGATAACATCATGGTCTGCAAAAATGATTTTCAAAGGGACCACAACCTTTGACCAAGTGAACTCAAAATTGAATCAGTTCATATTTGTTTTGCAATCCATACATGTGCCAATTTTGTTTGAAATGCCTTCAGTGGTTCGCAAGTTATTGTGGTCGAACAATTTTCATTTAAAGGTTTCAAAAAATGAACTGCGACCCCCACTCTGTTTACTTTACTTTTCAACCATAACAGGTCATTGCACATGACAGAACAACAATGGAAACAAAGACAATCATACAAGTACCTGAACGGTTCAGGTAGCATCTGCAAGCCATTATACAATTAATATTTTGGTTTACATACAACAGCTCTTACATGGTAACGGAGGCCTGATGATTGGGTAAATGTCTTGTCGCAGACGGTGCATTTGTAGGGTTTTCACCTGTGTGCTTCCTCACATGGATTTGAAGATGTGAAGAGGAAGCAAACTCCTTACAACATACAGAACATATGTAAGGTTTTTCGCCTGTATGGGTCCGCATATGTGTCTGAAAGCCTGATGAGTCAGCAGAGGCCTTCCCACAAGTAGGGCATCTGTATCGTTTCTCACCCGTGTGAATAGTCATATGTGTGCGGAGGCTTTTCGATGCGCCAAATGACTTTCCGCAAAATAAGCACCTATAAGGTTTTTCACCTGTGTGAATCCTCATATGGGCCTGCAGGTGCGAAGAGCAAGGGAACTCTTTAATGCAAGTTGAACACCTGTACGGCATCTCCCCAGTGTGAATCCGTACATGGGTTTGCAATGTAGACGACTGAGTAAAAGCTTTCCCGCATGTTGAGCACTTGTGAGGCTTTTCACCGGTATGGATCCGCATGTGCTTATGGAAGTCTCCAGTGTGGTCCGAGCCATATGAACACTGGCCACATCTGTGCTTCTTTTGACGGATGGCATCATGCTGCTTTTGTGTGTGTTTATGCAGAGCAGTCTCTGAGAGAAACTCTTGGTGGCATGACAAACAGCTGTACTTTCTTTCGATTGGCATGGGTATCTCTGGGATAGGACAAAATAACATGCACTTCACAATACAGTAAATTTCACCTGCATGATATACAGTAATGTGCAAAAGTTTGGGTTATTTTCACTTTTAAGGTGCTATTGCCAATTAAACATTTGTGAGAAGTTAATACAATTAGATCATAATTCAACTTTCTGTGAAAGTCAATTTAATATCACAGTCACCTTGAAATATATAAAATAAATGAGGAAATCATAAAAGTTTTAGTTTTGGTATGGGCCTACATATTTACACAGGTAACCAACCACAAATCCGGGAAACTTGGGACCAAAGGGTTTCTGGGTTTCAGGATATCCCGGTTTTCCGGATAAAAGACTTTTTATGGATTTTTTTTTTTTCAAAATCGAAGGATTTTGGTATTTTATGCGCAGTAAATCGCTCTGTTCGGGATGTTACCTTGCTGCATAACACCGCCCAATAGATTACTATTACACTGTAATACTATGTAATAGTGCCTTTTTTCTCTATAATTTGGTTGGGGAAGTCAGCTAAGGAAGGAACTCTGTGTTCACACGTTAACACAGAGGCCAAGTGACCATTTGCGCACTCGATTTGAATTTAACTAAAATCAGGCCTCTCGGGTAATGTTGGGGCAAAATGTCGCCCAGCATGACCATGATCTATTAAGACCCAGACATATGCCTCACCTTTTTCCACAAAACTTACCCACAACAAATTATAATCATTTGATGAAAAATTCACGGGTTAAATTGATGTACGCTTAAAATAAGCTAGTATTTGTAAGCGGGTAACCAATCTTCTGACTGTCTGGATATTATTATCTGGACTCCATTTATCATAAAGGTTTCAAACCCTTTCAGACCAAAACCTTTTCAAAGTGTGGGTCCACAATATCAGCCACATCAGTAGCTGACGTAGATCCATGCATGATCACATCAATCCAAAAACACACATCAGTAGATCCATGGCAACTCGAGCAAGCGCAACTAGAGCAAGCGCAACTAGAGCAAGCGCAACTAGAGCAACTAAAAGAAGAGCAAATAGAACAAGTTCAACTAGAGCAACTAGAATGAGCACAATTACAGCAAGAACAAACACAATGAGAACTAGAGGGGGAGCACTCGGGAGAGTGCAAAACCTCCGCCGCCAATACTGCTGGGTCACTCAAGTGACCATTATAATCTTATTCATTAAATATGATGTCAACAGTGCTGACAGAGTTATAGTTCTTTTCTCCAACTTTTTTTTTTTTGGGGGGGGGGGGTGGAAATCACTTAAAACATGTAGAAATGCAAAAAAAGAAATCGAAATTTTGTTGAAAAAAAAGTTGCAAAAAATTTTTTTTTCTCTAACAATGTTTTTTTGAGGGGGGGGGTGGAAATCACTTAAAACATGTAGAAATGCAAAAAAAAAAAATTTCTCTAAATTTTTTTTGGGGGGGGGGTTGGAAATCACTTAAAACATGTATAAATGCAAAAAAATATATATATTTCTCAATTTTTTTTTGGGGGGGGGGACAAAGTCCAAAATCTAATGGCATGATCCTTGGACCATACCTAACCGCCCCCCCCCCCCACAAGTTTCGTCGAAATCCGTCGAGGAGTTTTTCCGTAATACTGTTCACAAACAAACAAGCAGTCATAGACTGGTACTTACGAAATCATCAACTTGACCTCTGACCTTGTCTAATAAAAGCTGTCTCTAGAGAAGGTAGCGACGCAAACCAGAAGTTTCTACGATGATTCTGTACAAAACCATCAAAAATCGAATGTTTTGGATGTTTACCTCACTGTGACCTTGACCTTTGACCGATTTTGACCAAAATCTAATCAGCGCTAGCCATCACCCTCCTGAATCACGTGGTGTAATTTGACATTGGTAGCTCTTCCGTTCTCGAGTTATCTGTACCAAACATCAAAAATCGAATATTTGACCTCACTGTGACCTTGACCTTTGACCGATTTTGACCAAAATCTAATCGGCACTAGCCATCACCGTCCTGAATCACGTGGTGTAATTTGACATTGGTAGCTCCCTCCGTTCTCGAGTTATCGTGCCTACAAACAAACAAATAAACCAATGTCACCCTGAGGGTGACCAGTATCTTGCCAAAAGGTGACCACGTTGACTTCTTTAAGGTCACACACTGAGGTGAACAGAGCTGCTATCCACCAGGAGCGACCCCTTGAGGAATATCTGCCTACGAGAGATTCCGATGAAGATCGTTCTACAGAGTAACCATGAAAATAAACCAATGTCACCCTTAGGTGACCCGTATCTTGCCAAAAGGTGACCACGTGTGACTTCTTTAAGGTCACACTGAGGTGACACAGAGCTGCTATCCACCAGGAGCGACCCCTTAAGGAATATCTGCCTACGAGAGATTCCGATGAGAATCATTCTACAGAGTAACCATGAAAAATATGCGTTTGCCTCATAACGTCACCAAATGACGTCAATGTCTCAAGCTTGATATATCTAGAAAGCACTCATCGAGGTGTTCAATTTGAGTACTACACGATATGGTTCCTAAAACTTGAAAATTTGACCTTGGGGTCAAATATGTTTGACCTTAGGCGCTAACCATGAGGTCAAGGCCAATCGCCACCAAAAATAATCAGCTGAGTGCCAGACCATGAACTATATTCCATGAAGTTTGAAGACGATCCAATCAAATTACTCAAAAAATAAGGGTTTCGTCGACTCCCCTGATTTGCGACAAAGTGACCTTGACCTTTGACCTTGACCTTCAAAATTGTATGCGCTGAAAGGGACCTCTATAGGCCTCTGATATGCGAAGTTACAAAATTTCCAATGAAAACTGTGCTCTGCAGAGTGATTTATACGTGATTACAGACAAAAAAAAACAACAACAAAAAAAAACACATGAAGGTCAAGGCCAATCGCCACCAAAAATTAATCAGCTGAGCGCCAGACCATGAACTATATTCCCATGAAGTTTGAAGACGATCCGATCAAAATTACTCAAAAATAAGGGTTTGTTCGATTACCCTGATTTGCGAAAAAGTGACCTTGACCTTTACCTTCAAAATTTATGCGCTGAAAGGGACCTCCATAAGCTTCTGATATGCGAAGTTACAAAAATTTCTAATGAAAACTGTGCTCTGCAGATTTTTTTTTTCGTGATTACAGCAAACAAACAAACAAACAAAAAAAAACACACCTGACTAATATATCTTGCAAAACTTCGTTTTGGCAAGATAAAAATATGCGTTTGCCTCATAACGTCACCAAATGACGTCATAATGTCTCAAGCTTGATATATCTAGAAAGCACTCATCGAGGTGTTCATTTGAGGTACTACACGATATGGTTCCTAAACTTGAAAATTTGACCTTGGGGTCAAATATGTTTGACCTTAGGCGCTAACCATGAAGGTCAAGGCCAATCGCCACAAAATTAATCAGCTGAGTGCCAGACCATGAACTATATTCCCATGAAGTTTGAAGACGATCCGATCAAAATTACTCAAAAATAAGGGTTTCGTCGACTCCTCTGATTTGCGACAAAGTGACCTTGACCTTTGACCTTGACCTTCAAAATTTTATGCGCTGAAAGGGACCTCTATAGGCCTCTGATATGCGAAGTTACAAAAATTTCCAATGAAAACTGTGCTCTGCAGAGTGATTTATACGTGATTACAGACAAAAAAAAAAAAACACATGAAAGGTCAAGCCAATCGCCACAAAAATTAATCAGCTGAGCGCCAGACCATGAACTATATTCCCATGAAGTTTGAAGACAATCCGATCAAAATTACTCAAAAAATAAGGGTTTTGTCGATTACCCTGATTTGCGACAAAGTGACCTTGACCTTTGACCTTGACCTTCAAATTTTATGTGCTGAAAGGGACCTCATAGGCCTCTGATATGCGAAGTTACAAAAATTTCCAATTAAACTGTGCTCTGCAGAATTTTTTTTTCGTGATTACAGACAAAACAAAAAAAAAAAACAAAAACAACAAAAAAAAACATACAGACTGACTAACATATCTTGCAAAAACTTCGTTTTGGCAAGATAACAGCAGTCATAGACTGGTACTTACGAAATCGTCAACTTGACCTCTGACCTTGTCTAATAAAAGCTGTCTCTCGAGAAGGTAGCGACGCAAACCAGAAGTTTCTTACGATGATTCTGTATCAAACCATCAAAAATCGTAACGTCGACCGAAGCAAAAATACTCCATTTCTCCACGCAATTATACCTTAACGTGACTCAACGACGCGTCTGCTCGAGTGCACTGCATCATGGGACGACCCGTGACGCTTCGAGTGAAATATTTTTTATACAATCTTAAAACGTCTCCAAATATCCGATTTTTACCAGAATTCGACAACCGAGTTTTAAGCGTCCTAAGCGATCGCAAAAACTGAAGACAAAATTAAAATCGAAGTTAAAACGAACTCGTAACGTCGAGCAAAGCAAAAATACTCCATTTCTCCACGTTAATTTACGGAATTATGTTTGACCTCACGGTGACCTTGACCTTTGACCGATTTTGACCAAAAGCTAATCAGCACTAGCCATCACCCTCCTGAATCACGTGGTGTAATTTGACATTGGTAGCTTCTTCCGTTCTCGAGTTATCTGTACCAAACCATCAAAAATCGAATGTTTGACCTCACCGTGACCTTGACCGTTGACCGATTTTGACCAAAATCTAATCAGCACTAGCCATCACCCTCCTGAATCACGTGGTGCAATTTGACATTGGTAGCTTCTTCCATTCTCGAGTTATCGTGCCTACAAACAAACAAACAAGCAGTCATAGACTGGTACTTACGAAATCATCAACTTGACCTCTGACCTTGTCTAATAAAAGCATGAATCAGTCAGAAGCCCAAGGGGAGCTTGAATTCTGAATTCATTGTAGTCTACGATTTTACACTGTGGTTTGCAGAATAATGAGTCCCAGACAAAAACTAGATTTCTTATAAAAATTCCATTTTTTTTTTTTAAGTGATTCAGTACCAGCAGGATATGCCAGATAATAGGTGTATTACTTTTCAGAAAATCTGATAAAGAGACTTATTATTATTTATTATATAATATATCAGTTATTCATCGCTGTTCCAGAATTTCGACAACCGAGTTTTAAGCGTCCTAAGCGATCGCAAAAACCGAAGACAAAATTAAATGAAGTTAAAACGAAACTCGTAACGTCGAGCGAAGCAAAAAGTCTCCATTTCTCCATGCAAAACCTTAACGTCAATCACGACGCGTCTGCTCGAGCGCACTGCATCATGGGACGACCCGTGACGTCTGCTCGACGCAATGCATCATGGGACGACCTTGACGTCTGCTCGAGCGCACTGCATCATGGGACGCCCGTGACGTCTGCTCGAGCGCACTGCATCATGGGACGACCCGTGACGTCTGCTCGAGCGCACTGCATCATGGGACGACCCTTGACGCTTCGAGTGAAATATTTTTTATACAATCTTAAAACGTCTCCAAAACATCCGATTTTTACCGAATTTCGACAACCGAGTTTTAAGCGTCTAAGCGATCGCAAAAACTAAAGACAAAATTAAAATCGAAGTTAAAACGAACTCGTAACGTTCGAGCGAAGCAAAAATACTCCATTTCTCCACGTTAATTTACGGAATTATGTTTGACCTCACGGTGACCTTGACCTTTGACCGATTTTGACAAAATCTAATCAGCACTAGCCATCACCCTCCTGAATCACGTGGTGTAATTTTGACATTGGTAGCTTCTTCCGTTCTCAAGTTATCGTGCCTACAAACAAACAAACATACAAACAAACAAACATACAAACAAACAATCAAACAAACAAACAGAAAACGGTAGTCATCAATATACTTACGAAATCTTAGATTTCGTAAGTAACAAACAAGCAGTCATAGACTGGTACTAACGAAATCGTGAACTTGACCTCTGACCTTGTCTAATAAAAGCTGTCTCTCGAGAAGGTAGCGACGCAAACCAAAGTTTCTACGATGATTCTGTACCAAACCATCAAAAATCGAATGTTTGACCTCACCGTGACCTTGGACCGTTGACCGATTTTGACCAAAATCTAATCAGCACTAGCCATCACCCTCTGAATCACGTGGTGTAATTTGACATTGGTAGCTTCTTCCGTTCTCGAGTTATCGTGCCAACAAACAAACAAGCAGTCATAGACTGGTACTTACGAAATCGTCAACTTGACCTCTGACCTTGTCTAATAAAAGCTGTCTCTAGAGAAGGTAGCGACGCAAACCAGAAGTTTCTACGATGATTCTGTCCCAAACCATCAAAATCGAATGTTTGACCTCACCGTGACTTGACCGTCGACCTTTTGACCAAAATCTAATCAGCACTAGCCATCACCTCCTGAATCACGTGTGTAATTTGACATTTGTAGCTTCTTCCGTTTTCGAGTTATCTGTACAAAGCATCAAAAATCGAATATTTGACCTCACTGTGACCTTGACCTTTGACCGATTTTGACCAAAATCTAATCAGCACTAGCCATCACCCTCTGAATCACGTGATCTAATTTGACATTGGTAGCTTCTTCCGTTCTCGAGTTATCGTGCCTACAAACAAACAAACATACAAACATACAGAAACGGAAGTCATCAATATACTTATGAATCTTTAGATTTCGTAAGTAACAAACAAGCAGTCATAGACTGGTACTTACGAAATCGTCAACTTGACCTCTGACCTTGTCTAATAAAAGCTGTCTCTAGAGAAGGTAGCGACGCAAACGAGCGCGTAATGCTGTGTGTTACAATCCCCTCATTAGCATAATCTTCAGTGCATAATACCTCAGATACGACACCCGACATAAATCTCATAAAACATCCGATTTTTACCAGAATTTCGATAACCGAGTTTTAAGCGTCCTAAGCGATCGCAAAAACCGAAGAACAAATTAAAATCGAAGTTAAAATGAACTCGTAACGTCGAGCAAAACAAAAATCGGCATTTCTCCATGCAATTATTTAATATTATTTTATCAAAGTCACAAAACCGTAATATTCGGCCATCCACCAACATTCTTTACATAATCTGACGGCTCAGCGAGTCAGGCATGCGACGATAACCTTATTGGGATAAAAAATGACTTTTAAACACCATCTTTATTGAAAAAACCGTCACCGGCACAGGAAAACCTTAAGTGACTCAACGATGCGTCTGCTCGAGCGCACTGCATCATGGGACGACCCGTGACGTCTGCTCGAGCGCACTGCATCATGGGACGACCTTGACGCTTCGAGTGAAATATTTTTTATACAATCTTAAAACGTCTCCAAAACATCCGATTTTTACCAGAATTTCGACAACCGAGTTTTAAGCATCCGAAGCGATCGCAAAAACCGAAGACAAAATTAAAATCGAAGTTAAAACGAACTCGTAACGTCGAGCGAAGCAAAAATACTCACATTTTCTCACGTTAATTTACGGAATTATGTTTGACCTCACTCTGACTTGACCTTTGACCGATTTTGACCAAAATCTAATCAGCGCTAGCCATCACCTCTCCTGAATCACGTGATGTAATTTGACATTGGTAGCTTCTTCCGTTCTCGAGTTATCGTGCCTACAAACAAACAAACATACAAACAAACAAACAAACAAACAGAAACGGAAGTCATCAATATACTTACGAAATCTAAAATTTCGTAAGTAACGAAACGAAAGGGGTGAAAACAGTAACCTCCGATCTTCGATGGCGGAGGTTAACTACTAGAACAAGAGCAAGCACACCTAGAGGACTGAGAACGAGAGCAACTACACAAGCGAAACCAAAACTTGAACAAGCACACCTAGAGCAACTAGCACTAAAGCAAGCACAACTGGAACAAGAAAAAGAGCAATCAGAGATTGCAGATCTTCACCAGGACTTTTGTGTGGTGTATTTTGTGTGGCATTTGTGTAGTGGTGTGTTGCATAATTAATAAGAGATATAATTAGAACTGCCACTTTATAACTGCTGGCAGTGATGACCGGGTACCAAGACGTCCCACTTTGATTGGACACCTGACCCTGACCCATGACTTTTTTTACTATTATTCAGTTGAACTAAGAATGGGATTAAAATATTCAATTCAAATCAAATGGAAGACCAAACAGGTACAGTCCTGCAGTGGACTAAACAGAAGGAACCCAATCAAGCAAAAAGTAAAGATGAAGTCATCAGGAGGAACCTGGATAGGATTTGCATTTCAGCTGCTACCCTCTACCCTCAGACCTATCCAGGCACAGCCAAGTGAGCCTTATTCAAAAAATTAATAAAAAATCAAGATGAAACCCAGATCAAAAAATTAAATAATTCTGGCTGCCAGACCATGCGTCCAATCAAGTTGAAATTTAAAATATGTGTTCCCCATCACTACATTATCATAATTGTGAAGTTTCACATAGATTGATTAAGCAGTTCCAGAGAAAACATTATTTCATATTTTTCTTCAATCCAATATGGCTGCCAAACCATGTGACCGATCAATTATTCCTTAAACTTGTACACCCACGGATTGGAGAACATTTTGGTGAAGTTTCCCCTCGATCTGTCCAGCTCTTCTGGAGAATTTTTTTTATAGATTTTAGGATAAATCCAATATGGCTGCCAAACCATGTGTCCCATGACATCATATGTGAGAACCTTGGGTTCCTCATGGATATGTGGTCATACGCATAAGGTTTCGCCTTGATCTGTTCAGCCGCTTCAGAAAAGAAGATTTTTGAAGATTAAAAAATATATATATATATATATATATATATATATATATATATATATATATATATATATATGGCTGCCGAATCACGTGACCGATGACGTCAATTTTTTTTCTGTGGACATCCCAAGATGACCCTCAATTTTCATACTGATCATATGTAGCATTCTACATATGCATTTATGACGTAATAATGAAGACACCTATGACGTCATAAATAAAAATCCACACTTATTCCCCATGAGGAGTACTTGCCGTGTGCCAAGTTTCAATTTTTTCCTTGGTGCGGTTTCAAAGATGCAGGTCCAAAGTTTTTCTGTTTTTCCAACATGGCTGCCACACCACATGATCTATGATGTCATAATTATCAATAAAACTTTCTACATGAGTAACCGCTCCTGTGGTGAAAATTTTGTCTCGATCTGACAAGCGGTTACGGAGAAAAACATAAAAGTTCTGTGCGGACAAACAAACAGACAGACAGACACAGACAAACAAACAAACGAACCCAAACGTATTACCCTCTCCTTCATTGAGGATAACCAGAGCAAGTACAACTAGAGCAAGTACAACGAGACCAACTAAAACTAGAATGAGAACCAGTGCAAGCGCAACTACAACTGGAGCAACTAAAACGATAGAAACTCAAATTAGAGCAAGCACAACTTGTGCAACGAGAGTGAAAGCAAGTGCAACTAGAGCAACTACAGTTAAAGCCAGAGCAACTAGAGCTAAAGCCAGCGCTACTATAGCAACCAGAGCTCAAGCAAGTGCAACTAGAGCAGCGAAAGCAAGCACAACTTGAGCAACTCGAGCTAAAGCCAGCGCAACTAGAACAACTGGAGCTAAAGCAAGCGCAACTAGAGCAAAGAGAGCAAAAGCAAGTGCAACTAGAGCAACTAGAGTTAGAGCAAGCACAACTAGAGCAACTAGAGTTAAAGCAAGCACAACCAGAGCTAAAGCAAGCACAACTAAAGCTAAAGCAAGCGCAACTTGAGCAACTCGAGCTAAAGCCAGCGCAACTAGAACAACTGGAGCTAAAGCCAGCGCAACTAGAACAACTGGAGCTAAAGCAAGCGCAACTTCAGCAACTAGAGCTCAAGCAAGCGCAACTAGAGCAAATAGAGCTAAAGCAAGCACAACTAGAGCTAAAGCCCGGTGTTTTGTTGGAGGAGTGCGTGGAGAAGGGGGTGTTGTTGAGGATTGCGGTGGAGAGGGTGTTTTGTTAGGAGTGCGTGGATGATGGGGTGTTTGGTGGGAGTGCGGTGGAGAGGGGGTGTTTGTTGAGGAGTGCGGTGGAGAGGGTGTTTGTTGAGGAGTGCTGGTGAGAGGGGGTGTTGTTTGAGGAGTGTGCGGTGGATGAGGGTGTTTAGTTGGGAGTGCGGTGGAGAGGGGTGTTTGTTGAGGAGTCTCGTGGAGAGGGGGTGTTGTTTGAGAGTGGTGGAGATGGTGTTTTTAGGAGTGCGTGGACGAGGGGTGTTTGTTGAGGAGCGGTGGAGAGGGGGTGTTGTTGAGGATGTGAGGGTTGGGAGCGGTGAACCACCTCCACCCCAGATTGTGAACCTAATAATGTGGTTTCTCTTGTTGAAGGAAACGCGCTCTGAATATGTCTTTTATTTATTATATTTAATTATAATTAGTTTTTCAGCTCACGTTTGAGGGGCGGTGGTGTATGGCGGCGTAAAAAAAGTCTCCTTTGATTTTTGGCTTCGTCACGGCCTTACAAACGGGGGAAAAAGTTAAATGTAATCAATGATAAAAATCACTCTAAGGAAACATACTTTGCGGATTGAATTATAATCTTCCTCTCCCGTCGTCGTTAAATAGCATTTCCGTACAAATCGATTTTTCGCTGTTCCATGGATGGTGAGCTGTTCGTTCTGACTCACTTCAGCGGCACAACATGAGGAAGTTTGAATTAACTATCATTTTTGACTATTCCTTGTATTATAATCACGTGACCTGTCTGATAATTCGTCTCGCTTTTGATTACTTAGTTTTTGTTTGTCGGTAAATGAGTAAAAAATTCCAACTTCTGTGCTCCGTGCTGTGCTGTGACATGTGCAGGTTGTTGGAAGGGATTCCGATGTTGTTAGAATGTTTTGTGGCGAGGTGAGTGAGAATGTTACCACACTCCTTTTGGCTCATTGATGGATGTGCGCTTTGGTCTGGGGTGGAGGTAGTTTATCCAGTCCAACACGTTAAATGGTATCTGTTTGTTACCTTGTTGACGAGCAAACATCTGAATAATTAAAAGAGGACAGAGCATGACACAACATCGGTGGAAGCCATTGCGCAGCCTTAGAGGGACCTCATGCATCCTCTCAATGTCATTCTTCCTCCAGTGTCTTCAGACGCTCGTTTCACCACCTGTTCAGAATCGTCCTAATCCGAAACATGATCTTTTCTACTCGTTAACCCCCCCCCCCCCCCCCCCACAATTCTTCTCCATCGAAATTTGTAGTTTCCCCTTCTTTAAATTTCCTTATCCATTTTGTCACATCATGAATTTGTTCCTCCCACGTTGACACAATGAATTTTCAAAGTACTATCAAACACCGTCTCCTCTGCTTTGGCCTTCAATCTGAGCTTTGGTGTTCCTCGCTCTCTTCAAACATCTGAGCTGTTGGTGTTCTCTTCCTACACTGCTTCCCCTCCCTTACAAACATTGAGCTTTGTCCCCTCCTCAATTGGTAGTGTTCCTCTCCTCCCTACAACTCTGAGCTGTTAGGTGTTTTCCCCTCTCCCTACAACAAATTGGCATGTTGGTGTTCCCCTCTCCCTACAACTCTGAGCTGTGGTGTTTTCCCCGCCTCCCTACAACTCTGAGCTGTTGGTGTTCCCTCATCTCCTTTACAACTCTGAGCTTTGGGTTTGTTCTACACTTACTTGTGTCCTCCTCTCCCTACAACTCTGACTGTGTTCCCCTTCCCTCTGAGTTGGTGTTTCCTCTTCACCACCCTGGTCCTCTCCTTACAACTCTGAGCTGGTCCCCTTCTATTTGTGCTTCCAACTTTACTGTTTTGTTCCACTCTCCCTACAACTCTGGATTTTTCCTTCTCTGACCTTAGCTGTGTTTCCCCTCCACTGATTTCCCCTCCCTTACAACTCTTGGCGTTGCCCTAACTTGAGCTGTTGGTGTTTCTCTCCCTCACCGAGGCGGTCCCTCTCCTTAACTTGAGCGTTGGTGATTTCCCCTCTCCCTACAACTTGAGCTGATTGGTGTTTCTCCTCTCCTACTCTGCTCCCTTTCATTGCGTCTCAGTGTTCCTTTTGGTGTTCTCGATCCTGTTTTTGCCTGTTTTCGTCCTGATTCCGTTCAATGTACGGTCTTCACGAGCTCCTCGAACTATGTGTGACAAAAATTCACACTTTTTTCACGATTCAAACAGAGAGTCTGTTTAGTTGAAGCAGAACTGAAGGCCAAAGTAGAGCCTCAGAGTAAGAATTAGAGTAAGAAAATCTTTAACATACACATGCTTAGGGCCTTGTTATAGTTTCTAGTTTCTCATAGCTTCTCTTGCTCTCTAGTTGTCCCGGTGGGTTTAGTCCTAGTTTGTGCTTGCACTAGTTCTTCGTTGTTCTAGTTCTAGTTGTGCTTGCCAACTAGTCCTCTTAGCCTGGTGTTAGGCTCAGGGTTAGGTGGTGGCTTGGGATCCGAGGTCCTGAGTTCAGACCTGTGCCGCTGAGATAAGTACACAGGAGGATTGACTCAGCCTGTCATCCTCTCGAGGTCGGCAAATGAGTACCAGTCTTGTAGGGGCACTGCATCAGCGGCACAGCTGTTGTCCAACCATTGATGCACACCAGCGGCCACAGCTGCACTCGATTTGAGAGAGATTCTAGTTCTACTTGTCGAGTTCTCGTTGCTCTAGTTGCACTTTCTTTTAGTTTACGTTTAGTTGCTTTCTTCTTCGATGCATGACTAATAATATGGGTTCGATGTCTTCGATCCGTCGCTCCATTCGTTCGTCGTTCACAATGAAGATTGAAGCGAGAGATTGTCATTAGTGATCTGATAAGGTCGATTGGACGTACATGATGGTATGACTTTCAAGGTCACCGAATCGAAGGTCAAGGTCACGAGGCCCTTTGAAGTTGCGAAATGACGATTTTCAATTCTATCTCCTCCCATTTTCTCAACGATCTTGAATTTGATTGTAGCTCATGAATTCGTATGGGACATATCTAAATGGTCGGACGGATTTTGGTGATATTCGCTTTCGTTTTCGTCGTGACTTCAAAGTTGGCAAAAATCGATGTAGTGTGACATTTTAAAAATTATTATCCTACATTTCTAACGATGTCTGAATGATTTGGACTATGAGTGGCATAGATTTTCGTGCAGAATCTGGGTCGAGTGACTCCTGAGTGGAAATTCTTGCTCATCTGATTTTGCAGATACAGGGATCAGATCTATTATGGTCACGTACGGACTCTAGTCGATTCCTAGTCTCGTCGTCACTGCTCTCGCAAAGTTGCAAAACTGCCCTACCTGACGTACAGCGGCTTATATGTCTTCTATGGTCATGGTAAAGTTATGATGTAACATGTGTCTGCGTCAGCATCCTATCAAGCTGAAGGCCTGAGTGCTCTTACATGTCACTTCGAAAGAATACCGATATTTGCGAATCGTACACGTCACGTGACTTTGAATTTTGCGAAAACTGCTTCATTGTAGTTGCAAAATGACGCATTTTCAAAATCTATCTTCCTCCTACATTTTTAAGTTATCTTGAATGATATGTGGCATATGATCTATGGGACAATTCTAGATTTGGTCGGCTGGATTTTCGATAATTCGCTTTCGTTTTCACGTCACATGACTTCAAAGTTGGCCAAAAATCCCTCGACCGAGAGCACTACACCCTAGTAACAGGAACTCATGCTTGTAAAGGTCGTTCTCGTGCTTGGTATTCGTTAACTCTCGGTTTGTGACTCCTATTATATAATCTGCTGCCTGCCCGACCGCGGTCTGCCTTGCCTGCCCATAGCATAGCATTTTTAGTTACCCCCACTCATAGCCAAATGTCCCCACCAAATCAGCAAATCGCCATTAGGCCTAGTCATAGAAGCTATCAGAATCGAATATGAATTTCATTTGTTATTACGTGGAAGATGTATCGTTTGACAGTCAAAACTGAAAATATGTAATGCTCGAGATATTGAACAGTTCGAATTAGAGTGCTAAAGTCGCAATCTACATAAATGTTTTATTGAATTAGTCTAGTTTCTCGCAGAGAGACCGTCACTCACCGCACGGGTGTTATTTTTCTAGTTGTTTTGGCTCTCATTGTGCCTGTGCTAGTTAAATTCTTTGAGCTCGAGTTGTGTTTGCTCTTGTTCTAGTTGTGCTTGTAAGTTATTGGTGTGCTTGCTTTAGCTCTAGTTCGCTCGCTTGAGCTCTAGTTTGCTTGCTTTAGCTCGAGTTCGCTAGTTGCGCTTCTTTGCTCTAGTTTCTCTAGTATGCACTGGCTTTGCTCTAGTTTCTCTAGTTGCGCTTGCTTTAGCTCTAGTTTCTCTAGTTGCGCTTGCTTTAGCTCGAGTTGCTCCAGTGCGCTTGCTTTAGCTCTAGTTGTGCTTGCTTAGCTCTATTGCTCTAGTTGCGCTGCTTGAGCTCTAGTGCTGTAGTTGCGCTTGCTTAGCTCCAGTTTGTCTAGTTGCGGCTTGGCTTTAGCTCTAGTTGTGCTTGCTTTAACCTAGTTGGTCGTAGTTCATGAACTGGTCACCCTAAAAGGCGGAGTGTTACATGTTTTTCAAACATCAACTTTCCACTTTGACTACAGACCAGAAAAACCACAGATATCTAGATATCTTACGTATGAGAAGAAAGGTAATTTTGTCTAGATTTAATGTGGAAAAACAGAATAAAAAATATGCAATAGTTTTTGTGTAACAGGCAAATAAGTGATACAAGTCAGGTTGGAGTAAACAGGCGGGAGGCGGCGGATGTGGTGAGGTCAAATTTGGAATAAACTGAATTTATTTCAATCAATAAGTCTTAATCTAATCTATTTGTATTTTTTAGGTGAGTAACACTTGGGACTGCTGTTGCATGATGCCAAATTGATTATTCAACTCGTTATTATTCAGCAAAACCTGACCAATATGTACAAACTCCTAAAAAGAGATCTAGTAAATATCTTACATAGTTGTGTATCTAGCAGATTCTCAGGATTAATTTGGCACTTGGAATTGTCAAAACGCCAAAGGAATAACTGATCCACATCCAATTTACTCAAAAGGTGAATTCGAGATAAACGCGAAAATGTTGTTTCCTTGTAAGCATTATCCATTAAAGTTCATAATTAAAAATACCATATTCGCCGTTAATTACTGGTTTTTGCTAATTTTTTTCACCAAGTGCATGTAGCTTGGTGATGTCTATCAACACAGAGAAAACTGAAAAATTGAATATTTTGACCCTGTAACGCAAATGATGACCAGTTCATCTACTACGCCGCTTGCTTTAACTCGAGTGCTCTAGTTGTGCTTGCTTTAACTCAGTTCACTTGCTTTTCTCTCTTTGCTCTAGTTGCGCTTGCTTTAACTCGAGTTGCTCTAGTGTTGCTTGCTTACTCTAGTTTCACTTGCTTTTTCTCTCTTTGCTCTAGTTGCGCTTGCTGAGCTCCAGTTGCTGTAGTTGCGCTTGCTTAGCTCAAGTTGTTTCTAGTTGCGCGGCTTTAGCTCGAATTGCTCAAGTTGTGCTTGCTTTAGCTTTCGTTGCTCTCGTTGCGCTTGCTTGACTCTTAGTTGCTGTAGTGCGCTTGCTTTAGCTCCAGTTGTTCATTTGTGCTTGCTTTAGCTCCAGTTGTTCTAGTTCGCTGGCTTTAGCTCGAGTTGCTCAAGTTGCGCTTGCTTTAGCTCTAGTGTGCTTGCTTTAGCTCTATTTGCTCTAGTTGCGCTTGCTTGAGCTCTAGTGCTTGTAGTGCGCTTGTTTTAGCTCCAGTTATTCTAGTTGCACTTGCTTTAGCTCCAGTTGTTCTAGTTACCTTCGCAAACTTTGTTGCGAAGGTTATGTTTTGATCGCTGTGTATATTATTTATTTATTTGTGAATATGTGTGTTGTTTGTTTGTTTGTTATTCGCATAACTCCAAAAGTATCTGATGAATCGCAGCAAATTTGGTGGGATGATTGGTTATTATCCGAGGAGCATTTGATTAGAATTTTGGGAGCGATCGGTGTCAAAGGTCAAGGTCAAGAAAAGGTCAAAATCGCTTTTTACCATAGCGCCGGTCAATTTGTATCCAATTTGCAATGCAACTAATGCCAAAATGTTCAGAATTCAATGCCCCATACTTGTGATATGTGACATGACACAAGACGTAATAACCTTATTAGCGGTTGTGAGTCAAAGGTCAGGGGGGGTCACGACATTGCAAATGTGCGGTTTAGTCATAACACGGTCAATTCTTATCCGATTTGCATGAAACCAACACCAAAATGTTGACTGTTCTGTTCCCCACACTCTAATACCAATTACAAATAAGAGTACAAAGGTCAAGGTCGAGGTCATGAAAAGGTCAAAATCGTCATTTTGCCATAGTGCGGTCGATTTTATCCAATTTGCATGCAACCAATGCCAAAATGTTGTGAATTCAATGCACCAATCTTGTGATATACGATATGAAACAGGAATTAATGTTTTTAAGCCATCATAACACAAATGAGATGGCAGATGTGGTATGGGATTAAATACCTTCACAATCAACGGTTTCTCGGGGGGGGGGGGGCAAAATGTCGCGTTGGCGAAGGTATGCGCTCTCCTGAGTGCCCGTTCTAGTTGTGCTTGCCTTAGCTCCAGTTGTTTTAGTTGCGTGGCTTTAGCTCGAGTTGCTCAAGTGCGCTTGCTTTAGCTCTAGTTGTGCTTGCTTTAGCTCTAGTTGTGCTTGCTTTAACTCTAGTTGCACTTGCTTTAACTTGAGTTGCTCTACTTGTGCTTGCTTTAGCTCTATTTGCTCGAGTTGCGCTTGCTTGAGCTCTAGTTGCTGTAGTTGCGCTTGCTTTAGCTCCAGTTGTTCTAGTTGCGCTTGCTTTAGCTCCAGTTGTTCTAGTTGCGCTGGCTTCAGCTCGAGTTTTCTTAGTTTGCGCTTGCTTTAGCCTCTAGTTTGCTTGCTTTAACTCTAGTTGCGCTTGCTTTAACTCGAGTTGCTCTAGTTGTGCTTGCTTTAACTCTAGTTGCGGCTTGCTTTTAACTCGAGTTGCTCTAGTTGTGCTTGCTTTAAACTCTAGTTGCACTTGCTTTTGCTCTCTTTGCGCTGCTTGCTTGAGCTCTAGTTGCTGTAGTTGTGCTTGCTTTAGCTCCAGTTGTTCTAGTTGCACTGGCTTTAGCTCAAATTGCTCAAGTTGTGCTTGCTTTAGCTTTAGTTGCTCTCGTTGCGCTGCTTGAGCCTAGTTGCGCTTGCTTTAGCTCCAGTTGTTCTCGTTGCGCTTGCTTTAGCTCCAGTTGTTCTAGTTGTGCTTGCTTTAGCTCTATTGCTCTAGTTGCGCTTGCTTGAGCTCTAGTTGTGTAGTTGCGCTTGCTTTAGCTCCAGTTGTCTAGTTCCGCTGGCTTTGCTCCAGTTGTTCTAAGTTGCGCTGGCTTTTAGCTCCAGTTGTTCTAGTTGCGCTGGCTTTAAGCTTTAGGCTAGTCTAGTTGTGCTTGCTTTAGCTCTATTTGCTCTAGTTGCGCGGCTTTAGCTCAGTTGCTCAAGATTGCCGCTT
>CM068956.1:91138756-91152398 GCA_035128595.1 Eptatretus atami | reverse complement strand
AAAGCAAGCGCAACTTGAGCAACTCGAGCTAAAGCCAGCGCAACTAGAACAACTGGAGCTAAAGCAAGCACAAATGGAACAACTGGAGCTAAAGCAAGCGCAACTACAGCAACTAGAGCTCAAGCAAGCGCAACGAGAGCAACGAAAGCTAAAGCAAGCACAACTTGAGCAATTCGAGCTAAAGCCAGCGCAACTAGAACAACTTGAGCTAAAGCAAGCGCAACTACAGCAACTGGAGCTCAAGCAAGCGCAACTAGAGCAAAGAGAGAAAAAGCAAGTGAAACTAGAGTTAAAGCAAGCACAACTAGAGCCTACTTGAAGTTATGTATGTATATTTTTTGTATTTGATAGTTAAAACCTCTCTTGATGAGGTGGATATCAAGCCATCCATGACCTTGCACCTTTTGACTGTATACTTTAATCATTAGGATAAACCCTTGACTTTAAAAATTAATCGGACTTGGTGGGGAAACCCAACTCTAGATTTTATATTAACGGTCAACGTTTTTTACACATCGAAAACATCACAAATATGAACTAGAACACAATCGTAGAGCACATACCTCCACCAGGTACCCACGTGAATGCACAACTTCCAAGATTTTGAATCCATCCCACTGATAGGGCCTATCTTCGCATTCCCTAGATTAAACCAAAACCTAATTGGCTGTTCTTTCACCTACCCAACTATCCACCTAGTTTTCTCATCAACCGTGCACAACTTTGGAAAAATTACTGCATATATGTTTTGTCCTATCTCTCCAATGGTGAAGAATCACATGGTGGGTTTCTCATCCAGATTCATTCACGCAAAAATTTAATGCTTCGTCCTTGTTAACCAACGTTCACAGAATTTTGCTGAATCCCTCCAAACTTTTTGAGATATCCCTCATAAAAAAACATACGAGTTGAAAAACATAACCTCCGTCCACCTCAGGGAGGTAATATCTCATTAATATATATATTTTTTACAATACAAGTCTTTATGAGCCAATGTTGGCCTGCATTCAGAAAAGCAATAATTGGTAGTTTATATAGACTGAAAGCCAATTCCTTTCTCTCTCCTCGTCGACCTTTTGTTACGCCAAAGAAGGTTCCCTGTCAATATCATACCCATACTGCACCAGCTTCAGGGTTTAAATACCTCAGCCTATCAGCAATACCTCCCCTTCTATACTGGAAATGAATGACTTTTGTCCACTATTGAATTACATAGATTTTTTTCTAACCATGGTGGTGCTATGTATACACAGAGCAATACAAAAACTGTCTTTCTTACTTTTAAATTGATCCATATTGTCACTTGCTAGAATTTCTTTGCCCTTTTTCAATGTGCCAGGCAGTGTTGACAATGTTATAAAATCAAATCGTGAGTTTCACATTATTCAGTACAGTTTATGCAGTGTGAAAAATGATATGTGTTTAGCATTGTTACTTTGCAGTTGTGCATCGTGGTTACAACTATCTCATGCAAGATGTTGCACAAAACCTTTTTCAATGAAGATGAGGCCAACACCCTTTCTGCAAAGCCCTGACCCATATCTAATTTTCCTTCCCTTCCAGGCCTGCTGACATGCACAGCTCACACCTGATGCAGTCATGTGGCTTTTGAACATCTCGACAATAAACAATAAAAAAAACAAAGAACTCTTTCAAATTCCAACGCCATATTGAAAGAAGGTTTTTTTGTAAATAATATTTGTTGGTTCCCATGCTTTTAGGTTTTTGCCATTTATACTCACAAAGTGTCTTCCAACAACCCTCCCCTTGCCATGTCAGAGTTGATGTGAATCCGTGACGCATTATGTACCGAAAGTAAAAGGAGCCACCTTTTATCCCCCGCGCGTGCGGAAAGGGATATTGTGTGTTTCACCCAGGTTCGTCCGTGCTGTCCGGCGCTGTCCGTCCGTCCGAAGCCGGTGGCGCCGGGCGTCAAACATTTATAGCTGTGAAGGTGAGTGAAAGCGGAGTAAACTGGGTCACGCATAATCGAGTTGAAATTTGGTCAGCACGATGGTAGCCAGCCTGGGAAAAAGGAGAGAACCTGTAGTTGATTGTGGCGTGGCCGGGATTTCCGAAGATGCCGACGTGGCGGCCATCTTTGGAAAGAAATTTTTTCGCGCATAGGTCGATGTTGAGAATGTGGTCGAACACAGGTGTACCACCTGAAAAGGAAGAACAAACTATATTGTGGGCGTGGGCGCGGATCCAAGATGGCCGACTGGGGGTGGGCCGATGGCTTTGGAAAGGAGAAATGTTTGGTTTGTTAATGAAATGAAAAAGAGAGCCGCTTATGGCGGATTGTCAAGGTATGGTTTGGTCGGGAAGTGGGCGGTTGATTGGTGTGGGGCGGGTGGGCCGGAGGAGCCAAGGGAGGCCGAGCCAGGGGTCTGAAAGACAAGATGCCGGACGGGGCGGGGCCATGCTTGAAAAAAATGTTTTTTGCGTAATGAGAATGAAGAAGTCGCGTTATCTGAGTTTTGCAATTTTATTTGTGTGCAAATTGGCGGGATTTGCGCCCATCTCTTGGAGGTGGTATAGTTTGTTATTTGTGAGGGATTGATCGAGCATGTCGGTGTGCCATAAGACACGGATGTCAGTCACCATAGTAAACTGAGCAGCAACGAGTGATCGTTGAGTTTATGTTTGTTTGTGTGCATACGGGGGAAGTCGAGGCGCGTGTGGCGTGGAAGAGTGGGAGAAGACAATTGGGATCCGAAGCATGAACTTAAGGAAGAAGGCGAGATTGAGAGAAGGGGAGGGATGGGAGGGTATGCGGGAATGGGCGGGGTTTGACACTTGGAGGAAGAGTGGACAAGGTGGGGTGGGACGAAGATGTGCCATTGAGCAAGGCGTGCGCGAACAGCAAGGAAGAGGTGGAAGGAAAAGCGGAGCGAAGGCCAGATAGTTGTGAACGAAAAAGCAGCAGTGGTAGACCGGATGAGGCACTGGAAAAAGAAAAAAAAGGAAGAAAGAAAGGGATGAAGGTTGGCGGGTTTGGGGAGAAGGTGGGATAGAGGTAGTAAAAAGTGTGAATATTGGGCGGAGGAGGTGGTGACTGAGGGGGGTGGGTGGGGTGAAGCGGAACATCTTAGCCCGGAGAAGAATGGGAGTTGAAGAGGAGCCAGGGGAAGAGTTGGGTGTCCGCGACAGAGTGTAAGGGACAAGAGGAAAACAATATGTGTGATTTCCAGGGAGTTGATCTTGCCGCAGATGTAGTTTTCAAAAACAAGGAAGAATCAAATCTCTCATTACTCGATTGTCCTCACAATCACCTGAGAAATGTCATAAAACTGGAAGGGGCCAGCATGCAATAGTCAACTGCTGAAGCAATCGGTCAGTCATTGAAAATCGGCTCCGAATGAGCAACCTCTGAATCTGGTGATTCTTGAAAAAAAACGGCATGTAAACTTTCAATCACGCACAGCTTCTTGATGTTGATGAAAGAAAACAGTTCAGCCTTTCAGAGTCGTTGCATATCAGGAAGTGAGAACAGTTTAGCCTTGTATGCCAGTATATGACTAGTTGAAGAGCGAGCTGCCGAAGACAAAACCCTTAATTTATCGATGATCAAGTAGAGTAATTGAATAAGTGTGCAAGATAACATTGAGTATGTTCTGGGCGGCGTTGGAGATGGCTTTTGGTGGGATAGTTTGTGATCAGGCAGTTTGTTAAAAAAAAGAGGTGGTAACATTGCAGCGTTTTTGTTTGGCAGACATCGATACATCGTTTGGTGGCTTTTCAGCGTGAGGAGAAGACATCTCAGAATTCGGGATTTCCGAGTCCAGTCCTTTTACTGTCTTCCGCCACGTGTTTCCTCTTCGTAATACTGCCAAGAAAAACGCGGCAAGAAAGGGTTAAACTTCTTGATTTCGTATGCCAGCCTGGTGGTTGCTGGTGGCATGTGCATTTTGCTGGAAGTGCGAGCTGCTGCTGCGATGCAGTGCCCTTGTGTACCAGAAGCGTGTAGGCTCATTGTTGCCAACTTTTGAAGAGGCTGCCAGGTCTGGAGTCAACCCACGCAGTCGCTGACAAAAGAGCAAGGTTTTAGCAGTCGTGACGATGTTCTGTGGCGACCGCGTCCAGGATTGTGCTCAACAGCAAGGAGACTGCTCGCGGCCAGCAGAAAATTGCTCTGCACAGAGTTTTGTCCCAATGGAATGGATGATGACTATGTTTGTTCACTGCAGAATCCATTTGCTGTGATTCGCCAACAAAATTGAGTTCCAGCTTAGCGTGTTTCAAACGCATTCTCAGACATCGTATTTACCGATCTTTGTTCAAACGCGCATACAGATAGAAGATATGATGGCTTACAACTGAGGAACGTCATTTTTTGTTTTTCCTAAGATGCCAGAACTGCCGGCCATTTAGTTGTTAAAGTAAAAACCTGATGTGAACACGGGTCCTGCAACCATTTCTCGGAATGCATATCCGAGTTGCGGGTGGCGCGTGGACAAAGATCTTAGTGTGTGTGTTGGAGCCCGGACAAGGAGTGGGTGACTGCGGACAAGGCGTGGCGGACAGTTGACAAGTTGGGTTGGCCGCGAGAACAAGAGGTTTTGGCAGCTGCGGCCAAGGATAGACGGACCACGGGCAAGGTGTGAGGCGCGGCCAGGACAACGTTTGGTAGCCATGCGACAACGTTGGGCAGCCAACAGACACGGGTGGTGGCCATGGACCAACTTTAGTGAGGTTGCGGACAAGTGCAATGGGCGATTACTGATGAGGCGTAGGTGGACTGGACAAGCATGGGCAGCCACAGACGACGCATGGCTAGCTGTGGATGAACACGGGAAAGGTGTGGATGGCGCGGACAACATTTGCAATGCGGCACAACCCGATAGATGTGTTGATTGAGACATTGCCCAGTGTAGACGGTCGGGTTGGAAAAGTGTGATTCCAACACCCATGGAAGGACGGGCAAGCCCCATTTCTTACCTGCGACCTGGAACTGAGCCGTACTGCTTATACCAGCCGGGGAAAGTGGATTCCTTCATTGTTTTCTGTTGATTGTGAATATCATCTCTTATTGTTATTTTCCACTATTTTGTATCCGTTAACCATAGGTCTGACTACTTATGATGCACTATATAATGACTATTTTTCATTTTTGACAAATGTTCAAACACCCCCTTTTTTGGTGAGTGTCCATTTAACAATTCCACAATGTTTCGCGCCAAGGTGACCCTGGTTCTTCGTGTGTACGTGAATTCTCTTTGCTCAAATCATTCTGTCTGGTTTGTAATTTATAAAAACAAGGCGAGGAGTGTAATGTAAACGTATATTCATGCTCTGCCCATGTTTTGCCTCAGATTTTATGTCTCCACCGCTATGTGGCGCGTCATCTCCGCTGGAAGTTGGGAGACCGCGTTGCCCTGCATGCGGATGTGTACATGTATATGAAAGGCTATTGGTTTTACCGACGCACTGTAGAGTGTTTTAAATGAAAACAAGGGAAGCGAATACTTCGATATCGCGCGGCTTGGGGGCAGTAAAAGTCTAGGTTAAGAATGATGAAACAATTTTGCAGTTATAGAATTTAAATGTTAGACCACGGTGAATTTAGCATGCATTGATGGGAAGAGTTGTGACGGTTGGACAAATTTCTTATTTATAGCCCTCAGATCAAAGGGGACGTATTCGGCCATAAGTGTGACAGAAGACGTGACAGAGACACAGGACAGGAATAGCCAATTATATAACAGCCGATGGTCGCCGCGCTGTAATAACCATTCTGTCACCAAAAAAAGAGAAAGAAATCCCCCACAAGACGTTTTAAAAACACTTCGGGTGAAAAAACAATGAAGAACGAGAGTTACAACGCTGATGCGTAACAACTAAGGAACAGGAAGATTATCCATTTCCTGCTCAGGAAATCAACTTTACCGCGTTCACACAGAAAACGATTCCAGCACAAAAAACGTCGCTCTCTGCATTAACCCCGCCCACAATTCACCGGCAATCTCCGCCCACAATCCACCCGGCAATCTCCGCCCACAATCCCACCCGCAATCTCCACCACAATTCACCGCAATCTCCGCCCACAATCCACCCGGCAATCTCCGCTCCACAATCCACCCGGCAATCTCCGCCCACAAATCCACCCGCAATCTCCGCCCACAACCACCCGGCCAATCTCCGGCCCACAATCCACCCGCAATCTTCCACCACATTCACCCGCAATCTCCGCCCACAATTCACCCGGCAATTCTCCGCCCACAACCCCACCCGGCAATCTCCGCACAATCCACCCGGCAATCTCCGCCCACAATCCAGCCCGCTCAATCTCCACCCCACAAATCGCACCCGGCAATCTCCGCCCACAATTCACCTGGCAATCTCCCCCCACAATTCACCCGGCAATTCTCCACCCACAATACACCCGGCAATCTCCACCACAAACAACCCGGCAATCTCCGCCCACAATCACCTTGGCAATCTCCGCCCACAATACACCCGGCAACTCGCCCCACAATACACCCAGGGCAATCTCCGCCCACAATTCACCCGCAATCTCCGCCCCACAATCCACCCGGGACAATCTCCGCCCACAATACACCCGGCAATCTCCGCCCACAATTACACCAGGCCAATCTCCGCCACATCCACCCCGGCCAATCTCCGCCCACAATTCACCCCGCAATCTCCGCCCACATACACCCGGCAATCTTCCGCCCACAATACACCCGGCAATCTCCGCCCACAATACACCCGGGCAACTCCGCCCACAATTTCACCGCAATCTCCACCCAATCACACCCATCCAATTAAGTGTGACAGAAGACACAGACAGAATAGCCAATTTATATACAGCGCGATGTCACCGCGGCTGCTAAAAAAGTGAATTTAAACCTCTACAAGGTGGTTTAACTGCACTGAAGTATTCTTATTCAATGATAGGGACACGTAGACCGTTTCAGGATACAGTGGGGGAGGAGGTGTTTTGAGGTGTGCGGTGCGAGAGGGTGTTGTTGAGTCGGTGGGAGAGGTGTTTGTTTAAGTGCAAGGTGGAGAGGTTGTGTGTTGGTGAGGAGTGCGGTGGATAGGGGGGTTTGTGAGGAGTGCGTGGAAGGAGTGTTTGTTGAGTGTGGTGGGGAGAGGTGTTTGTTAAGTCGTGGAGAGGTGGTGTTGTGAGGAGTGCGTGGGAGAGGGGGTGTTTGTTTGAGTCGGTGGAGAGGAGGTGTTTGTGAGGAGTGCGTTGGAAGGGGGTGTTTGTTGAGGAGTGCGGCTGGAGAGGGGGTGTTTGTTGAGTAGTCGGTGGAGAGGGTGTTTGTGAGGATGCGGTGGGATGAGGGGGTGTTGTTGAGGATTTGCGTGGAGAGGGGGTGTTTGTAGGAGTGCGGGTGGAGGGGTGTTTTGTTTTGAGATGCGGTGGAGAGGCGTTGATTTGGGTGCGGAATGCGGTGGAGAGGGGTGTTGTTGAGGAGTGCCGGTGGAGAGGGTGTTTGTTGAGGAGTTGCGGTGGCAGAAGGGGTGTTTGTTGATTAGTGCGGTGGAGAGTGGGTGTTGTTGAGGAGTGTGGTGGAGAAGGGGTTTGTTTTGAGGAGTGCGGTGGAGAGGGGTGTTGTTGAGAGTGCGGTTGGGGGAGAGGGGTGTTTGTTGAGGAGTGCGTGGAGAGCGCGGTGTTTGTTTTGAGGAGTGCGGGGAGCAAGGGGTGTTTGTTGAGGAGTTCGGTGGAGAGGCGTGTTTGTGAGGGAGTGCGGTGTGAGAGGTGGTGTTTCTTGTTGAGGAGTTGCGGTGGAGAGGGGGTGTTTGTTGAGAGTTGCGGTGGAGAAGGGGGGTTGTTGAGGAGTGCGTGGAGAGGGGCATGTTTGTTGAGGAGTCGTGGAGAAAGGGGTGTTTGTTGAGGAGTCCGGTGGAGAGGGGTGTTTGTTGAGATGCGGTGGAGAAGGGGGTGTTGTTGAGGAGTGCGTGGAGAGGGGTGTTTGTTGAGGAGTCGTTAGAAGGGGGTGTTTGTTTGTGAGGAGTGCGGTGGAGAAGGGTTGTTTGTTGAGGAAGTGCGGTGGAGAGGGCGGTTTGTTGAGGGTCGGGTGGAGAGGGTGTGGTTTTTGTTTGAGGAGTGCGGTGGAGAAGGGGGTGTTGTTGAGGAGTGCGTGGAGAGGGGTGTTTGTTGAGGAGTGTGGTGGAGAGGGCGTGTTTGTTGAGCAGTGTGGTGGAGAGGGGTGTTTTTGAGGAGTGCGTGTGATGAGGGTGTTTTGTTGAGGAGTGTGGTGGAGAGGGTGTTGTGAGGAGTGTGTGAGAGGGTTTTGTGAGGAGTGCGGTGGAGAAGGGGGTTTGTTGTAGGAGTGCGGTGGAGAGGGGTGTTGTTGAGAGTGCGGTGAGACCCACCCCACCCCCAGATTTGTGAACCTAATTAAGTGGTTTCTCTTTGTGAAGGGAAACCGGCTTGAAATGTCTTTTATTATATATTTAAATATTAATTTATTCTTCAGCTCACGTTTAGCGGTGTAGGCGGCGTTAAAAGTTTGTCCTGTTGGATTTTGCATTTCGTCGCCTCATAACGGTGAAATGTAAATGTAAATCCAATGATAAAAATCTACTCTAAAGCGAGAACATTACTTGCGGATTAATTATAATCTTCTTCCCGTCCGTCATAGTTAATAGCATTTCCGTTACAAATCGACTTTTCGCTGTTCCATGGAGGTGAGCTATGTTCGTTCTTGACTCATTTTTCAGGGCACAACATGAAAGTTGAATTAACTCGATTTTTGACTATTCCTTGGATTTATAATCACGTGACCCTGTCGTAATTGTTCTCGCTTTGATTTACTTAGTTCAATTTGTTTGTCGGTAAATTGAGTTAAAAAATTCCAAACATTCTGTGCGTCCGTGCTGATGCTGTTGCTGTGCAGTTGTGGAGAAGGATTTCCGAGTTGTTGGAATGTTTGGCGAGGTTGAGTGAGAAGTTACCCACACTCTTCCTTTGGCCTCATTGATGAGTGTGCGCTTTGGTCTGAGGTGAGGTTAGTTATCCCAGTCCAAAACACGTTAACATCGTACTTGTTGTTTCCTTCTTTGACGAGCAACATTTGAAAATTAAAAGGACGAGGCGATGAACAAACCATCGGTTGGGCAGCCATTGCGCCAGGCTTTGAGGGACCTCATTGACATCCTCTTCAATGTCATTCTCCCTCCAGGTCTTCAAGACGGCTGTTCACCACCATGTCAGATCGTCCCTAATCCGAAACCATATCTTTCTACCTCGTAACCCCCCCCCCCCCCCACAATTTCGTTCCTCCATTCGAAATTTGTAGTTTCCCCTTCTTTAGAATTTCCTTATCCATCTTGTCAACATCATGAATTGTCTCCTCCACGTTGAACAATGCATTTCAAAGTAACACAAACAACCCGTCTCCCTCTATCTTGGCCTTCAACTCTTGAAGTTTGTTGTTTCCTCCTCTCCCTTCAACTCTGAAGCTGTCGGTGTTTTCTCTTCCTCTCCCTACAACTCTGAGCTGTTGTGTTTCCCCCTCTCCCTTGACAACTCGAGCTGTTGTGTTTCCCCCTCTCCCTACAACTCTGAGCTGTTGGTGTTGCTCCTCTCCCTACAACTCTGAGCTGTTGGTGTTTCCCCCTCTCCCTACAACTCTGAGCTGTTGTGTTTCCCCCTCTCCCTACAACTTGACTGTTGGTGTTTCCCCCTCTCCCTACAACTCTGAGCTGTTTGTGTTTCCCCCTCTCCCTTACAAACTCTGAGCTTGGTGTTCCCCCTCTCCCTACAACTTCTGAGCTGTTGGTGTTTCCTCCTCCCACGACAACTTCTGAGCTGTTGGGTTTCCCCCCCTCCCCTACAACTCTGAGCTGTTGGTGGTTTCCCCCGTATCTACTCTCACTACAAAACTCTGAGCTGTTGGTTTTCCCCCTCTCCCTCACAACTCTGAGCTGTTGGTGTTTCCCCCTCTCCCTTAAACTCTGAGCTGTTGGTGGTTCCTCCTCTATCCCACAACTCTGAGCTGTTTGGTGTTTCCCCCTCTCCCTACAACTTCTGAGCTGTTCGTGTTTCCCCCTCTCCCTACAACTCTGAGCTTTGGTGTTTCCCCCTCTCCCTAACAACTCTTGAGCTGTTGGTGTTTCCCTCTCTCCCTACAACTCTGAGCGTTGGTCCCCTCTCCCGTTACAACTCTGAGCTGTTGGTGTTCCTCCTCTTCCCGTACAACTTGGAGCTGTTGGTGTTTTCCCCCTCTCCCTACAACTCTGAAGCTGTTGGTGTTTCCCCCTCTCCCTACAACTCTAGCTGTTGGTGTTTCTCCTCTCCCTACTTTGCTCCCTTTCATGCGTCTCGAGTGTTCCTTTGCGTGTTCTGCATTCCTGTTTTTTGCCTGTTTAGTCCTGACCGTTCAAGACGACTTCTTCCACGAGCCTCGCGACTATGCTGGACAAAACATTCACACTTTTTTCACCGATTCAAACATAGAGTCTGATGTAGGTGGAAGCCAAGAACTGAAGGCAAATGTAGCCTCAGGTAAGCAATTAGAGAAGAAATCTTTAACATACACATGCTTGTGCTTGTTATAGTTCTAGTTTCCTAGTTCTGCTTGCCTCAGTTGTTTCTCCGGTGTTTAGTCCTAGTTTGTTGCTTGCACTAGTTCTCGTTGTTCTTAGTTCTATTGTGCTTGCACTAGTCCTCGTTAGCCTTGGTGTTGGTCACGTGGTTAAGGGTGTGCCTTGGGATCGAGGGTCCTTGAGTTCAAGACCCCGTTTGGCCGCTGAATTAATACACCAGAAGGTTGACTTCAGCCTGTCATCTTCCGAGGTCGGCAAAATGATACCAGGCATTGGTAAGGGGGGACACTGCATCAGCGGCACACTGTGTCCCAACCAATGATGCAACCAGCCGGCCACAGGCTGCAACTCGATTGAGAGAGATTCTATTCTACTTGTTCAGTTCTCGTTAGCTCTAGTTGCACTTCTCTTGTAGTTACGTTTATTATTCATCTCTTCAGCATGACCTAAAATATGGGTCGATTGTTCCTTTCGATCACGTCCGTTTCCATTTCGTCCGTTCCGTCACAATGAGTGAAGCGAGAATCTGGTCAATTAGTGACCTGATAGAGGGTCGATGAGACGTGACATGATGGTATGACTTTTCAAAAGGTCACCGAAGGTCAAGCCGTCAAGGTCACGAGGCCTTTGAAGTTCGCGAAAATTGGACGATTTCAAATGGTGGCGTATGCTGCGCGTGCCGCGGCATTGTGCGTGCGAAGAGCGATCTTTGAATTTATTGTAGCATATGAATCTATGGACAATAGCGTAAATGTTGTCGGGACGGATTTTTGATAATTCGCTTCGTTTTCGTGGTCGAGGCGGAGCGTTCAAGAGTGGCATAAAATGCGAAAATTGACGATTTTCAAAATCTTAATCTCCTCCTAATTTCTCAAGCGGATGTTGAATTTTGATTGTGGCATATGAATGTATGGGACAATATCCTAAATTTGGTCAGGAGATTTTTCGAATTTCGCCTTTCGTTTTCGTGTCAACGTGACTTCAAAGTTTGCAAAAACTGCCCTACTTCAGGAGGGCTATGATATTCTCTTACTGGGCATGGTAAAAGTTTAGGAATGGTGTTCATGCATTATCAGCTGAACTTGTCTTTCGAGTGTGCCATTCGAGAAGAATACCGATGATCTTGGAATTACGTACACGTCACGTGACTTGAATTTTGCGAAAAACTGCTTCATGTAGTTGCAAAATGACGATTTTCAAAATCTATCTCCTCCTACATTTTCTTAATTATCTTGAATTGATTGTGGCATATGAATCTATGGGACAATATCTAGATTTCGTCAGGCTGGATTTTCGATATTCGCTTTCGTTTTCACGTTCAGCATGACTGTGCGAAAGTTGGGCCAAGGAGAAGTCGCGCGTCGGCGTGAGCGCGGAGGAGCACTTACACGCCTAGTAAAACAGGAATCATGCTTGTAAAGCGTCGGTTCTCGTGCTTGGATTCGTTAACGTCTCGTTGTGACTCCTTATTATATAATCTGCCTGCTGCCCGCCCGCGGGTCTGCCTTGCCTGCCCATAGCATAGCTTTTTAGGTACCCCCACTCATAGCCAAAATGTCCCCCACCAAATCAGTCGAGAATGCGGCATGAGGCCGGCGAGTAGTCGAAGGAGAGGCTATCGATCGAATATCGATTCATTGGTTATTACGGAAGCCATGTATTTCTTTGACAGTTCAAAACTGAAAATATAATGCTCGAATATTGAACAGTCGAATAGATGTTGCTAATGCGCAATCTACATAAAAATGTTTTATGCAATTAGTCTAGTTTCTCGCAAGATGACCGTCACTCCCGCACGGTGGTGTGTAGTTGTGGCGCGTGGCGATTGTGCCTGTGCTAGTTATAATTTTAGCTCGAGTGTGTTGCTCTTGTTTCTAGTTGTGCTTGTAGTTATTGTGTGTGCTTGTTTTAGCTCTAGTTGCGCTCGCTTGACTCTAGTTTGGCTTGCTTTTAGCTCGAGTTGCTCTAGTTGCGCTTACTTTAGCTCTAGTTCTCTAGTTGCACTCGGCTTTAGCTCTAGTTTCTCTAGTTGCGCTTTGCTTTAGCTCTAGTTTCTCTAGTTGCGCTTGCTTTAGCTCGAGGTTGCTCCAGTTGCGCTTGCTTTAGCTCTAGTTGGTGCTTGCTTAGCTCTATTTGCCTCTAGTTGCGCTTCTTGAGCTCTAGTTGGCTGTAGTTGCCGCTTGCTTAGCTCCAGTTGTTCGAGTTGCGCTTGCTTTAGCTCTAGTTTGCTTGCTTTAACCTCTAGTTGGTCGTAGTTCAAACTGGTCACCCTAAAAAAGGCGGAAGTTGTTACATGTTTTTCCAAAACATCCCACTTTCCATTTGACTACAGACCAGAAAAACCACAGATATCTAGATAGTCTTAGTATTGAGAAGAAAGGTAATTTGTCTAGTTTAATGTGGATAAAAAACAGAAATTAAAAAAATATGCAATATTTTTGTTTTTGTAACAGGCCATAAGTGATACAAGTCAGGTGTGGAGTAAACAGGCGGGAGGCGCGCGGATGTGGGAGTCAAATTTGGAATAAACTGAATTTATTTTCAAATCAATAAGCTTTAATCTTAATCTATTTTGTTATTTGTTAGCGTGAGTAACACTTGACTTAGCTTTGCATGATTGCAAAATTGATTTTCAACTCGTTATTATTCAGCAACACTGACCAATATGTACAAACTCCTAAAGAAGATCTAGTAAATATCTTACATAGTTGTGTTATCTAGCAGTTCTCAGGATTAATTTGGCACTTTGAATTGTCCAAAACGGCCAAAGGATAACTATCCACATCTCAATTTACTCAAGAAAGGGTGAATTCGAGAAACGCGAAAATGGTTTCCTTTAATGCATATCCATAAAGTTCAGAATTAAAAATTAACCATAGTTCCCCGTTAATTAAACTGTTTTGCTAATTTTTTTTTCACCCAGTGCATGGTAGCTGGCTGATGTCTATCAACACAGAGAAAATGAAAAATTGAATATTTTTTGACCCCTGACGCAATCGATGACCAGTTCAGAACTACGACCAGTTGCGCTGCTTAACTCGAGTTGCTCTGTTGTGCTTGCTTTAATCTCTAGTTTGCACTTGCTTTTCTCTCTTTGCTCTGAGTTGCGCTTGCTTTAACTCGACTTGCTCTTAGC
>CM068956.1:91105272-91135876 GCA_035128595.1 Eptatretus atami | reverse complement strand
AAGAGAGAGATATAATCGTATTGTTTGCAACTACATGGAAGCAGTTTTCGCAAAAATTCAAAAAGTCACCGTGACGTGTACGTATTCCAAGATATCGGTTATTCTTTTCGAATGGACATGAAGACAATGGTCACGCTGATATGCAATGACACATTGCACTAACTTTTACCATGCCCAGTAGAGAAATACTAGCCTCCTGAGGTAGGGCAGTTTTTTTGCAAAACTTTAAAGTCACGTGAACGAAAAACGAAAGCGAAATTCGAAAAAATCCGTCCTGACCAAATTTAGATATTGTCCCATACATTCATATGCCAGCACTAATTCAAATCATCGCTTGAGAAATGTAGAAGGAAATAGATTTTGAAAATCGTGCATTTTCGGCATTTTTTTTGCAATTTGACGCTCACCGTGACACGAAACGACAGCGAATATCAAAAATCCGTCCCGACCTAAAATTTAGATATTGTCCATAGATTCATATGCTACATCAAATTCAAGATCGCTTTGAGAGAATGGCGGAGGAGATTAGAATTGAAAATCGTCATTTTCGCACTTCTCAAAGGCCTGCGTGACGCTGACCTTGAACCTTCGCAGTGACCTTGAAAGTCATAAACCATCATGTAAACGTCTCATCGACCTCTATCAGGATCACTAATGACCAGACTCTCGCTTGCAACTTCATTGTGAACGGACGGAGAAATGGAACGGACGGATCGAAGGACAATCGACACCCATGCATTATTAGGCTCATGCTCGAAGAGATGAAATAATATACGTAACTAAATAGAAGTGCAACTAGAGCAAACGAGAACTCGAACAAAGTAGAACTAAGAAACTCTCTCATCAAAGTCAGAGTGCGAAGGCCTGTGGCCAGCTGGTTGCATCAATTGGTTGGGACACGAGCTGTGCCGTTGACTGCAGTGTCCCCTTACCACATGCACTGGTGACTGCATTTTGCGACACTCGAAGGTAATGACATGGCTGAGTCAACCTCCTGTGTATTAATATCACGCAGGCCAACGGGTCTTGAACTCAGGACCCTCGGATCCCAAGCCACCACCCTAACCACTGAGCCAACACCAGGCTAACGAGGACTAGTGCAAGCACAACTAGAACTAGAACAACGAGAACTAGTGCAAGCACAACTAGGACTAAACCACCGAGAACAACTAGAGCAAGCAGAACTAGAGAAACTAGAACTATAACAAGCACCAAGCATGTGTATGTTAAAGATTTTCTTCTCTATTCTTACTCTGAGGCTCACTTTGGCCTTCAGTTCTTGCTTCACTAACAGACTCTCTGTTTGAATCGGTGAAAAAAGTGTGAATGTTTTGTCCACATAGTCGAGGCTCGTGGAAGAGCTCGTACATTGAACGGATCAGGACGTAACAGGCAAAAACAGGATGCAGAACACGCAAAAGGAACACTCGAGACGCATGAAAAGGGAGCAGAGGGAAGCAGTAGCTAGGTGCGAGAGGATTGAGAAACAGGCAACACTAGAGGGGTATGTGACAGTGTTAGGGGAGAACACACATAGCGAGCTCAGAGTGGTAGGAGAGGAGGGAAGAACACAAACAGCTCGAGTGTAGGGAGAGGAGGAAACTATCACTTAACTAGTGCGCGACGAGTAGTTGTAGTGGAGAGAAGGGGAAAACACCAACTAGTGTGCATAGTTAGAGTGAGAGGGTAGGTATTGGTGGAGGAATATAAGAATCGAGGAACAAGCTGAAGGATATGGATGAGTAGGAGTAGGGGAAAACAACAAGCTAGAGTTAGGTTATGCTGGAGAGGGTAAACACTAACAATCCATGAGACTTGTAATTAGTGAGGAGTGGAGATAAACACGCATAAAGCTGAGAGTTAGTTCAGGGAGAGAGAACACAGAGAGCAGAGTTTAGGAGATTCGAAGCGGTATAGGATAACAGGCTTTTCAATGTATTACTGAGGGGAGTAAGGGTGAAAGAGATTCGACCGAAACAGCTCGGAGGTGTAGGAAGGAACACCAAACGCTCAAAGTTAGGAGAGGGGAACACACAACAGCTCAGAGTGTAGGGAGAGAGGAAACACCAACAGCTCAGAGTTGTAGGGAGGGGGAACACAACAGCTAGAGTTGTAGGGAGAGGGGAAACACCAACAGCTCAGATTGTAGGGAGAGGGGAAACACCAACAGCTCAGAGTTAGGGAAGGGGAAACACCAACACAGAGTTGTAGGGAGGGAAACACCAACACTCAGAGTTGTAGGGAAGAAACCACCAAGCTCAGAGTTAGGGAGAGGGGGAAACACCAACAGCTCAGAGTTAGGAAGGCGGAAACACAACAGCTCAGAGTTGTAGGGAGAGAAACACAATCAGAGTTGAAGGAAGAGAACACCAACAGCTCAGAGTTGAAGGCCAAGACAGAGGAGACGTGTTTGATTTATGAAAATCATTGTTCAACGGGGGAGAGCAATCATGATGTGACAGATGATAAGGAAATTCAAGAAGGGAAACTACAAATTCGATGAGAAAATTGTGGGGGGGGGGTTAACAGGAATGATCATGTTCGATTAGGGAACATCCTGCATGGTGGTGAACAGCCGTCTTGAAGACCTGGAGGGAAGAATGACATTGAAGAGGATGTCATGAGGTCCCTCAAAGCCTGCGCAATGGCTGCCAACCGATGTTTGTTCATGCTCTGTCCTTTTTAATTTTCAATGTTGCTCGTCAAGCAAGGAAACAACAAGTACCATGTTAACGTGTTTGGACTGGGATAACTACCTCCACCCCAGACCCAAAGCGCACACTCCATCAATGAGCCCAAAAGGAGAGTGTGGTAACTTCTCACTCACCTCGCCCAAAACATTCCAACAACTCGGAATCCTTCTCCACAACCTGCACAGCAACAGCATCAGCACGGACGCACAGAATGTTGGAATTTTTTACTCATTTACCGACAAACAAATGAACTAAGTAATCAAAGCGAGACGAATTATCGACAGGGTCACGTGATTATAATCAAGGAATAGTCAAAAATCGAGTTAATTCAAACTTCCCTTCATGTTGTGCCCTGAATGAGTCAGAACGAACAGCTCACCTCCATGGAACAGGCGAAAAGTCGATTTGTACGGAAATGCTATTAACGACGACGGGAGAGAAGATTATAAATTCAATCCGCAAGTATGTTCTCCTTTAGAGTAGATTTTTATCATTGGATTTACATTTACACTTTCACCGTTATGAGGCGACGAAGCAAAATCCAAAGGACAACTTTTACGCCGCCATACACCGCTCAAACGTGAGCTGAAGAATAATTATATTAAATATATAAATAAAAGACATTTCAAGCGCGTTTCCCTTCACAAAGAGAAACCACATTAATTAGGTTCACAAATCTGGGGGTGGAGGTGGGTCTCACCCACCACTCAACAAACACCCCCTCCCACCGCACTCCTCAACAAACACCCCTCCCGCACTCCTCAACAACACCCCTTCTCCACCGCACTCCTCAACAACACCCCTCTCCACCGCACTCCTCAACAAACACCCCTCTCCACCGCACTCCTCAACAACCCCCTCTCCACACCCCCTCACAACCCCCCTCCACCGCACTCCTCAACAAACACCCCCTCTCCACCGCACCCTCAACAAACACCCCTTCTCCACGACCCTCACCAAAACCCCCCTCCACGCCTCCCAACAACACCCCCTCTCACGCACTCCAACAAACACCCCCTCTCCACCGCACTCCACAACAAACACCCCTCCACGCACTCCTCAACAAACACCCTCTCCCACCGCACTCCTCAACAACCCCCTCCACGCACCTACAACAAACACCCCTCTCCCCGCACCCTCACAAACACCCCCTCTCCGCACTCCTCAACAAACCACCTCTCCCACCGCACTCCTCAACAAACACCCTCTCCACCGCACTCCTCAACAAACACCCCCTCTCCACCGCACCCTCAACAAACACCCTTCTCCACCGCACTCTCACAAACACCCCTCCCAGCACCCTCAACACACCCCTCTCCACCGCACTCCTCAACAAACACCCCCTCCACCGCACTCCTCAACAAACACCCCCTCTCCACCGCACTCCTCAACAAACACCCTCTCCACCACCACTCCTCAACAAACACCCCTCTCCACCGCATAAAACTCCTCAACAACACCCCCTCTCCACCGCACTCTCAACAAACACCCCTCTCCACCGCACTCTAAAACCAACAACACCCCCTCTCCACCGACTCCTCACAACACCCCTCTCCACACTCCTCAACAACACCCCTCCCACGCACTCCTCAACAAACACCCCCTCTCCACCGCACTCTCAACAAACCCCCTCTCCACCGCACTCCTCAACAAACACCCCTCTCCACCGCAACTCACAAACACCCCCTCTCCACCGCACTCCTCACCAAACACCCCTTCTCCACCGCACCCCTCAACAAACACCCCCTCTCCACCGCACCCCAAACACCCTCCACGCTCCTAACAAACACCCCTCTCCACCGCACCCTCACAAACACCCCCTCCACCGCACTCCAACAAACACCCCTCTCACGCATCCTCAACAAACACCCCTCTCCACGCGCACTCCTCACAAACACCCTTCTCCACCGCACTCCTCAACAAACACCCCTCTCCACCGCCTCCTCAAAAAACCCTCTCACCGCACTCCTCAACAACACCCCTCTCCACGCACTCCTCAACAAACACCCTCCCACCGCACTCCTCAACAAAACCCCTCCACCGACTCCTACAACAAACCCCCTCTCCACCGCACTCCTCAACAAACACCCCTCTCCACCGCACTCCCAACAAACACCCCCTCTCACCGCACTCCTCACAAAACCCCTCTCCACACACCCTCACAACACCCCTCTCCACCGCATCCTCAACAACACCCCCTCTCCACCGCACTCCTCAACAAACACCCCTCTCCACCGCACCCAACAACACCTCTCCACCGCCCTCCTCAACAACACCCCTCTCACCGCACTCCTCAAACAAACACCCCTTCTCCACCGCACTCCTCAACAAACACCCCTCTCCACCGACCTCAACACACCCCTTCTCCACCGCACTCAACAAACACCCCTCTCTCACACGCACTCCTCAACAAACACCCCTTCTCCACCGCACTCCTCAACAAACACCCCCTCTCCACCGCACTCCTCAACAAACACCCTCTTCCACCGCACTCCTCACAAACACCCTCTCCACCGCACTCCTCAACAAACACCCCTCTCCACCGCACTCCTCAACAAACACCCCCTCTCCACCACTCCCAACAAACACCCTTCTCCACCGCACTCCTCAACAAACACCCCCTCTCCACCGCATCCCTCAACAAACACCCCCTTCTCCACCGCACTCCTCAACAAAACACCCCTCTCCACGCACTCCTCAACAAACACCCCTTCTCCACGCATCCTCAACAAACACCCCTCTCCACCGCACTCCTCAACAAACCCCCCTCTCCACCGCACTCCTCAACAACACCCCTCTCCACCGCACTCCTCAACAACACCCCTCTCCACCGCACTCCTCAACAAAACACCCCTTCCACCGCATCCTCAACAACACCCCTCTCACCGCACACCAACAAACCCCCTCTCCACCGCACTACTCACAAAACACCCCTCTCACGACGCCTCAACAAACACCCCCCTCCACCACTACTCAACAACACCCCTCTCCACCGACTCCTCAACAACACCCCTTCTCCACCGCACTCCTCAACAACAC
Source organism: Eptatretus atami (assembly GCA_035128595.1). NCBI lineage: Eukaryota > Metazoa > Chordata > Myxini > Myxiniformes > Myxinidae > Eptatretus > Eptatretus atami. The sequence continues at coordinate 91,130,144 of CM068956.1, read as the reverse complement.
CCCCTCTCCACCGCACTACTCAACAAACACCCCCTCTCCACCGCACTCTCAACAAACACCTCCTCTCCACCGCACTCAACAAACACTCCCCTCTCCACCGCACTCCTCACCAAACACCCCCTCTCCACCCACTCCTCAACAAACACCCCTTCTCCACCGACTCTCAACAAACACCCCTCTCCACCCACAAATCCTACCAACACCCCTCTCCATCGCACCTAACAAACACCCTCTCCCCGCACTTAAAAACACCTCTCCCCACCGCACTCACAACCCCCTCTCCATCGCACACCTCAACACCCTCCCCACTGTATCCTGAAACGGTCTAGTGTCCCTATTCTTGAATAGAATACTTCAGGCAGTTAAACCAACACTTGTAGAGGTTAAATCACTTTTACAGCGCGGACATCGCGCTGTTATATAATTGGCTATTCTGTCCTGTGTCTTCTGTCACTCTTATTGATGGGTGTGAATGTGGGTGGGAGATTGCCGGGTGAATTGTGGGCGGAGATTGCGCGGTGTACTGTGGGCGAGATTGCCGGGTGTTGTGGGCGAGATGCGGGTGTTGTGGGCGGAGATTGCCTGGTGTATTGTGGGTGGAGATTGCGGGTGGATTGTGGGCGGAGATTGCCGGGGATTGGTGGGCGGAGATGCCGGGTGGATTTGTGGCGGAGATTGCCGGTGGATTGTGGGCGAGATTGCCGGGTGAATTGTGGGCGGAGATTGCCGGGTGATTGTGGCGGAGATTGCCGGGTGATGTGGGCGGAGATTGCCGGGGATTGTGGCGGAGATTGCCGGGTGTATTGTGGGCGGAATTGCCGGGGTATGTGGGAGATTGCGGTGAATTGTGGGCGGGGTTAATGCAGAAGAGCGACGTTTTTTGTGCTGAATCGTTTTCTGTGTGACGCCGGAAGTTGATTTTCTGAGCAGGAAGTGATATCTTCCTGTTCCGTTAGTTGTTGACGCGCAGCGTTGTAACTCTCGTTCTCATTGTTTTTCACCCGAAGTGTTTTTAAAACGTCTTGTGGAGGTGATTTCTTTCTCTTTTTGGTGACAGAATGGTTATTACAGCGCGGGACATCGCGCTGTTATATAATTGGCTATTCTTCCTGTGTCTTCTGTCACGTCTTCTGTCACAATTATGGCGCATACGTCCTTTGATCTGAGGGCTATAAATAGAAATTTGTCCAACGTCACAACTCTTCCAATCATGCATGCTAATTCACCTGTCTACATTTAAATTTTATAACTGCAAATTGTTTCATCATTCTTAACCTAGACTTTACTGCCCCCAGCCGCGCGATATCGAAGTACGCTTCTTGTTATTCATTTAAAATACTCTAAGTGCGTCGGTAAAAACCATGCCTTTCCATATACATGTACACATCCCGCCATGCAGGGCAACGCCGGTCTCCCAACTTCCAGCGGAGATGACGCGCCACACAGGTGGAGCATAAATATACATGAGGCAAAACATGGGCAGAGCATGAATATACGTTTACATTACACTCATCGCCTTGTTTTTATAAATTACAAACCACGACAGCAATTGATTGAGCAAAGAGAATCACGTGAACACGAGAACCAGGGTCACCTTGGCGCGAAACATTGTGAAATTGTTAATGGACATCACCAAAAATGTTGAACATTTGTCAAAAATGAAATAGTCATTATATAGTGCATCATATGTAGTCAGACTATGGCTAACGGATACAAAATAGTGGAAAATAACATAAGAAGATGATATTCACAAATCAACAGAAAACAATGAAGGAATCCACTCTTCCCCCGCTGGTATAAGCAGTACGGCCTCAGTTCCAGGTCGCAGGTAGAAATGGGGCTTGCCGTCCTTCATGGTGTGGAATCACACTTTTCAAACCCGACCGTCTACACTGGGCAATGTCTCAATCACACATCTATCGGGTTGTCCGCATTGCAAATGTTGTCCGCGGCCATCCACACCTTTCCCGTGTTCATCCACAGCTGCCCATGCCTCGTCTGTGGCTGCCCATGCCTTGTCCAGTCCCCTACGCCTCATCAGTAATCGCCCATGCCTTGTCCGCAACCTCACTAAAGTTGTCCATGGCCACCCACCCCGTGTCTGTGGCTGCCCAACGTTGTCCATGGCTACCCAAACGTTGTCCATGGCCGCCGCCTCACAAACCTTGCCCGTGGTCGTCTATCCCTTGGCCGCAGCTGCCAACTCCTTGTCTGCGGCCACCCACACCTTGTCACTGTCCCCCACGCCTTGTCCGCAGTCACCCACTCCTTGTCCGCGGTCACACACACTAAAGTTGTCCACGGCCACCCGCAACTTCGGTAATTGCATGTCCGAGAAATGGTTGAGGACGTGTTCAACATCAGGTTTTTCTTTAACAACTAAAATGGCCGGCAGTTGGCCATCTTGGAAAAAACAAAAAAAATGACGTCCTCTTGTAAGCCATCATTCTTTATCTGTATGCTGAGTTTGAACAAGATCGGTAAATACGTGTCTGAGAAATGGTTGAACACGTAAGCTGGAACTCATTTTGTGCGATCAGAATGGATTCTGCAGTGAACAAACATAGTCAATCATCCATTCCATTGGGACCAAACTCTGTGCAGAGCATTTGTGCTGCCGAAGCAGTCTCCTGTGCTGTTGAGCACAATCCTGGACGGGTCGCCACAGAAACATCGTCAGCGACTGCTAAAACCTTGCTCTTTGTCAGCGACTGGTGGGTTGACTCAGCCTGGCAGCCTTTCAAAGTTGGCAAAATGAGTACCAGCTTACTGGTAACAAGGGCACTGCATCAGCAGCACAGCTGCACTTCCAGAAAATGATGCAACCAGCAACCACAGGCTGCATACGAAATAAGAAGTTATTTCTGCCGGAGTTTTTTTGGCAGTTACGAAGAGGAACCGTGGCGGAAGAGTAAAGGACTGGACTCGGAATCCGAACTTCTGAGATGTCTTTTCTCCTACGCTGAAAGCCCACCAAACGATGTATCGATGTCTGCACAAAAACGCTGCAATGTTAATTTTTTTTTAACAAACTCTGATCACACTATCCCACCAAAAGCCATCTTCAGGCCCCAGAATACCTACCTGTTCTTGACACAATTATTCAATATCTATTGATCATCGATAAATTAAGGGTTTGTTTGCAGCTGCTCTTCACTAGTATTCAATGGAATACAAGGCTCAAACTGTTCTCACTTCCCTGATATGCCAACGACTCCTGAAAGGCCTGAACTGTTTCATCACATCATAGAAGTGTGCCGTGATGAAAGTTACATCCGTTTTTTTTCAAGAATCCACCAGATTCAGGAGGTGCTCATCTCGAGCCGATTTTCAATGACTGACCAGATTGTTCAGAGTTGATATTGCCTGTGGCCTTCCAGTTTATGACATTTCTCAGGTTGATTGTGAGGACAATCGAGTAATGAGAGATATTGATTCTTCCTTGTTTGAAAATACATCTGGGCCAAGATACTCTGAAATCACACATTTGTTCCTCTTGTCCCTTAACTGTGGGAACCAACTTCCTGGCTCTTCAATCCCATTCTTCCCTCCAGGGCTTCAAGACTGTTGTTCACCACCACCTCAAGTCACCACTCATCCATATTCACATTTTATACTCTCATTACCCTCCCCAAACCCAACCCTTCCTTTCCAGTGTAATGGTCTTCCCAACTGCCCTGCTTTTTCGTTCAATATCTGGTTCGTCCCGTTTTCCCTTACTCTTCTTGCTGTTTGAGCTTGTATGCATCTTCGTCACCCCATGTCCACTCTTCCTCCAAGTGTACCGCCATTGCATACCCTCCATCCCCCTTTTCAATTGTTCTTTTAGTTATGTTCGGATCCAATCTGTCTTCTCACTATTCCAGAAGCCTCGACTTCGTATGCAAAAAAAATAAACTCAATGATACTGTTGCCTGTCAGTTTATAATGGTGATGAATCGTGTTTATGGAAACCCGACATGTGGATAATCCTCACAACTAAAAATATACCATCAGAGATGGGGAATCCCCCGCCATTGAAAAATAATTGAAATCAGATAAGCGATTTTCCATTTATTACAAAAAACATTTTTTTCAAGATGGCCGCCCGTCGGCCATCTTGTTTTCAAGATGGTCGGCCATCTTGGTTCCGGCCACGCCCAAAATCAACCGCCATTGAAAAATAATTGAAATCAGATAAGCGGTTTTTCATTTATTACAAAAAAACATTTTTTTCAAGATGGCCACCCCAGTCGGCCATCTTGGATCCGGCCACGCCCAAAATCAATAGGGTTCTTCCTTTTCAGGTGGTACATGTGTGAACCAAATTTCAAATCGATATGGCGAAAAAAATTTTTTCAAGATGGCCGCCCCAGTCGGCCATCTTGGATCCGGCCACGCCCAAAATCAATAAGGTTCTTCCTTTTCAGGTGGTACATGTGTGACCCAAATTTCAAATCGATATGGTGAACAGTTTATGAGTTATCACACTCACAGCTATAAATGTTGACGCCCGGACGGACGGACGGACAGCCGGACGGACAGCCGGACGACCTGGGTGACAACAATATCCCCCTTCCGCCACGCGGCGGGGGATAAAAAGGTGGCACCCTTTTACTTTCGGTAGCATAATGCGTTCACAACATCAACTCTGACCCAATGGCAAGGGGAGGGTTGTTGGAAGACACTTGTGAGTATAAAATGGCAAAAACCTAAAAGCATGGGAACCAACAAATATTATTACACAAAACACTTCTTCAATATGGCGTTGAATTGAAAGAGTTCATTTGTTTTTTTTTATTGGTTTATGTCGAGATTCAAAAGCCACATGACTGCATCAGGTGTGAGCCTGTGCATGTCAGCCAGGCCTGAAGGGAAGGAAAATATAGAATATGGGTCATGGCTTGCAGAAACGGGTGTTGGCCTCATCTTCCATTGAAAAAGGTTTTGTGCACATCTTGCATGAGATGTTGTACCACGAGTGCACAACTGCAAACGTACAATGCAAACATCATTTTCTCACACTGCATAAACTGTACCTGAAATATATGTGACAATCTCACGATTTGATTTATACATGTTGTACAACACCGCCTGGCAACATTGAAAAAGGCAAAGAAAAATATCTAGCAAGTGACATCATGGAATCAACTTTAAAAGTCAAGAAGACAGTTTTTGTATTGCTCCTGTGTATACATAGCACACCATGGTTAGAAAAAAAAACTATGAATTCAAAGCTGACAAAAGTACATTCATTATCCAGTATAGAAAGGGAGGTATTGCTGACTAGGCTGAGTATTAACCCTTCTTCTGAACAAAAGGTAGCAAGAGAGAAAGATTGGCTTTCAGTTAATAAAACCAATTAACTTGCTTCTGATGCAGGCCAACATTGGCCTTCCAAAAGACTTGTATTGTAAAAAATATATAATCTAATGAGATATTTACCTCCGACACTGAAGGTGGACGGAGGTTATGTTTTCACTCGTATGTTTGTTTATGAGCGGATATCTCAAAAAGTTATGGAGGGATTCAGACAAAATTTGGTGAACGGGTTGGGTGTAACAAGGACGAAGCAATTCAATTTTGGTGATGATCTGGATATGAGAACCCCCACCACCATGTGATTCTTCACCATTGAGAGATAGGACCAAAAACAATATATAGCACGGTATTTCCAAAAGTTGTGCACGGTTGATGAGAAAACTAGGTGGATGAGTTGGGTAGGTGACAAGAACAAGCCAATTAGGTTTTGGTTTAGATCTGGATGCAGATCCGGCCTATCAGTGGGATACAAAACGTAAATTGTTCAGCCTGGTGGAGGTATGTGCTCTACCGAGTGCTGTTCTAGTTACATATGTTGTGATGTTTAGATGTGTAAAAAACGTTGACCGTTAATAATAAAACTTCAGAGTTGGTTCCCAAAGTCTCCGATTATTTGTAAAGTACAAGGGTTATCCTATGATTAAAGTATACAGTCAAAAGTGCAAGGTCATGGATGGCTTGATATCCAGCCTCATCAAGAGAGGTTTACTATCAAAATACAAAACAATATGAACATACATACTTCAGTAAAGCTCCAAACACAATTTTTCAATGTACACCATTCAATTCCCTTCCAATACCAGAAAACCGATCCACACTCGAATTATTCTTTCAGATCAATTTTGCTTTTATTTTACTGCCACAACTTCTCAGGTCCTCCTCCTAGCCCTCCATTTATTGCCTTTCCTTACTCCGCCTCTGGACCCTTCCACCCCCTCTCTTAATTGTACTCCCACTATATTTCCTTGCCCCTCCTTTGACTTCTTTGTTGCTTTTCTTTAAACCCTTTTCAGCTGCCCATTTCGCAGCTGCTGCGGTCTTTTCTTTTTTTAGCTTTCTTTCCCTCTCATTTCTCATTGTCCTCAAAGCATGCAGCAACTGATGCACCTAAGGGAAAAGAAAGTTTTGCGTTAGTGAGACTCAAAGGAAGAAGCAACCGACAAGTGTATAAACTGGTAGGCTGGCTCATCTCATGATCTGGTATCGGTTGAACTTGCAAGGAACTGAAAAATATAATTTTATGGATATGCCTCCGCCTGGATTAGATGTCAACCCACTTACATTTCATCTCAATTAAAAGTCAAATGAAAAAGAAAAGGTCACATGAGAGACAGGAAGAGAGAGCGAAAAGATAGATAAGTATAAGTGAAATGATGTCAAATGCTTCTTACTTGAATTGTCTGCAAAATTACCTTTGACCTTTTTCACTCAACATCTGTTCATGTTTGTATTAAAGTCCAAACTTATCACAAGTTTACTTGATATGCCTTCAGTGTTTAAGACGGAAGTGAAGTCCTTACAAAAACAATAAGACGGATGAACACTGAAGAGGTAATTCCTCGCACGCACGTGCACACACGATGTGAGACTGACCTTGCGCTCATGTGGTTCTCTGATAACAGCAGGCCGCACAAGATTTCGTGGAGTGGTCTGTTTTGGAGCCATAAACTTGGGCTTCGAGCTGAAGGGCAGAGACTTTTGCAAAGATCGGGGCACTTGTATTGGCGGGAAGAATCGAGGTTTCCGGACCACTGGCTGGAAATTACAACGACATGCAAAAGTGTATAAGCAAGCATTTAACACCTGGGTAAAGCAAGCATAAGGAAAAAAAAATGTGGAGCCCAGAAAGAAAATGCTGGAATACTTGTAAGTAACCCAATATACCTTGTACACAGAGTCAGGGTTGTGTGGGGTTTTAAGTCCTTGCTCCTTGCGCAAGACTGAAGTGGGCCGTACTCCTTGCCAGCTTGCCCGATCTTCTTCTGGAAGGAGCAGTGAAGGTACAGGGATGCAGTGTTGGGGAAGAGGCACCGAGGCCCAGGCACGAACAAACACAAGGTCTGTGGGCGGTGTGCAGAAGGGAAAAAATAAGGGAAGAACAGCATGGTCAGAGTAAATACTTTGGCAGAACTGAATAAAGCTTTCAGTGTGTAGTTCAAGGCAAATACAAACCACTGAGTTGCACTCTATCTTCAAACGTAGCCCGTACAGAGCCGGGAGGGTGTGGTGGTCGGAGGGCACGCTTAATCACCCCACGGATACCGCTAACAGTGCGCACGCCGACACCCTCACAGCGTGTCGCCTCTAAAGCAGAGCTAAACATTCCCTGCAAGAAAAAAAAATTCAACATTCTGACAAGGTGGAAAAAAAGCAAGTCAACTACACACAGGTTTTTGCTTATAATAACACAATAAGTAAATAATAATAATTTTTAAAACCCTGTGTAGTTGACAAGGTCCACTCTGTTGCGAATCTCTCTTTTTATGCAAGACAAGAGAGAAACTCAACATGGACGAAATTTTCACCCACCTTGATGAATGTGGTTTTTTTGAATATTTTAAAAGGAGACCCCACAAGCTTGAGCTTCTTCACAATGGATGCTGAATGATCACTCTCCAACACTACACCAGTAGCAGCGATCCTGAAAGCATGCTAAGAAAAGGGAAAATAAGTTACATCACCGATTCTCCACCTCTTACTCATCTTCTCAACCAAGTGTTTCATGACACTCTATGTACCTTATCAGCCCCACCTTAAGTATGCAGCATTCCATATGTCAAGCTGAAAACAATCTGCTGTTCTTCTATGCATTTACTATAAAATGACCGTTTTTACAGCCATTTTTCCCTGCTGTGCAGGGGTTAGCTTTTTCTTGAGGCAATGTTTTATGGCCGGATGCCCTTCCTGACGCCAACCCTGGTCGCCTCTTACGACACACAGGGATATGGTACACCTATTCTAACCGGGGCATACACCGGGACCAGTACACTGGTACTCATTTTGTCGACCTCGGAAGGATGACAGTCTGAGTCAACCCCCTGGTGTTAATTCAGCAGCCAACGGGGCTTGAACTCAGGACCCTCGGATCCCAAGCCGCCACCCTAACCACTAAGCCAACACCAGGCTTATGCATTTACTATGGCAGTAGAAAATTAGAAAATAAAGCATAAATGCCAAATTTGATATGCACACACAATATCAAATTAAATAGCGAGCAAAGGGGTCATGAGACGGAAAGGGTGAGGACGCAAATTGGGCCCCGACTGCAATGATTACGGCATCGCAAAAATAAAAATAAAAAGGTCAATATCTTCAACTTTTCTTATCAGTGTTAACAATAAAGGGGAGGAAGTTCAGAAATGTGCCAGACAGATCAGGGATGATTAAAAAACAAAGAAAGGAAGTCAAAATGCAAATTAAAATTTTACCGTTTCATTGGAAAGAGATTTGAGGAAAACAATTCCAGAGCTCTGGGCTGTGATTGGGCCTAAGGGAAAGGAGAGGAAAGAGGGAAAGATATTAAAAATTAAAAAACAGATACAAAACAGACAAGCATGTATCATTATTAATTAGCAGGCATTTGCTTTTTGCTACAATGTGAATGCTGCTGGGCACATCACAGGTGCAAAGCCTCAGGATTCTCATAGTCGAGTGTTGCAAGTTGACCAATTACCCCACAGCGCGGCGAGGCAGTGGGTGTGGGGCGGTGTGTATTTCAGCATACGCTTCCTGCCATCATGACCCTCAGAATGGTAGACTGGAAGAGATTGAAACCTTCGCCAACCCAGAGAAACAATTACTGGATCCTTGCACTTAAGGACACCCCGTAACCATCTGTGCTGCTTTATCTTCACCTGTGCGGATGCATGGAATGGCAGCAATTAATGTCGAGATCCAAATCACTATCCATTTACTTTAAAACTGCCTCAGCTTAAGTCCACCAAGTCATGGTATAGATTTACTTTCTACAGACTCCAAAACATACGTACTCCAAAAAAATAAAAATTAAAAACGACAGAGCAGTGTGTGCTGAAAGTTCACCAAAACAAACAAAAATGCCCTCAAATAATCACTTTCTGGAAGTTAACTCGATAACCTGCAATTGGATTGTAACATCTTGAAAACACAAACAAAATTATTTGTGAATGTTTATGTGCTTCAAATTAAAAAAAAATCCTTCAACGTTTTATTGTTATTTTTGTTTAACATTGAGCCAATTTAATCCCATCACCAAATAGCAGTTTTACTTAAACCTTTGTGACTACTTTTGCTCTCCTCAGAATGTTAACTTTGCATCACTCATTAAAATTACATTTGTACAAACTAAGTTGCTACCGTTATGGCAAGGCTGTACATCAAATTGACTGACATTATAATCACCTCACAGCGCACACAATAAAAAAAAATTTTTTAATCTTCATGTACCGACTATGTTTGTATTGCAGCCATTCTTTCAAAAGTGATTTTTTTTTTCTTTTACTTGTAAATCCCACTATTAATTTGCAATTTGTCAGTGGCTTTGACACTGATACAAATTTGTATCATCAAAAAGCTACATAAATCAAACAAAGTTTCAAATTTAGCACCTCACCACCATGAGAGCATTTAAATTGCATCAGATGTGGCAATAAGTGCGAATTGTTGCTCCCAGTTTACCAGCTTGATAACAGAAGATGCCATTTGCATTTTTCTCATGCAAGCAAGGGGAACTTGCTCGTTGTTCAAAAATGCAAACCCTTCAGAACTAAACATTTTCCTTTACCCCAAGACATCATCACAAAACAATCCAACGTCAACAAATCACCTGCATAAAGCCCAGTTGACCTTCTCCAGGTGTCACCCCTCCAATCACAATTGGGTACGAAGGCTGAAAATGGGTCAGGAACTCGAGCGGGACACTGGAAAATTCTATTCTCACATAAGCTCCAGGTTCTACACCCAGCACTTCAGTGCGTACCGCATGAGGAAGCAGGCTGAGCTCCGAGCGGTTGAGCTTTAAGGGTGAAAAGTAATGGGTAATACAATAAAAGATACAAGTAAGAGGCTGTATAAAAGCACATGAGAGTGGTGCTCAAATAAATAATCCAACCTTGGCTCATTCACCTCTCACTTTCCCTCCACACCCTTCACCATTACCCTTGCATCATTCGCACAATCCACACACCTCAGTCTGTCGTTCAGACTCAGCTTTGAGTTCTTCCAGGAATGAGGCTGAGCCTCCATCATATGCCCGGTTGAAGGCTTCCTTCAACATTTTCTTTCTCTCCAGTCTTGCTGTTTTTCTGTCTTTCTTCACCTCTACTCCCCCTCGATTTTTCTCTTCTTGACCTTCACATTCCAGGTCCAGGTCTTCTCCTTTCTTTTCAGACTGCAAAGGTTGGGGGGTTTGGGAATGACAGGAAAGGGTTCAAAAAAAAATAAAAGTAAGTCATTTTCACAAACTTGAACAACACAACGATGCATAAAAACAAAGGTTGGCATGAACAGATCTCTGCAAATGTTCCACCACTGACATCCATGAGCTTTTGATTGCTTCACCTGACTAGTTTCCATGCCACTGTCTTTTCCTGAATGCACCTGTCCTGTTTCCAAGTCTTCAAAATCTCCATACATATTACCTAAAATCAAAAGGAAGAGCAATTCAGAAAAAAAAAAGTAACGATACGAAAGAATACTTTGACCGTAACATCTTCAAAACAGTAAACCAGAGCGATTTTATTATCCACAGCATTACATCAGTAAAGCATCGCTCAAACCGCACATATACGAGTCATTGTGAAAAAGTTATTGGCGAATAAACGAGTTATTCGTTTATGCCATTTCATGGTTTGCACAGCCAAGGAAGACCAAATTTCCATGAGTTTTTCAGGACTTTTAATACACATGTTTTATGTTCAAATGACATTGGAATAAACCACAAGATTAAGAAGGAAATCTTATTTTCTTTCTGCTATTCCAGTGAATATTTCAGTAATACACCGATCTCGTTTCGCACCATTAGCACGCCGATTTGTTTGAACTCTTTGGCCTGGAGAAAACATTCAATTTTTTTTAAAAACCCAAAATTGAAGAAAATCCATAGCATGCAGCATTCGCAGACTAAACACACCTGCCAAATTGTTTGTATGCACACGTTCTAAGCCAATCAGCACTGTATTACTGTTTTTCTGTCTGTCTTTATACTTTCTGTCTTTCCACTAATCAGCACTACTCTGCATTTATATATCTCCATCTCCATCCATCTATCTCTCAATCTCCATCTCCATCTCCATCCATATGCCTATGCTCATGCGTTTTCGACTAATAAAACAAAGTTAGCTCATAAAACAAAGTCAATTCGTAAAACAAAGAAAGAACAATCACGACAAACATTTTGGCTGAAAGCATCACGAAGATCATGGAGGTCTTGGAGATCTTCTCTGAGAAGAACCCAGATTGTGGGTGCAACAGCGCAGTGAAGAGAATTGTGCTCGATGGAATATCCTGCTACAGCGAAACGCTCCGAGAGAATAAGCTCCAGGAAAGGCAGTCATACCCGGATGCCATTTTCAAGAATAAGCCCACAGTTTTGCATGTTTACCATCTGAATTATTCACACAATTACCGATACCACAATTAAGTCGAGTTCGACTGATATGGGTTTTCAAGGGCCGATGACCAATATAATGCCGATAAAGGAATCTTATTTAAAAAATAAAAATATAAAGAGACACAAAGTTGTTAATCCTAAGTGAACAAATTTAACAATCTTAATTTGGCTTCCTTGCTCATGCACATCACAGTACAATATAGGCTAACTGCCAACATTTTATTTTAACTATCAATACAATGATAATGTTGAGCAAAGCTTTTACAGGAAGCCAGCTACAAATTCAGGATCCTAAAATCCGGTTTTACCTGAAAACCACCAATTTTTCAAGCTAAAACTACGACTGAGATTTAGGTGAAGAAAAAGTTTAAATTAATTAATTAATTAATTCCTGCCTCCCACATCGTTTTAGTACTAGCCACCATGTTATGGTGGCACCACAGGTGTCAATGTGTTTCCTGCTGTTTGTTTCATTATTCCCACTGAGAGTTATATCCAGTAATTCTTCGTTTAATGCAGTAGTTGCGTTCCGAGAATTTACCACGTCAGCTGAAAACATGTAAAACAAAAGTAATTTTCCATAAAAAAAAACAATGTAATCGGCGGATGTTGTTTCAGGACGTGGGTGAATGGGGAAGACCGAGAAAGAGAGAAAGACAGACAGAGACACGCTTATGCATTTAAATTAAATGAAATGAAACCATCAACCTATGTTAAATGTCGTTGCTTGGGGTGATGGTATGGATTTAAAGGGTAGGAAGGTGCATGGTTATCAACCTGACGTTGCAGTTAATCATTTTCATCTGACTTGCAGTTAATCACGTTGCAGTTAATGTCACTCACTCACTTTGCAGGAATGGCGAAACACTGAGCACTTGCTTCAATGTTATCAGTACGAATCATTCGTAAGGTGGATTCCACCAGTCCAAGGACACGGCAAATGCTCACTGCTGCCATCACTCAATCACTCCTAATTTCACCTCCATTTAAATGGATTTCCTTTGTTTCTTAGGCACAGTGGCAGTCGGTCATCCCTTACCACTCATGGTGTCGAAGGGTGCACCACTGTACAAGATATTACAGTGCTACGTTTTGCGGAGGTTTCCACTTTCGATGCGCCCACACACTGCCCATCATCCCACAACCCATCTCTGATGAGTTCGGTCGGCATGGAGTGATGGCCAGATGTGTTTCAGACGCTTATATCAAAGGACACAAAGGCAGTGGTAACTCAAATCAGCCATGTTACATATCCGACTGCATCTGGGTCCAAGGTGACCACGGATACACAAGTACAAATAAAATTTTCATAAGGGAACCGGGGTGTGGAGCATGGCATGATGCAGAGCATGCGTGGCACGAACGGTGCACCCGGAACTTATGGCAGATTCGGCTGCAGGGCCTCTGAGATACGGCCCATGCACGAGAAGTGGGCGAATGGTCACAAGGTGGAGTGTGAGTGTGTGAAAGGCCCAGTGTGAAAGCGTGAAAGGTCACGAGATGGCCTGTGTGCGTATGTGGTTTGAGAAAGTCCCACGGTGTGAGAGTGGGTGTGTGAAAGGCTGCGAGGCTGTCCGTATGTGTGTGATATCTGCAATGGTTCCGCAACACGAACAGTGGGAGTGGCGAACACGGCTTGATTCGCAGTGGGGAATGAAATAAATTGAGATTTGAAAGCTAGAAATATCCAGTCTTACCTTTTCCTCTTAGGCATATCCAGCGGTGTCGTCAAACTCAGTAAACATTCCACAGTTTCTACCTGACCTGAATAGTGGCTGCAGATGCCAATCTGCATTTTATGCGACATCAGACACATGGGGGAGCTCTCGCTCCCTAGCATCACGAGACGCAAAGGTTATTTATTTATTTATTTTAAAATTTATATCAGCACCATCATCGGCCAATGCCGATAACCTCCAAATGTCAGATATTGGCAGATATAATCGGCCGACCACTACAATGAAGCCCTCATATATTGCTCATGCATAAGAAATAATGCTGTTGGGAATGCATCTTCATATAAACAATGCGACAATGACCCACGTCAGCACATTTTCGATTCGTGCTCTCTTCTCCAGGAAAGCATCTTGAGTGCCAAGCGAGGTAAAATGCTTAATCGTAAATTTCCACAAACACTTGCATAATTTTTGCATGACCCAAAGTCATGTCGTAAAACTACTGAGTCACATGTTCTCCACTCTCCATGTGCGGCATGCTGATCTTAAATGGTTTATTGAAGGAAATGTCAACACAGGAGGCCAAAATGTCCATCATGCCGGTGTCATATGCACAGTGCCAGAACCCAACCCAAGTGACCCAATTCATGGCAAACACCTGATAAAAAAAAAACTTTTTTCCTGTCCGTCTATCTTTTATCTTGGGATTTCCATTTTCGTCACCCTGTGCCTTCATATAATAAACTGTCATTCCATAACATACCAGGCGTTGGCTTAATAGTTAGGGTTGCAAGTTTGGGATTCTCGGCTCCCGGGTTCAAATCCCGCTTGCCGTTGAATTAATTCCAAGTAGGTTTGACTCGGCTTGTCATCCTTCCGAGGTCGGCAAAATGAGTACTAGTTTTCTGGTATACTGTGTCGGAGTAGTGACCTGTCCAGGATTGTGCCCAATAGCCCAGGAGACTGCTTTGGCAGCACTAATGCTCTGTACAGAATATGGTCCCAATGGATGGATGGATGGATTCTATAACAACTTGCTTCATGTGGTGAGCACCATTGCAGACTTTGCATGTGAGAAACCATGTTGGCATGGCTTTGGTAAATCCCACGGGGAAATTAAAATTGGTAACATTCTCAGAGACTAACATAACTAACAACCTTTCTTGATTTTCCAGGAGTTTCAAGGACTGTGGGAAGTGTGCACTTTTTTCAGTTCAATGTTGCAAACTTACCATCTTGAGCAAGCAGCGTGCTGGCATCTTCTTCTGGGGCCCAATGGCCAGTCACAAAGCAGTCCTTAATGGAATCTCGAACCTTAAGGCAAAATTAAATGCAAATGAAGAGGGATAAAATATTATTTGTGAACACAAATAAATAAAATAAACCAAAGCCCTCACATCTTCTTGATCCCATTCGCGCTCAGTTCGCCGCAGAAGAGTAGAGTCCAAGTGGTCTTTGACCTCAGCTTTCATTCGATTCAAGAGGAACATACCTCCAAGTTCCTCCACACCGTCGTCCACTTCCTTAGCACAACCTTGGGGAAAGACAGAGGAAGAAACATTTGGAAATGGTATGTGGAAGAAACAATAATTTCCATTTTTAAAGCCTTCAAGGGCAATAATAGGAAATGAATAATTACCCTCCCTTAATCAACTCATCTATAAATTATCATGTTTTTCAAGAGAATCCCAGCTTTTCCTTGAAGATCGCTTTCTATTATTATTTTTGTATACATCGTTGAGGCTCATGGAAGAGCTAGTATGAGTACACTGAATGGACCAGGTCACAACAGGACAAAAGACACAGTTGAGAAGGGGGGTGGGGGGATTAAAAAGTAAACAAACAAAAAAAAACCCGACGGCAGACTTGAAGGCCAAGATAGAGAATCCATAACACTTCCACAATCTTGACAAAATAAACTCTCCTCCACATTTCTGTTTGAATAAAATAGGGTGATATATTCACAAGGGAAGGCCTGTATCTTGGCCGAAGAGCCTCATTGATGAATGGAAAAAAAATACATTCACAAAAAGTCACCATTGATGATAACGGGGTGAAATTGTTGGCGTGGGAACCATTGACATGTCAAAACAGCTTAATGGATCATTCTGATTTTTGGTGAACCAATTCAGTGACCTAATATACAAATTCTATTAAAATTTCAAGTCAATCTGATCGATAATTGGCAATTTTATGACACTAATCTTTGATCTTTTGACCTCAAACAATAGGCTTCAGTGATCCAATATGCACCATGTTCAAATTTCAAGTCAGCCAAAAATTGATTTTATGCGACCTTGACCTTTGACCTCAAAATAATAAGCTTATTGCTTTTAAATTGTGAACCACATGGAAGTGACGTTGAACAATCACCAGAGCCAAACCTGTGAAGAGGCGTAAACATCCAATTCAGCATCACCGCATTGTGCTCTATAATTTTGTGCGCATAATTTGTGTTTGCAATGTGAAACATCCCCTGTATCGCAATAATTTCCAAAAGGCCTTCAACATCTGGACAAGCTAGCGGTGCTTCAAAAAGGAAGCATTTATCGTTTAATCCCAAGCAAAAAGTGGAGTTGTTGCAGAAGCATGCCATGGGTGTGGTGTATGGCGTTGGTACATCAACGGTCAATGATCTAAAATAAACAAAAGGGGCAAAATATTTCAATTTTATGATGAGGGTGATGTACCCAAGCTAATGGACAAAAGGAAAACATTACATCAGTCGAAGGCCGCTGACGATAATGTCTTTATGGAGTGGATTGGGCAGCACCGTTCAGAGAATTTCCCCTTGAATTGTGTAATCATCATGACACGTGAAAACTTTTCACGTCCAATGCAACATACTTCCCGTGCAACCTGTAGTGACTCATCTTCAGATGAGCTGTAATGACTACAATAATACAGTAAACCCCTTTTTTTGTACACAATGTCAAGGCTCGTAGAAGAAGTAACACACAGAACGTATAACAAAGAGAGCAGGAGACAAGAGGAGCGGGAGAGGGAAGCACAAAACAGTGGGGGACAGAGACATTAGATCTCTCCCAGAGGGGAGAGCAGTATTCCATCAAGCTGCAGATGGAAGCCCTGCAGGTGGAAAGGGGTCCAGGTGTGCCAAGGAAGGATGGAGTCAGCAATACTTGGAGGACGGAAACACACACAGACAGAGGAGGTTGCAGTGGAGGGGAAGTCATAGCCAGAGGTACTCCTGGGGTTGGGAGGTGCAAGAGCAGCACAGGGTGACAAATGGAATGCTTGGTGAACAATGCAACTGAACTGCCAGGACGATCAAACCAGAGATCACAACAGCCAGGGAGATACCCCAAAGTGTCAGGGACGGTCTGTGGGAGGAAGGATTCTGTTAAACAGATGATGTCTGGTTTATCGGCAGCGGCCTGGATTGAGAGCCATTTCAGCTTGGAGAGGAGGCCTCGGATGTTTGAGGTCCACACAGCTAGGGACAAGGGAGGAGGAGCTGCTGATGGGGCATTAATGTGGAAAGGAGCAAAGAGAGAGAGAGAGTGCGGGGCAAGGGCAAGCCACGAGGGTACGGGGATGAGACAAATCCGGGAGGGGCAGGGGAGAAGCAGAGATTGACGGACGTGGGATGAGGGAGGGGGAGGAAGCAGAGACGGGGAGGGGACGAGAGGGGGGGGCAGAGACGGGGCGGGACGAGGGGGGGGAGCGAAGACGGGGCAGGACGAAGGGGTGGAGCAGAGACGGGGAGGACGAGGCGGGAACAGAGAAGGGAGGAGGGGGGAGCAGAGATGGGGCGGGACGAGGAGGGGAATAGAGATGGGGCGGGACGAGGGGGAGCAGATGGGGCGGGACGAGGGGGGAAGCAGAGACGGGCGGGAAGAGGGTGGGAAGGCAGAGACGGCGTGGGACGAGGGGGGAGGGGGAGCAGAAACGGGGCGGGACGAGGAGGGAGCAGAGACGGGGCGGGACGAGGGGGGGGAAGAAGAGACGGGGCGGGAAGAGGGTGGGGAAGGCAGAGACGGCGTGGGACGAGGGGGGGAGGGGAGCAGAAACGGGGCAGGACGGAGGGGGGAGCAGAGACGGGGAGGGCGAGGGGGGGAGCAGAGATGGGGCGGGACGAGGGGGAGATAGAGATGGGCGGGACGAAAAGGGGAGCAGAGACGGGGCGGGATGAGGGGGGTGGGGAGCAGAGGGGCGGGACAAGGGAGGAGAGGCAGAGACGGGCGGGACGAGGGAGGGGAGGCAGAGACGGGGCGGGACGAGGGGGGGAGCAGAGACGGGGCAGGACGAGGGGTGGGAAGCAGAGACGGGGCGGGACGAGGGGGGAGCAGAGATGGGCGGGACGAGGGGGAATAGAGATGGGCGGGACGAAAAGGGGAGCAGAGACGGGGCGGGATGAGGGGGTGGGGAGCAGACAGGGGCGGAACAAGGGAGGAGAGGCAGAGACGGGGCGGGACGAGGGAGGGAGGAGAGACGGGCGGGACGAGGGGGGAGCAGAGACGGGGCAGGACGAGGGGTGGGAAGCAGAGACGGGGCGGGACGAGGGGGGTAAGCAGAGACGGGGCGGGACGAGGGGGGGCAGAGAGCGGGCGGGACGAGGGGGGGAGACGGGGCGGGACGAGGGGGGGGGAGCAGAGACGGGGAGGACGAGGGAGGGAGGCAGAGACGGGGCGGGGCGAGGGAGGGAGCAGAGACGGGGCGGGACGAGGAGGGAAAGGCAGAGCCGAGGCGGGACGAGGGGGAAGGCAGAGACGGGGCAGGACGAAGGGGAAAGGCAGAGACGGGGTAGGACAAGGGGGAAAGGCAGAGACGGGGCGGGACGACGGGGGGGGGAGGCAGAGACGGGGGGGGAGCGACGACGGGGGGGGGGAAGGCAGAGACGGGGCGGGACGAGGAGGGAAAGGCAGAGACGGGGCGGGACGAGGGGGAAAGGCAGAGACATGGCAGGACAAAGGGGAAAGGCAGAGACGGGGCGGGACGAGGGGGAAAGGCAGAGACGGGGGGGGAGACGGCTCGCTCTTCTCTTCTCTTCGTGGTGGCCGCTGGCCTGGTCTTCTGTGGGGCGGTCCCGAGACCCCGCTGGCGGGACGGAGCGTCTGCCATTCCACACACCGCGACCTCGAGCAACAACGTTTCCCCCCCCCCTTCTATCCGCGCTGGGATAGCGCCGGAAACCCGTCCGTGGCGTCGAGCGGCAAACACGTGCCGGCGCGAGGCACGCCGGAGGGGACTCGCCTGCACGCCAGGGCACGGAGTCGCGGCCAGGCGCGACCACGTCGACGGACGTGGGAAAGGGACTCGACGGCCCAAAGGGAAGTCACCATTTTCTTTTCGGGGTTTTTGTATGGATCTTGTGGCGCCGTGTCTTGTAAAGTAGAACTGTTTAAGTGTTGCCGTGTGTACGCGTATTCGTTGTAACTCTGGTCGTTGTTACTTTTGTTTTGGTTGCTTTATGTGCATTTTA
Source organism: Eptatretus atami (assembly GCA_035128595.1). Lineage (NCBI taxonomy): Eukaryota > Metazoa > Chordata > Myxini > Myxiniformes > Myxinidae > Eptatretus > Eptatretus atami. The sequence goes on along the minus strand of CM068956.1, from coordinate 91,111,135 downwards.
ACTGTATGGCTGTATATACGTGCTTTCTGTGTGTGTGAAATAAATGTGCATTGTGTGAACTGTTTTCCCGTTTCGCTTCGTCTTTTCTCTATTTGACTCTCCATCCTGTTCACGTAAGGGGTCCGTAGTGGGCTTAATACGCCCGGTAATTAATCTGAACCGTCCAGGTCGGCGATAACACCGCTCGGTTATCCCCATAGCACGGAACGGGCCGCCCAAGCGGCTCGTGTCCGGAGTCGACCTGCGGCGAGGTGCGATCGCCCGGTTTCCATCCGCGTGGGTACTTAGGTAGGTCGAGTTTGGCGAACAACCCTATCCTACGCGGGTGGCCGATTGGCCGATTGTGGTGAGGTCGAAAGGCCCACCCGTGACTGGCTCCGGGCGATAGTTCCCGGAGGGTCACGACTGAATTGTCCGTCCGGTGGGCGACGTGCCGCGATTCGAGTCACGTGGCCGTTCGCACGCCGGTGGGCGCGAATTCGCAACAATATACACACATACAGTGGGGAGAACAAGTATTTGATACACTGCCAATTTTGCAGGTTTTCCCACTTACAAAGCACGTGGAGGTCTGTAATTTTTATCATAGGTACACTTCAACTGTGAAAGACGGAATCTAAAACAAAACTCCTGAAAATCACATTGTATGATTTTTAAATAATTAATTTGCATTTTATTGCATGAAATAAGTATTTGATACATCAGAAAAACAGAACTTAATATTTGGTACAGAAACCTTTGTTTGCAATTACAGAGATCAACGTTTCCTATAGTTCTTAACCAGGTTTGCACAGACTGCAGCAGGGATTTTGGCCCACTCCTCCATACAGATCTTCTCAGATCCTTCAGGTTTCGGGCTGTCGCTGGGCACACAGACTTTCAGCTCCCTCCAAAGATTTTCTATTGGGTTCAGGTCTGGAGACTGGCTAGGCCACTCCAGGACCTTGAGATGCTTCTTACGGAGCCACTCCTATGTTGCCCTGCTGGGTTTCGGGTCGTTGTCATGCTGGAAGACCCAGCCACGCCCCATCTTCAATGCTCTTGTTGAGGGAAGGAGGTTGTTGGCCAAGATCTCACGATACATGGCCCATCCATCCTCCCCTCAATACGGTGCAGTCGTCCTGTCCCTTTGCAGAAAAGCATCCCCAAGAATGATGTTTCACCTCCATGCTTCACGGTTGGGATGGTGTTCTTGGGGTTGTACTCATCCTTCTTCTTCCTCCAACACCGGCGAGTGGAGTTTACAAAAAAGCTCTATTTTGGTCTCATCAGACCACATGACCTTCTCCCATTCCTCCTCTGGATCATCCAGATGGTCATTGGCAAACTTCAGACGGGCCTGGACATGCGCTGGCTTGAGCAAAGGGACCTTGCGTGCACTGCAGGATGTTAATCCATGACGGCGTAGTGTGTTACTTATGGTTTTCTTTGATACTGTGGTCCCAGCTCTCTTCAGGTCATTGACCAGGTCCTGCCGTGTAGTTCTGGGCTGATCCCTCACCTTTCTCATGATCATTCAGGCTCCACGAGGTGAGATCTTGCATGGAGCCCCAGACCCAGGGAGATTGACTGTAATCTTGAACTCTTCCATTTTCTAATAATTGCGCAACAGTTGTTGCCTTCTCACCAAGTGCTTGCCTATTGTCCTGTAGCCCATCCCAGCCTTGTGCAAGTCTACAATTTTGTCCCTGATGTCCTTAGACAGCTCTCTGGTCTTGCCCATTGTGGAGAGGTTGGAGTCTGATTGATTGAGTGTGGACAGCTGTCTTTTATGCAGATAACGAGTTGAAACAGGTGCAGTTAATACAGGTAATGAGTGTGAATGGGAGGGCTTCTTAAAGACAAAACTAACAGGTCTGTGAGAGCCGGAATTCTTACTGGTTGGTAGGTGATCAAATACTTATTTCATGCAATAAAATGCAAATTAATTATTTAAATCATACAATGTTATTTCAGGATTTTTGTTTATATTTCCGTCTTTCACAGTTGAAGTGTACCTATGATAAAAATTACAGACATCTACGTGCTTTGTAGTGAGAAAACCTGCAAAATCGGCAGTGTATCAAATACTTGTTCTCCCCGCTGTATATATATATATATATATATATATATATATAATATTATATATATATATATTTGATATATCTTATATATATTACGAAAACTCTCATCTTGTATGTATGTATGTATGTTCCCGAAATACAGCCAAAACGGTACACGATAGCACAAAAATTTCTGCCCACCATACTTATCATCTCTCTGGGATGTGCAGTATCAAGTTTCGTTCAAATTGGGCAGAAGAAATTATTAAAAATCAATTCCTGATTCAGTCAAGTACTCTTCGGGAGAATTTGATCAGTGCAAACAACCTCAACGGTATAGTCGCTGAAGCTACCTTTTTTTCTTTTTCTTTTGAAATGATTTTTTTATCAACCGCTATCACAACGGGAACCCAATGGGTTCACGGGTCGTATAAATATATATATATATATATATATATATATATATATATATATATATATATATATATATATATTGTTGCGAATTCGCGCCGTCGGCGTGCGTCGGCCACGTGACTCGAATCGCGACCGCCTCGCCCACCGGACGGACAATTCAGTCGTGACCCTCCGGGAACTATCGCCGGAGCCAGTCCGGGTGGGCCTTTCGACCTCACCACAATCGTGCCAATCGGCCACCCGCGTAGGATAGGGTTGTTCGCCAAACCGACCTACCTAAGTACCCACGCGATGGTAAACCGGGCGATCGTACCTCGCCGCAGGTCGACTCCGGACACGATCCGCTTGGGCGCCCGTTCCGTACTATCGGATAACCGAGCGGTGTTATCGTCGACCTCGACGGTTCAGATTATTTACCGGGCGTTTTGCACCCACTACGAACCCTTTACGTGAAGCAGGATGGAGGGTCAATGAAGAAAAGACGAAGCGAAACGGGAAACAGTTCACACAATGCACATTTATTCCGCGGCACACGGAGCACACATATAGCACGTATTTACAGCCACAATTAGCAAATGCACATATATCAATTTAAGACAAAAAACAATAATGCAAGCAACGCAGAGCTACGACCGACTAAACGCGAACACTCGGCAACACTTATACAGTTTCTACTTACAAGACACGGCGCACAACACGCATTCACACCTAAGCAAAGAAAGACCCCTCAAAGGCAAGGGAGTCAGACTGGGCCCGTGGGCCTAATGCGCGTGGAACCTGGATGAGCGGCCAGGTCCACGAGACCGAAGGGTCCTACCCGCGCCCTCGTGGCGAGCCGCCAAATGTCGCTGCACGGCGGTTTCGTGGGCACCTGCTGGTGTAAAGTGGGAACGGGGCCCCCTTGTCGCACTCTCTCAGCGGGGGGAAAGGGGGAATTGTTGATGCTCTGGGGAGGGAGTATGGCTGGCTTGCTCGAGTCCCGCGATGCGCGATTCAACGCGACCTCGTCGCTGACTTCCTCGTCCCGGGCCCGAGCCTCCAGGTTCTCCTCAGCCGATCTCCCTCCGCAGCCGTTCGCCTCCGTAGCCGTCTGCCCCACTTCTGCTTCGAGCTCCGTTTCCGACTCTGCCCCACCGATACTGCCAACTCGACTCACTGCCACACTTCTGCTTCGAGCTCCGTCTCCCGACTCTGCCCCACGATACTGCCTCGAGCTCCGTCTCCGACTCTGCCCCACCGATACTGCTTCGAGCTCCGTCTCCCGACTCTGCCCCACCGATACTGCACGATTCGCCTTGCGCTCGTCTTTTTATCGGCTCCAGGAACCACCATATGCAAATTCTCGGATCCAAAACGACCTCAGGGGCGGAGCCACGCTCGCCGATTGGACGGAGAAAAAGGGGCGTGACTCTTCCCTGATCCTCAAATTTGCATATGCCGATTTCCCTCAGATGCGTCTGGGGGCGGGGCCAAGCCGCCCCGCGCTTCCTAATTGGATGGATCAGATGTGGGGGGTAGCATTCCTGATCCGAATTCTCCTCGGAAAAACGCCATCTGCACTGCGGCTCGCGTGTATCGCCGAAGATAGCCCGACGCTCGGTGTCCACAGGTGGCGCGGGAGTGGCCGTAGGAGAAGGTGGTGGAGGGTTTTCGGCGGTGTCCGATGGCCATGCGCTGTTTGGAATGGCGGTGATGTGAGGTTTGCGGTAGCGAGTGGTGAAGGTAGGTTGTGGCTGCTGGCGTTGTTGTTGTTGTTGTTGTAGTGGTTGGCTCAAAACAAAGTAGAACAGAAAAACGCCTAACTCAAAGGATCGCAGCCCGAATGAATCACATTAATTCCCTCTAAACAATGGGTTTGGGCTAACTACACATGTACTTAAGAAATATATCTCACCTACGGGACCTTTATGGTGTAATGCGAATTTCCACAGCCGTAACACTATAATATATATATTATATTATATATATATATATATATATATATATATATATATATATATATATATATATATATATATATTGTTGCGAATTCTGGCCCGTCCGGCGTCCGATCGGCCGCTTGACTCGAATGGCGACCGCGTCGCCCACCGGAACGGACAATTCAGTCGTGACCCTCTTGGAACTATCGCCAAGGAGCTAGTCACGGGTGGGGGTTTAACCTCACCACAACCCAGTCGCATATGGCTATGCGCCACACTGACGCGTAAGGTATGTAGCGTAGACGCCAGATCATGAGAAGATAGGAGGTGAAATCGGCTACATGAAAAGGTCGATAAAGCCAGTAAGGTACCTCGGCCGCGGATGGGTACATCCGGTTACCAGACCGGTGCGAAGGGACATTGATAAATACACCCAGCAGTCGGTCGAAGTGCTCGCGCAGGAGCACGAACCGCGGGTGAAGGACGGGTAGTGCTTCGTGTCCGTGTCTACACTGGGATAATAACCGAGCGGGAAGTTATCTGGTGCGCAACCCTTAGACACGTTGGTTCAAATTAGTACTAACGCAGAGCAGCTCCGATCCGGGTGTGTTTAAAACCCACTATACATCCCTTACGCTGATGCAAGATGAGAGATTCAAGCAAAAGGAGGAACGGAACGAAGCGAAACGGGGGAACAATTTGGCACACACATTGTCTAATTGCGCGACACACGGAAGCACGTATTTCCAGTCAGCAACAATTAATCATGCACGTATAACAGTCAAAGCAAGAACAATACGCAGAGTTACTACCGAATAAAGCAATGTACAAGCACTAATACGGGTTTACTTAATAGACTGGCGCCACACACACACATTTACACCAAAAGCAAAGAGAATACAAGCACCCTCACAGGCAAGAGGCAGACAGGTCCGTGACCAAAATGAAACGGTGGGACTGGGTGATCGGCCAGGTCCACGAGACCGAAGGGGTCTTACCCGCGCCCTCGTGGCGCGATGGCGGGCTAGCCGCAATGTCCGCGTAACGCGCCTGACCTGTGCCCTCTGTATGGTCGGTGAGCTCTCCGGCATGCGTTGCAGGCACACGTGTTGGTCGGTCGGACACCACGGTTGGGGGGGAGCGGACGGGGTTACCGGCGCTATCTCAGCGGCGATGGGGGAAATTGTTTGATGCTCGGGGTGGGAAGAGGGGAATGGCGGGCTCCGTCCCACTAGCGGGTTCTCGGGACCGCCACCGACTCGACGAACTCTCCGCCCCTGAGTCCTTCTGCGTCCCTGCTCCACTCCGCGACTCGTTCCCTCGACCTCCACTCCGAGCTCCGTCCCCTTCGCCATAACCGATCCCCGCAAACACACGACACAGACTCCACGACTTCCGACTAGCGCCACTTTCTGCACCCCTTTCCGCACACACACTTTCTGCACCCACTTTCTCCACCCCTTTCTGCACACCCGAGCTGCGTTGTGC
>CM068956.1:91081319-91093946 GCA_035128595.1 Eptatretus atami | reverse complement strand
CCCCACGTGCCACGACGCTCACACACCTCGACATGACACTCTCACTCGGACATGCGGTTGCATGTTCCCGCATGCCAACCGCCATCTCCCTCACATACAGCGCTCTCACACACGCGGTCTCTCTCACACACACTGTTCCTTCCACCTCCGGTGTTTCTCCACACACACCTTTTCACTCAAGCACGCCGTTTCACCCACGAATGCCATTTCCCTCGCACACGTGGTTCCACTCAACACGGTGTGCTGGAAGGCACACACTTCGGCTCACTCGCAACCTCGCACACCATTTTACTCAACCACACGCGGTCTTTCAAACACACAGCCTTTCATCCACGCTATGCCTGTGTTGCAGCACACATTTCGCCACACTTGTGAACACACACACCGGACATTCACAATGGGGATTTGTGCCACTACAAGGGTTCGGGGCCTTCACACCCCCCAAGCTCCGTGTGCACCCGTCTCCAGCACTCGCCCCTCTAAATCGTTCGGCACGACCGGACCCACCTGGTCGTGATCAGCTTCAAGGAGCATAGCGTCTCCCCTTGTTCCATAAGGAGGCTATCGGCTGCTTGCACCAGGTCACGAGACATTCCCGAGCTCCCCCTCATTGTACCCACTACCTCCATGTGTGTGTGCTCGTCTTTCACCCCGTCTTTATCGTGTAGTCTCTCCTCTACCATTTCCATCTCCCGCGTCTCTGTTTATTTCTTCTAATTCCTGCATCTCCCTTCGTGTCTCTGTTAATTCTATTTCCTTCGTCTTTACGTGTCATACACGTCGCAGTCACCCCTTTTAATTTTTTCCCTCTCTGTCACCGTCATTTCTCCGTCACGACTCTCGCCCAACATGTCTCCCGCATTACTTTGTCCTCCCCCGCCTCCATCGTGGGGGGCACAGCCGTTGCACTCCCTCCCAGCTCGCTCGCTCCCACACGTGGCGCCGCCATTTTGAGCTCCACTGCCCGCGTTTCGCTCCTCCGAATTTCCATTATGCCTCTCATGCCCGCCTACAGGCCTCGGCCTATTTGCTGCATCTCACCCCGCATCTCTTTCATTTGGTTTTTCGCTTCGTGTGCATTTTTTTTCATTTCGTTGTTTATTTGTTGCATATTTCCATCCATTTTGTTATTCATTTGTTGCATTTCTGCCAACAACCCCATGAATAGCTGGCCCATGTTAGGTGGATCTGTGGCAGCCGCTTCCCCATCATCAGGCGTGGATTCGCCGGGGGCTGGGGAGGATTTTGACGGAGGGGGGAGGGAGGTGTCATCCACCGCGGCCTCTGCCGCTGCGCCCATTTCGGGTTCTGGGTTCGATTGTGGGGGAGGGTTGCTCCTGCACATCAATGTCCTGCTCAGGGATTTCATCCTGAGCCATGGTTTCTACCATTTCTAAATTCATATTCCCCTGCTCCCGTTCGCCTTGGAACGCCATCTTGCTTCTCGGAAATAATTTTTACCACTCGCAATTTGATGGGAATCGAGGGTCGCTCCACACACCCTTGGTCCGATCCCGTGAATTTAGTTGGAGGCGGGGTGGATTTGAATCTCACTCCGGACACCAGTGTTACGAATTCGCGCCCGCCGCGCGTGCAACGGCCGCTTTCCACTAATAGTTGCCGCTCGCCCACCGGACGGACAATTCAGTCGTGACCTTCCGGAACAACGCCGGAACCCTGTCACGGTGGGTCTTCAACCCCACCACGGCCTAGCCAATTTCTTACCCCGCAGAATAGGGTCAATCGCCGAATCTCGATATACCTAAGTACCCCGCGCGGTAGCCTACCGGAGGACCGTACCTCGGCGCAGGTCGGCTGGACACGAACCGCCCAAGCGGTTCGTTCCGTTCTGCAGTGATAACCGAGCGGATTATCGCCCGACCTCGCCGGATCCGATTCTATTTAACGGGTATTTAAAACCCAACTAATATTCCGAGATGCAATACGGCGTCAATGGGGAAAAAGACACGACGAACGGGTAACATTCACACAAGCACATTTATTTACACATGCACATATACAGTCAATCATGCAGGTATGGAAGCAAATAAAGCTAAAGCACTACAACCGACTATAAGCAATTTATGTACAGCCACTTATACAGTTTTACTTCGCAAGACACGGCGCCACAACATGCATTCGAAAGCAAAACCCAAGAAAAAGACCACCCCATAGACAGGGGGGTCAGACTGGGCCGTGGGCCTTTATGGCGTGGGACTTGGCAGACCGAACGAGTCCCCACGAGACCGTTGCAGGTTACCTGCACCCTCGTGGTCACTGATGGGCGGGTCGCGACGTCTGTCCCCCACGGCAGCTAGGATAGCGCCGGCTGACTCGGGCCCTCACGGGGCCGGCGAGCTCTCTCCAGCGCTCCTTGTACGAACGCGCAGGTCCACGCGACACAGCTGCAGAGCGGCGCCTCCAGTCCGCGTCCCCTCCGCGACGCCCGGACTCTCCACCGACTGCAGGCTCCGCTGACTCGACCCGAACCACCGAACCCAAGACTCTTCGAAGACCAAAACGGGCAGAAGACCACGAACCGCCGACTGACACTGACACTCTGACCGACCGCCCCTGACCTCTTCAGCGGCGCCTCCGTCGTCCTTTTATTTCCCCGGTGCCCCCCCCTCCTTCGCGGCGCGGGGGGGGGGGGACATTCCAACAGAGATCGGCTGGATCAGTTGTTGTTTCCCAACCTTCATTCTTGTTTACCAGAGAAATCGGGGCGGGAGTTGAGTTCCAACCGTCATTCTTGTTTACCAGAGAAATCGGGCGGGAGTTGTTTTTGTTCCCCTTTTGTGTTCGTGGAGATGTTGACGGTTGCTGGCGAGTGGTGAGGATGGCGTGGTTGTTGAGAGGCAGGTGTGGTTGTGGTTGTTGTGAGGCAGGTGTGGTTGTGGTTGTTGTGAAGCGGTTGATGGAGTGATGTTGGTGTGGTCCAAAATAACGATAGGAAAAGAAAAACAGCTATCTCAAAGAATCACAGCCTGTGACACGAATAATTCCCATTAAACAACGGTGGGAAATCTAACTGAACACAGACTTACCGGAATAACTGAACTAAGGACCTTTATGGTGTTCTGCGAATTCCACAGCCGTAACAATTATATATATATATATATAATTATATATATATAATATATATATTATATAATATATATTATATATATACATATATGGAGAAACACCAACTAATCAAAATCAAAATCGTTAATGCAATATTAGGAGGTCGAACAACAGGCATTTTTAAGGCAATTTTCCCTGCTAGAGCGGGGGTTAGCCTTGCAGACCCCATGACAACCTTCTCCACTTTATCATATTTTCTGCATCTCCCCTTGTTAACCCCCCTACCCGCATTTCTTCTTCCACTACCTTTTGCCAAATCTTTCTCGGTCTTCGCCATCCTCTACATCCTTTTACATTCATTTCCATCACTCTTCTTACCCAGTAATTTTCATCCTTCCTCAACACATGACCCAATCATCTCAACCTGTTTCTCTTCACAACATCCATCAGAAGGCTCTATTCCCATCATCTTCGCAATTCATCATTTGTCTTCCTCTCTCTCAATGATATTCCACACATCCACCGATCCATTCGCATTTCCACCCTTTGTTGCTGCTCTACATTCATTGCCCATGTCTTGCTCCCATAAATCATAGCACTTCTCAAACATGTAGCATACACCTTTCCCTTCAACTTCAATGACACTCCCCTCCTCGTCAGCATGCCACTCAGTTCCCGAAACTTCTTCCATGCACATCTCACTCGAGCAACTGCTGCCGAGTCTAATTCACCTTTCCCATTCAGTATATCTCCTAGGTAGCAAAATGTTTTCACACCTTCCATCTTCATGCTGTCTCCAAGATCCAACTCAACATTTCCTCCATCTACAACTCCCTCTATGCACACTGTACACTTGAATGTAACCATCACACTGGTTATTGACCCTCTCAGCACACATTGTACATTGTATGGAATTCACTCCAACACCATTCCTGCAGCACACGGCACACGACCACTTCCCAGTCCTTTCCACCTCACCACATGTTTTACCACCTACTTTCACCTTCGTATTTCCAATATTCACTTTCAAATCTTTCGCCTCCATACATTCCTTCCACTTGCTAATCTTCTCCTTCAGTCCATCCCCACTCTCCACAATCAACACCACATCATCTGCGTACAACTCCCACGGTAAACCCTCCTTTGCGCTCCGAGCCAGCACCTCCATCACTACAACAAATAGTTGTGGACTTCGTACCGACCCCTGATGCACTCCCACCTTCACATCAAACGCACCACTGTTCCAGTCCTTCATCCTTACAGCTGCGCACGCTCTCTCGTACATTGTCATCTCTACTCTGATCAACCATTCCTCCACTCATAACTTCCTCAATGCCCATGTCACTACTTCGCGTGGAACCCTATCGAATGCTTTCTCCAAATCAACAAACCAAATAAACAACTTCTTCATCTTCTCCATGTACTTCTCCTGCAACTGCCTTACAATAAAAATTGCATCTGTCGTTCCTCTTCCTCGCATAAATCCAAACTGCATTTCGTCAATCTTCACTTTCTTTCTTATCCTCTTCTCCAACACCCTTTCCAATACCTTCATTCCATGCTCCAGTAACTTTATCTCTCTATACGAGCCACAGTCCAGAGGGTCACCTTTTCCCTTATACAGAGGGACAAGGGTACTCTGTTCCCAATCCACTGGAATGCAGCCTTCTTTCACCACCAGATTACAAATCTGTCATTCTCTTCACACCCCAACTTCCTGCTGCCATCAACACATCTCCCACAACTCCCATCGGCCCTCCCGCTTTTCTCCTCTTCATTGCTCTTATCGCTTACTCAACTTCCTTCTCTGCCGATCCTAATATTGGGATGCTCTTGATATTGCCATCCCATTCATTCTCTACATTCAACAGCCTTTCCAGATATCTCTTCCATCTTCCTTCAATTCCATCTGGGTCCACAACGATTTGTCCCACTTCATCCTTCAAACAACTCACCCACATCACATCACACCTCTCTTTCGCTATCTGTTTTGCAATCCTAAATACTACTCTATGACCCTCTTCCGAATCCAAACATTCTCCGAGCATTTTCCTATGTGCCTCCTTTGCCTTTGCTGTCTCTTTCTTTGCAGTCATCTTGTTTGCCTTATAACTTTCATACGCTGCCTCTTCTGCCACCGTCACCTTCACCTTCTGCCACTCCTTGAACTCCTTCCTCTTCTCGTCAATCCTCTTTCCAACTTAATCATCCCACCACCACGTTTCCAAATGCCTCGGTGGTCCTTTTGTCTATCCACATACCTCACTAACGACTCCCAACAGACTATCTTTCATTGACATCCAACCACTTTTAAGCTCAACCACACAATCCTCGACCATACTCAACCTCTCTCTTAATGCCTCTTTCACAGTCACCTCTTTCAACCACCACACCTTCATCCTTGGTTGGTACTTCACCCACCAAGCCCTCCTCGCACCTTTAACCTAGAAGCCTTTTAAATGCCATACATGTCACGATATGCAAAAGCACAAGATGGCAGTGCATATGTTTGAGGAAAGTGTGACACTGAAATAATAAGTGTGGCTTCAAAAGTGGTTCTCATACCTTCCTGGAGCAAAAGGTTGTGATTCACTGAAAAGGGTCATATGACCAGCTGCGATCTTGGAGTCGAGTGTTGTCTGACTAGCTCGAAGTGAAGAGACAAGGTCAGAACCAGGAACAGGTTTCTGAGATTAAAAAAAAATTAGGGAATTCAGCATTCCCACTCCATCAACACTGCCAACAGGGCTCAACATAAACTTTATTTTTTTCCCCAGCATGTGCAGGTTACAGGCAGATTTTAGACATCACCTGTCCTGTCAACCATTGAACTCATCCAACTATTCATACGATGAACATGTGGGGTGATATCATTGTGTTTCTTTGAAGTTTTCACCAGCGTGCATGGGGTAGTCAGGTCTAAAAGATTGTCTTAGTCACTGCTAATCATTGTGGCTCTACACAAAAAAAGAACAAGTTCTACATCTGATGTTAAGATATGCCAAGATTATTAAATCTCCAGGTGATAAAACTGACCTTCCGTTGGATAGCAATACCGATGTTTTCACTTGTCCAATTGAAAAAATAATAATAATAAAAATGCCCATCCCAAACAGTCAGATAATGATTATTGCTGAGCCATCCCAATCTCTCCACTTTTCCAAGGGCAGAGTAAAAAGGAATAAATTGATAAGAACAGTATTGATAATGTGAAAACAAATGCCCATTCACCAATTTTAACTCGAGACTTCCCCAATAAACAATCTCTGGTATATCCTCAAAAGCTATGCTTAAAAATGTGCATTTGTCTCAAAGGATAGCATCCCACATTCCTCACCGCATGGGAATGTGAACCACCAATATCAAGATAAACAGCATCACGGTCATAGAGTAATCCACCTTGCCCCCCAAAGGGAGCATACAACAGGCGCTGACTCTCGCCCAGGCGACGCCGGCCCCCACTTGCTGACCCAGGTGCAGGGCAAGGATCAGGTAAAGGGCCAACAGAAGCCACAGAAAGATCACCTACACCTGAGGACACAATGGTAGACAAGTGGAACAAACATGGGAATAAATGAGGATAGTTCACAAACCAGCCTACCTACTTTTGATTTGATGGACCATACTCTTTACAGAGTGTCTCAAAGGTCTCACAGAGTGTCTTTACAGAGTGTCAAAAGCTGCCGAAACAGTTTCTTAGCAAGGATTATAATGGGTGGTTTGCCATTGCCTTTTCCAACGTTGTTTATCCATGCTCTATCCTTTTAAATGCTGAACATCAAGCAAGAAAGCAACACGTACCATTTTTGAAGTCTTTGGAATGACTGGGCTGGGGTTTGAATAATCGATCTCCCAGCCTCAGAGTGGACGCTCTAACCATTATGCCACACAGTCTGGTAGCCTATGTACTATGTCAAGGGGGGGAGGGGGGGAGTTTACCTGGAATGTGTACTTGGGAGTTTGACCTCATTGGTGCCCCACGCAAATAACCATATAAACAAAGACGCCGGTCACACCATGGATTTTGTCGAACCTTCTCAGGATCAGTTAAGTCTTCTAGCCTGCAATGAATAGGAAATTTCTTTGGTCCAATCACGTGCAATTTGCAATTTCACGTCAGCTTTAAAGTCCATAATACAACAGCCTTAAGTGTGATGTTCAGGTTTTTTTGTTTGTTGTTTTTAAATAACCATGAGCAGACCGGTACCTAGAAGTCATGACCACAAATGTCATATATAAATGCTTTGCCAAGTATCCCACGATGAGCTTTGTACATATCAAGTAGCACTATAAATAGAGCCACACTAAAAATACATCATTGGATGGAGGTAATCATCCTTCTAAAAAGGAAGAACAAACTCCATGATAATGAAATTATGTATTTGAACAAGTACTGCATGTCTGGATGGAAACTCATTTGCATAAATCCATTCAAAAGTGTGCCTAAAACAGTATTATGAAGCAGCATTTAAACATTAATAGGCATACCAGTATGGAATGAAAGGGGGAGGGAGGGTGGAGCAAAAATAAATTGTTGTGTGTGTGCAAAAAATAAAATCAATAATAAATGGCATAAAAGATATTTCAAACATAAAAAGATCAGAAACTTGCCAATTGGCATAAATCTGGGTTGTCTGTAATAAAAGAAAGACAAGCCAAAAGTATTTTACTGAACCCCAGGAGTATTGCACAAGCTCTACCTTACCTGTCAGCCAGCAGGTGGGGTGAAGAAAGCTGAAGTGTCGGAGAGTGAAAATTCATGACTGAGATAAATCTTGCCAGGTTGTGCACATCCTTGTAGAGATACTCACCATTGAGAAACCCAGATAGCTGAAACACCTTTCCCACCTGTGGTTACAGGAACAAATTGATTGAACACGCAAGTCATACAACATCTCATCCTCGTCAGCAAGCTGTACAATTCATACCAAAAGTCCAATCACTCTTCCTACAAAATAGACGTAGTACCACTGACAAAAGTTAATGGGTCACGATTGAACGTAATCTGCCCTGCTGTTTACTCCATTTTCAAACAGAGATCACAATTGTTCAGAGGTCGAGTAAGCTTCCAGCTGGAAATTATTTTCCCAAGGACTACTTCATTGATACCACTTCCAAATTTTTCCTACAATCCACCCCTACATCATGATCACCCTTTTCAAAAATCCTCCAGCTTCCAAGGGAAATAAATAAATAAATAATTGGGTTTTTATCTTATTTTCTGATCAAGGTCCACCATCAACACACAGCCCACCATCAACCCCTTCTGGTGAAACTCAGCAAATGCAGAATCACTGCTCACCTCTATTCATTTGCTCCTCTTTTTCCCCCCATGTGTGGAACCAACTTCCACGTTCTCTTCAATTTATTTTGTCCCTCCAGGTCTTCAAGACAGCTGTTCACCTCCATCTCAGATCATCCCCAATCCAAAACCATGATCTTTTCTACCCTCATGAACCCCCCCCCACCTCACCCAACCCAAAGCCCTCCACCTTACAAATTTCCATTTTCCCCTCCTGAGAGTTTCCTTCTGTATCGATCTTGTCCATCCCATGCATCCTCTCCTGCCCTCCATTCCTCACCACACCCATTGTTTGTCCAAGTCTCCCTCTATCCTGGCCTTCAACTCTGCTGTTGGTGCTCCCCCCTCTCTCTCCTGCTCCTTTTGTCCTGTTGCGTCCCGATTCGTTCAGCGTACTAAAACAAGCTATTCCCCGAGCCACGATCATGTATACAAAAAAAATAAATTATATAAACACTATAAAAAGAAATTCATTCTTTCTTGTCGTTTCCTTTATATAATTTCTGAAGAGTGATGATAAAGGCATTTTTAACAACATTTTGGAATGGCAAAAGCTCAGGTTTTAAGTTTTGACAGCAAAGTGGACTTGAAGGGGAAGTAAGCAATACATGTTTGCCAAATCTTAATGTACTCAAGGAAGAAGCAAGCAAGGAAAGTAAGACTGCTACATAAAAGGCTACAAAAGGCATAACGTTTAAAATGGAGCATTTGAAGCTCTCTTCCATGAGCTTAGAATCTTAATGTACTCAAGGAAGAAGCAAGCAAGGAAAGCAAGACTGGCTACATAAAAGGCTACAAAAGGCATAACGTTTAAAATGGAGCATTTGAAGCTCTTCCATGAGCTTAGAATGATGCCAACAGCTAAAGCAACAGATACATGAATAATAAATCAGGCACTCACGATTTGATCTACGATCTTGGTTTTGAATCGAGTGCTGAGCTTTCTACGAGTTTAAAAGTGTACAGCCTTACTCGGAATCACCCTATTTACGGGTTAACCTTGGGCAGCAACAGCATATGGCTTAGGTAACCCAAGAAGAAGGGAGATTGTCATGTGTTGAATCGTTGGGTTTTGTGTGGAGGGGTGATGGTTGCAGGACCAGATTGTGCCAATCTCAGCACAATTTACCATGCTATGCAGAATGTGGACAAGCTTTCCAACACAATTTGTTAATATGGATAAGAAAATGCAGAAGTATCAGGCAGAAAGATTGTGAGCAAGAGTAACAAACCGAGCTAGAGCCTTCACCCCAAAGCCTCCGACTGATAATGCGTCGAGCTTTCTTCAAATGGCCACCAGCCCGTATCAGGTCAAGGTGCGTGAGAACAGTCATCACACGTGGCATTCCATGTGTCTGGTAGCACCCCACACAGTCACTTCAATACGGTAACACAATCGTCACCGCAAACATGGCAATGTGGTTCAGAGACACAATCTCAGAAAGACATCACTAGGGAAACATAATACAGTATACAATTAAGCCTACCTGGCAGGATATTGAGGAACTCAAACGTTTCCATTTCAAGGCCATATTTGGCATCCACCAAAAGCAAAATCTGCAATTCAAGGAATTAGAATTCAAAATAAAGTGATGAGGGATGCAAAAGTGCAAGCAAATTATACATATATATATATATATATATATATATATATATATATATATATATATATATATTATATATACACACATACATAGATATATACACACATATAGATATATATATATATCTTCTTCTTCTTCTTTCGCTGCTCCCTAGGGTCGCCACAGCGGATCATCCTATGATCGCATAGTGATTTGGCACATGTTTTACGCCGGATGCCCTTCCTGACGCAACCCTGGTCGCCAGGGAATATGATACACCTATTTTAACCGGGGTATACACCGGCCCAGTATACTGGTACTCATTTCGCCGACCTCGGAAGGATGACAGGCTGAGTCAACCCCCTGGTGTATTAATTCAGTGGCCGAACGGGCTTGAACTCAGACTCTTGGATCCAAGCCGCTGCCCTAACCACGGCGCCAACACCAGGCTTATATATATATATATATATATATATATATATATATATATATATATATATATTATATATATATATATATATATATATATATATAATGTATGCTTCAAAGCCAATATTGTAGTCATGAAAGGTAACAAATGAAGTAGTATTGATTTTTATTTTTTTTTTAAATCCAGAAAGATGTTTATGAGTACAGGAAACTCAAATATATCACAGGGTTAGGTTCCTGGAAAATGCCGCAAAAGTTGAAACTGTGATCGCGGAAATCAAGGGCCAATGGGAAATCAGGGTTCGGCTCCTGGCTTCGGAGAAGATATCGAGGAAGGTCGACAGTAGCCCAGAAATAAACACTACTATTGGAAATAAAACGTAAAATGTATATAAGCATGTTAACATTGAATAAACATGCAAATAGTGTAAATTAAACAAAAACAAATAACTTTTACCTTTTAAATATATTACAACACAGGATATGGGTGATGGTAACATATTACGTACTCGCACTGCACTCTGCGTAAATAGAAACCACAAGATTTATCTTTGTATGATGCTGTTAGAGGGGGAGGGTGGAGTGGAGCAGGGGAAGGTGGATGGAGGGTGGAGTGGACGGCGAAGGGTGGGCAGTGAGGGGCGAAGGGTGGAGTGGAGCGGGCGAAGGTGGAGTGGAGCGGCGAAAGGGTGGAGTGGAGGCGGGCGAAGGGTGGAGTGGAGCGGGCGAAGGGTGGAGTGGAGCGGGCGAAGGGTGGATGGAGCGGGCGAAGGTGAGTGGAGCGGGCGAAGGGTGGAGTGGAGCGCAGGGGGAAGGGTTGAGCGGGGAGAGGTTGATTCAGCGAACGGAAAAACAGCATCAACTTTAAGATGAAGGGCCTCGCACGTTTCCACAACCCACAACAGAGATGGGCAACATAATCCTTAAATCACCTTACCACGAACCACGATCTTCCAAGCTTGGGGACCAAAGTACAAGATGACATGATCTTCCGTCTCATCGGTGTTAAAAACCTGTTCTGTTATAAATCCCTTCACCTTGATTTGTTTCATGAGCTGTGCATGAGAATGTGTTTGAGAACAAGGGTTCAAATCCAGGAGTCAGAAATTAAGTGTTTAGCAATAAGGTTCGAAAATGGAGTTGGAAAATGAACGTTTGGGAATTCGGTTTGTTGGATAATGAGGTTTGAAGTAAAATGAAGGTTTACAAATGAGGAAGAGTACAATGGGGAAGGTTCTACCTGCAATCCATGACCCTCTAATGGCTGCCAGTACAGATGCCACATTTTTTCTTCGAACCAACCAATCTAACAGGATCTTTCCACCCAACATCATCACCTTTCTCTGCCTTTTGGGACAACTAACGTTGTCCATCGCTTCACATTTGGGCTCATTAAAAACGGTGCACGAGAAACACCACAAGGCTCGTAATGGAAGGTTATCGTTCATGCACGGGATGCAAACGATGACTCGTCCAAGCTCAAAAAAAGCGATTGGTCGAAATGAAATCCCGCGATAACAGAATCGGAACACAATTGGTTGCCCGCGATTATTAGAAACCCACGTTAGTAGAACCCACGATATTGGAGGGTTTCCTGTATGCACAAGTTCAACTTTGGCAATGTGGAAAGATTTTGAAGTGTAAAAGTGAGGCCTAATCCAAAATACTATTATTTTTATTACTTGCCTAATTGTGTCAGAGTATTAATGTCATGATTTTTGCAGGAAAAGCCAAACAACATTTGTTTGTCAAAGAACCAAATGAAATGTGTGAACTCGTTAATTTGGGATAAGGCCATTACATTAAGCTCAGACAGATGATGACTTGGCATCTTTCTGATCAATAACATTTATAATAAACTTGGAATATGAATCTGGGAGTTGTGTCTATTGGAGAGGTGATGGATACACGACAGCTACGGGTTACAAGGGGGCTGACAGGATAACTCCAAGGTAATGAACCCACCTTAGAGCGGTCTAATCTGTTCAATTCCTGACCTGCATATAAACTGTTACCCTGGTGTTTTGTGGACAAGGTGGTGCTGGTTGCATTAATGTGCGCTACCCTTTAGGGGAGATGTTAAATTGGATGCCCCATGTACCAAGCATTTACTGGTGGACATTAAAGTTCCCAGTGTCTTTCGGAAGAGCAGGTGATTGTGTGCCAGTAGCCTATCCAATTACCATATTCCTGCCTTAACCAACAGGCACAAAGTGATGTTACTCTTATGAGGTTGATTCACAGCCA
>CM068956.1:91068881-91079177 GCA_035128595.1 Eptatretus atami | reverse complement strand
CTTTGTACATATCAGTAGCACTATAAATAGAGGCCCACACTAAAAAATAACATCATTTGGATGGAGTAATCACTCTCTTCCTAAAAAAGGAAGAACAAACTCTAATATAATGAAATTAATGTATTTGAAAACAAGTACTGCTGTCTGGATGGAAACTCATTTGCATAATCACATTCAAAAATGTGCCTAAAACAGATTATGAAGCAGCCATTTAAAAAAACATTAATAGGGCATTACCAGGTTGGAAATAAAAAGGGGAGGAGTGAGCAAAAATTATAAATTGTTCTGTGTTGTGATGCAAAAAATAAAATTTCAATAATACAATGGCATAAAAAGAAATTATTTCAAACATTAAAAAGTAATCAGAAACTTGCCAATGGCATTAAATTGGGTTGTCTGTAATAAAAGAAAGACCAAGCCAGTATCTTTACTTGAACCGCCAAGGGGTACTTTGCACAAGCTCTACCTTAACCTTCAGCCAGCCAAGGTGGGGGGTGAAAGAAGCTGATGGTGTCGGAAGAGTGAAAATATTCATGACTGAGAATAAAATCTTTGCCAGTTTGTGCACATCCTGTAGAGATACTCACCATTGAGAAACCCCAGATATAGCTGAAACACCTTCTTTCCCACCTGTTTTACAGGAACAAATTGAATTAAACACGGAAAGTCATACAAGCCATTCTCATCTCGTCAGCAAGCTGTACAATTATACCCAAAAGGTCCAATCCACTCTTTTCCCCGGTTACAAAATAGACGAGTACCACTGGACAAAAGTTAGTAATGGGTCACGAGAATGAACGTAATCTGCCCTCGTTTACTCCCATTTTCAAACAGAGATCACAAATTGTTCATGAGTCGAGTACAGCTTCACTGAAATTTATTTTCCAAGGACTACTTCATTGATACCACTTCCAATTTTCCTACCCCAATCCACCCCTACATCATGATCACCCTTTTCAAAATCCGTCCAGCTTTCCAACGGAAAAATAAATAAATAAATAATTGGGGTTGGGTTTTATCCTTATTTTCTGAATCCCAAGTCCACCACCATCAACACACAGCCCACCATAACCCCTTCTAGGTAAACTCAGGCAAATGCAGAATCACTGCTCACCTCTATTCATTTGCCTCCTCTTTTCTTTTCCCCCCATGTGTGGAAACCAACATTCCACGTTCTCTTCAATTTTATTTTGTTCCCTCCAGGTCTTCAAGACAGCCTGTTTCACCTCCATTCTCAGATCATCCCCAATCCAAAACCATGATCTTTTCTTAACCCTCAGAACCCCCCCCCCCACCTCACCCACCCAAAGCCCTCCACCTTACAAAATTTCCATATCCCTCTCCATAAGTTCACTTCGATCGATCTTGTCCATTCCCATGCAATCTCCTCTTCCTCGCCCTCCATTTCCTCACCACACCATTGTTTGTCCAAAAGTATCACCTCTATCCTGGAACTTTCAACTCTGCTGTTTGGTGCTCCCCCCTTCTCTCTCCTGCTTCCTTTTGTCCTGTTGCGTCCCGATTCGTCCAGCGTACCTAAACAAGCATTCCCCGGAGCCACGATTCATGTATACAAAAAAAAATAAATTATATAAACACTATAAAAAAGAAATTCAATTCTTTCTTGTCGTTTCCTTTATTAATTTTTCTGAAGAGTAGTGATAATAAAGGCATTTTTTTAACAAACATTTGGAATGGCAAAAGTCTCAGGTTTTAAGTTTTGACAGCCAAAAGTGGACTGAAGGGGGTAATTAAAGCAATACATGATTTGCCAAATCATCTTTAAGACTAAGGAAAGAAGCAAGCAAGAGGGAAAGCAAGACTGGCTACATAAAAGGCTACAAAAGGCATAACGTTTTTAAATTGCGAGCACATTTGAAGCTCTCCATGAGCTTTAGAATCTTAATTATGTACTCAAGGGGAAGAGAAGCAAGCCAAGGAGGAAACAAGACTGGCTACATAAAAGGCTACAAAAAGGCATAACGTCTTTTTTTAAAATGGAGCATTTGAACCTTTCATGAGCTTAGAATGATTGCCAACAGCTAAAGCAACGAGATACAATGAATAATAAATTCGAGGCACTCACGATGTTTGATCTCGATTCTTTGGTTTTGAATCGAAGAGTCTGAGCTTTCTACGAGTTTGTTTTAAAAAGTTACAGCCTTACTCGGAAATCACCCCTATTGTACGGGTAACCTTGGGCGACAACAGCATAGGCTAGGTAAACCCAAGAAAGAAGGGAGAGATTTGTCATGTGTTGATCGTTGGTTTTGTTGCTGGAACAGGCAGTGATCGGTTGCAGACCAGATTGTGCCAATTCTCAGCCACATTTTACCGCTATGCAGAATGTGACAAGCTTTCCAACACAATTTTAATTATGATAAGAAAATGCAGAAAAATTATCAGGCAGAGAAAGATTGGCAAGAGTAAAACAAACCCGAGCTAGAGCCCTTCAACCCCAAAGCCTCCGAACTCGATAATGCGTCGAGCTTTCCTTCAAATAATGGCCACCAGCCCGTACTCAGTGCAGAAGTGCGTTCGAGAACAGTCAATCACACGTTGGCATAATCATTGTGTCTGGTAGCACCCCCACACAGTCACTTCAATACCGGTAACACAATCGTTTCACCGCAAACATGGCAATTGGTTCAGAGACACAACTCAGAAAACATCACTAACAGGAACATAATTACCAGTTATACAATTTTAAGCCAAAAAAGCCTGGCAGATTGAGCGAACTCAAACGTCCCAATTTCAACCATATTTGGCATCCACCAAAAGCAAAATCTGCGAATCTTCAAAGGGAATTAGATTGTCAAAATAAAAAGTTGATTGAGGATTGCAAAGTGGCAAGCATCTATACATATAAAATATATATATATATATTAGTATAGTATATATAATATATATTATATATTATATATTATACACACATAACTATAAGTATACCCACAAATAGATATAATATAAATCTTCTTCTTCTAAATACCTTATTTCTTTTTCGGCTGCTCCGCTAGGGGTCGCGCACAGGCGGATCATCCGTATGGATCCGGCCATGTGATTTGGCACATGTGTTTTACGCCCGGATGCCCTTCCTTGACGCAACCGCTGGTCGCCACAGGGGGATATGAATACACCTATTTTAACCGGGGTATACCACCGGCCCAGTATACTGACTCATTCTTTCTATTTCCCGCGACCTCGGAAGGATGACAGGCTGAGTCAACCCCTGGCTGTATTAATTCAGTGGCCGAACGGACTTGAAAAGCTCAGGGAACTCTGGATCCCAAAAGCCGCTGCACAAGCCAAAGGCGCTCGCCAAGAACCCTAACCACTGCCCCAAACACCAGGCTATACTTATATATATATAATATATAATAATAGTATATAATATATAATAAATTAAATACTATATATTATAATATAATATATTTAATATATATGTATGCTTCAAAGCCAATATTGTAGTCATGAAAGGTAACAAATGATATAAGTATTGATTTTATATTTTTTTTAATGTGCGAAAATCCAGAAAGCAATGTTTATCTAGAACAAGGAAAACTCAAAAATAATCACAGCGGTTAGGTTCTGGGAAATGCCGCAAAAAAGTTGAAACCGTGATTCGGCGGAAGACAAGGCCAATGCGGAATCCAGAGCGGTTCGGCTCCTGGGCTTCGAGAACATATGCAGGCAATAAAAGGGTCGGACAGTATGCCAGAAATTAACAAAACTACTACTTGAAAAAATAAATACGTTAATATGATATAAAAGGCATGTATTTAACATCTGCAATAATATAAAATGCAGATACGTGAAATTAATACAACTAAAAACAAATATAACCTTTTACCTTTTAAAATATATTACAACACAGCGATATGGTGGTGATGGTTAAAACATATTACGTACTGCGCACTGCACTCTGCCGTACTAATAGAACCCAAGATTTAATCTTTGTATGGATGCTGTTAGAGGGGAGGGTGGAGTGAGCAGGGGAAGAGTGGAGTGGCTGGAGGGCGGGGAAGTGGAGTGGAGCGGCGAAGGGTGGAGGGAGCGGGCGAAGGGTTGGAGTGGAGCGAACGGTAAAGTGGGTGGAGCTTGAGAAAGCGAACAAGCGAAGGTGGAGTCAGAGCGGCGAAAGGGTGGACAGTGGACGGCCGTAGGGTGGAGATGGAGCAGGTGCGAAGGGTGGAAGATGGATGCGGCGCGAAGAGTGGATGAGAACGCGGGCGACGGGTGGAGCCTGGCACAGCAGAAGGAGTGAGCGGGGAAGGTTCGCATCAAACACGCAAACGGGAAAAAAAAAAAAACAGCATCACTTAAGATGGAAGGGTGCCAGCACGTCTTCACAACCCACAGAGATGTGGCACCATACATCCTTAAATCACCTTACACCACGAAACCACGATCCTTCCCAAGCTTGGGGCACCAAAGTACAACGATGACAGATCTTCCGTCTCATCGTGTTAAAAACCTGTTCTGTTATTAAAATCCTTCACCTGTGATTTTGTTTCGATGAGCTGTGCATGTGAGAGATGTGGTTGAGACGAAGGTTCAAATCAGCAGTCAGAATTAAAACGTGTTTCAGCAATAAGTTCGAAGAACTTGGGAGGTTGAGAAACTGAAAGTTTGGGAATTCGGTTGTTGGATAGATGAGCGGTTATGACAGTTAACAATGAAGCAGTATTACAAATTGAGGAAGATACAAGGGAAGGATTCTAGCCTGCAATCCATGACCCTCTAATGGCTGCCAGTAAACAGTGACCACATTTTTTCTTTCGAACCAACCAACCTTCTTAACAGGGATCTTTCCCAGCCAACATTCATTCACCTTCTCTCTATGCCTTTTGGGGACCACACTTACTTGAGTCCCATCGCTTCACATTTGGTGACTCATTAAAACGGTGCAACGGCAGAAACACCACAAGGCTCGTATGGAACGGTTATCGTTCATGCAACGGGATGCAAAAAACGATACTCGTCCAAAGCTCAAAAAAAAAAGCGATTGCGTTCGAAATGAAATCCCTCACCGATAAAACAGAATCGCGATACACAATGGTGCCCGCGAATTATTAGAACCCACGTTAGTAGAACACCCACGAGTATTGGCAGCGTTCCTGATGCACAAAGTTCAACTGGCAATGTGGAAACGATTTTTGAAAGTGTAAAAAGTGAGGCCTAATCCAAATATACTATTATTTTTGATGTGACGTGCGCGAAGTGGGTGTCGAGTATTAATGTCATGATGGTTTCTGGCAGAACAAGCCAAACACATTTGTTGTCAAAGAACCAGAATCAATAAATTGTGTGAACAGTAATTTGGATAAGGCCATTACATTTAAGCCTCAGACAAGATATGACTTGCATTCTTACTGACTCTAATAACACTTATAATAAACTTGGGAAATATGAATTCTCTGGGCAGTTGTGTCTATGAGCAGGTGATGGATACACGACAGCTACGAGGTTACAAGGGGGCTGAAGATAACTCCAAGGTAATAAACCCACCTCTAGAAAGCGGTCTAATCTATGTTCAATTCGCCTGGACTGCATATAAAACTGGTTTACCCTGGTGTTTTGTGGAACCAACGGTGCTGCTGGTTGCATTAAATGTGCGGCTCCCTTAGGGGGAGATGTTAAATTGGATTGCCCCACGATGTACCAAGCACTTTGACTGGGCGTGGACATTAAAAGTTCCACAGTTTGATGGCTGCTTTCGGACAGTAGGCAGGTGAATTGTGTCGCAGTTAGCCTATCCAATTACCATATTCCTGCCTTACCTAACAGCACACAAGTGATTGTTACTCTTATTGAGTTGATTCACACGCCAAGCAATCTTATGACTGTGTCCAAGAAGTCCGTGAGTTTTGACATTACCTCTTAAACATTGGATGGTTGTAAAATAAAACAAGCCGTCGTTTTCCAGAAAAATAGGTCAAAAAGTATCACATCAACACAAAATACCTGGTTTAAGTAACATAATAATCTGCCTGCCTCGCTGGTTAGCCCCGCTCCCCCCCCCCCCCCCCCCCCCCCCCCCCCCCCCCCCGCCCATGAAAAACAATGTTTGGGTTTTCTCGTAAACATGCTGCTCAGATGGAATGTGGTAGTAGGTAGGGGGTTTGTTTGGTGGGGGGGGATTTGATGTGTTGAAAATGCAGGCAGTGCAGCTTTCAGATTCTTTCATCTTTCTCACCATTATAGTTGTTGGATAGTTTAAAAGATATAGGTCATGAATTTTAACATGTCCCATCGTTGAGATACCCAAATTAGGGCAAAAACAGGATTGTTGTACTTTAAGTCAGAGGATAATGACGACCGGTTTAGTATCTCTACCAGAGGTTTCCCTTTAAACCAGTGAAAGCTGGTCTCAGCAGTGATGAAAACATATATCATTGCACATAACTCAACAGGACATAGGAAGGGATTTGAAGAATACAAATCTTACCACTTCATGTATTCCCTGAAAACATCTGTGACATTCAGACATGACAGGTCCGGCTTTTCAGTTCGACCAAAAAATCTGACATTACACCCTGTTGGGGGATCCTGAGTATTGTACTCTTCAAAATGAAGAAACAAATTAAAACCCACCTCCTCACCACCCCAAACTGAATGCACTTTAAATGATAATCTGGATTAAAATACACGGGCAACATACATTGTTATACACCTTCCTCAGATAACCCCCACCCCCTTCTTCTCACCCATTCTCCCCGCCACAATCATTTCCCCCTCCATCCTCCCCTTTCCCCTGTGGACGGAAATAATATCTTAAATCTATTCTAAATTTGTAATTGAGCTGGCAATTCCTTTAAAATATATAAATGGTATGCTATAAGTCGAATTGGGCTGTCAAATGGATTCAGACGTATGCTATAAGTTGCCCTTTCCTTGTTGGCCAAGAGTCCGTTGGGCCCTAAATGTTTGATAAAGATGTCTTGTGTGTGGGGAGGCCGGTTGAACCTGGGCGGGATTGATAACAGAAAACTTGTGCCTTGAAATGCACGTCGTGTGGCTTCTTCACTAGAAGACACGTATGCAGGACTTAGGTTAAGCCAAAAACCCCCCTCCCACTCCTACCCATGAAGTATAGATGCCTGTGAATGTTAATTCGTTGTTTTAGTGCAAGCACGTCGTGATGGTATGGGCAATGCTCAGTGGGCTGTTGTACTCCTGGGACTGACCACAGTACCAAAGTAATAATAACCTCTGATTGTAATGTACTTAAGCTGTGGGAAACCGTGAATGTAATCGGCGTTTGGTTTAATGGGTTAACTAAGAAAGAGTAAGATAAATATAAATTGGAACAATAATATTGCAACCAAATGGGGGGTTCTGTTTGTTCATTGTGTGGAAGTGTGCGAGGAGTGACACTTAAACCGAATGGCTAGACGTTAAGCCCTGCAAGTTAAATAAGATCCACAATCATGACCAGCAAGAATTCTACAGACGATCGACTAGCGAGGTTCAAGGTGAAAAACCACCAATACCCGCCACCCCCTGTATTTTGTCACGAAGCAAGGTGGTATTTGCTGTATAAGATAAATGTGCTATTACTGTTGCAGGGTATAAACAGGGGCCTATTCTTTAACCCACCCTAACCAAAATACAAAGGCACGCGTCTAGTGAAATGCACACAATAAACTGAGATTAATGAAAAAGCATCTTGCGTTGTTTTTCTTACTTGGGAAGAACTGACTGAACAAAATTTTCACGAAATTAGTTCTGTGTTTTCTAAAATAATCAGCAACAATATTTTCCACTGCGTGTTTGGATTTCATAGAACCGCAACGATTCACAATAGCTTCTTCTTCCTCATTATCTCTATCACAAAATACCATTTAATGTCTCGTAGGTCGCAAGTTTCACCAGACATAAGTCAGTTATAAATGCAGACCTCATGGGTCTACAGTCTGTGACGGTGTCTTCGGACACATCGACAGTAAGTGTAAGATACAACCACCAAATGCCTGCATGGCAGACAATGACTTTGCTTCAAAGATCGGCAATGCTCGATCGGGTCCACTTTCAGCGAACTGCATAACAAGAGACACGCATCGATGTCCCAGGTGGGGCTGCAGATTTTTAAGATGTGATAAAACTGTAACCCCATAAACGAAATAAACTAGCCGCTGATTTCTCTGAGACCAACAGCAGTCAAACAATCGGCACAGAGTAATGCCATCGTCTAGTGCCGCAGCAGCGATATTACATGGCTACCCGAAAGTATATCTCGGGAAATAAAAAAAAGTGATATATCATTATCATATCTATGATTATATATTAATATCTCATCACATCATACATAGTATACTATATAATATATATATATATGGGTAGGCCAGGAATGATATGGGGTAGGCTTGGTTACAGGAAACTCAACACCTTTTTGTTTTTTTTAAGGCCTTCATACAACTTTATTTCATTTTTTATGTTGGTCTGAATATGATTGGTTTTATGGTGGTCCGAAGAACATACCCAATTCTGATCCATGATCTTCATCAACCCCATTAACCTTTCCTAACCAAACGATCTTACTTGCGAGTCTCAGTGTTTCCTTCTCCGGTTCCTCTCATCTTTTACTGTTCATTCATTCACTTGAAATTTGTCCCACTGTGAGCTTTACCTTGCTCTTCCACGAGCCTCACTCCTGTGAAGAAAAAATAAAAATAAAATCCTGTACAACTAGAAAGTAGAATTTGATGCAAATGCGTCAATGGATATGCCTCTGTCCATGTTAGATAATGTCAGTCCAGTGTTACATTCGATCTCAATTGAAGGTCACACAAAAAAATTAGAGAGAGGGAAGAGAGAGAGGAAGAAGAGAGAGGGGAGAAGAAAAGAGAGAAGAAGAAGAGAGCAGAAGAGAGAAGAAGAGAGAAGAAGACAGAAGAAGAAGAGAGCAGAAGAAGAGAGAAGAATAAGAAAGAAGAAGAGAGCAGAAGAAGAGAGAAGAAGAAGAGAGCAGAAGAAGAGAGAAGAAGAAGCAGAAGAAGAAGAGAAGAAGAAGAGAAGACAGAAGAGGAGAAGAAGAAAGAAGAAAGAAGCAGAAGAAAGAAAGAGAGAAGAGAGAAAGAAGAAGAAGAGAAGAAGAGAAAGAAGAGAGAGAAGAGAAGGAAGAAAGAGAGAGAGAAGAGAGAAGAAGAAGAGAGAAGAAGAAGCAGAAGAAGAGAGAAAGAAGAGAGAGAAGAAGAGAGCAGAAGTAGAGCGAGAAGAAGAGAAGAGAGAAGAAGAAGAGAGCAGAAGAAAGAGAAGAATAAGAGAGAAGGAGAAGAAGAGAGCAGAAGAGAGAGAAGAAGAGAAGAGAAGAAGAATAAGAGAGAAGAAGTGGAGAAGGAAAGAGAGAGAAGAAAGGAGAAGAAGAGAGAGAGAAAGAAAGAGAGAAGAAGAGAGAGAAAGAGGAGAAAGAAGAGGAGAAAGAAGAAGAGAGCAGAGAAGAGAGAAGAAGAGGAGAAGAGAGAAAAAGGAAAAAAGAAGAAAAAAAAAAAAAAAAAAAAAAAAAAGAGAAAAGAAGAAAAGGAAGAAGAAGAAGAAGAGAGAAGAAGAGAGAAGAAGAGAGGCAGAAGAAGAAGAGAGGAAGAAGAGAGCAGAAGAAGAGAGAGGAAGAAGAGAAGAGAAGAAGAGAGCGAAAAG
Organism: Eptatretus atami; assembly: GCA_035128595.1. Classification (NCBI taxonomy): domain Eukaryota; kingdom Metazoa; phylum Chordata; class Myxini; order Myxiniformes; family Myxinidae; genus Eptatretus; species Eptatretus atami. Next base: position 91,069,541 of record CM068956.1, on the reverse strand, counting down.
AGAGAGAAGAAGAGAGAAGAAGAAGAGAGAGAGAAGACAGAGAAGAGAGAAGAAGAAGAGAGCAGAAGAGGAGGTGAAGAAGAAGAGAGCAAAAAGAAGAGAGAAGAAGAAGAGAGAAGAAGAAGAGAAGAAGAAGAAGCAGAAGAAGAGAGCAGAAGAAGAGAGAAGAAGAAGAGAGAGAGAAGAAGAGAGAGAAGAGGAAAGAAAAAGAGAGACAGAGAGACAGAGACACAGAGACAGAGAGAGAAAACAGAGCAGACAGAGACAGACAGAGACAGACAGAGACAGACAGAACCACAGATCGAGACAGACAGAGACAACAGAGACAGAGACAGAGAGACAGAGAGACAGAGAGCAAGAGACAGAGAGACAGAGAGACACAGAGAGACAGAGAGAGACAGAGAGAGACAGAGACAGACAGACAGAGAGACAGAGAGAGAGACAGAGACAGAGACACAGACACAAGACGAGACAAGACAGAACACAGACAGGAAGACAGACAGGAGATACAGACAGGAGACAGACAGGAGACAGACAGGAGACAGAACCAGACAGGAGGACAGACAGGAGACTGACAGAGACAGGAACAGAACAGACAGGAGACAGACAGGAAGACAGAGACAGGAAGAAGGAACAGAAAGACAAAGACAGACAAGAAAC
>CM068956.1:91038156-91050998 GCA_035128595.1 Eptatretus atami | reverse complement strand
AGAGAGAGATTTTGGGTTACTGAAATTCACCTCAAGAACAAGGGTGAAAGCGACTCAAGATTTTTGGATTAGTATACAGATAGCTGTAAATCGTAATCCTCCTGATTCCAAGTGGGCCGACTGTTTACCGAAAAATTGCTGATATAAACGATATTGGCCCAACATACGTGGGATAATAAGTAGCCATTGTTGGGGGTCCATAGTGAGTGGCGATGGTTTATAACTGCAAAAACTGAGAGTAGCTGAAGCACGGGGACAACAAAAAGGACAGAACACATAATATACCCATCAGAAGTGGGGAATCCCTAGCCATTAGAAGAATAATTGAAATCAGATATAGCGTTTTTCCCCATTTATACTAAAAACTTTTTCAAGTGCCCACATCCACGTCGGTCCATCTTGGATCTGCCGAAGCCCAAAATCAATAGGGTTCTCTTTTCAGTGTGGTACATGGCTGACTCAAGATTTCAATCGTATATAATGCGAACAAGTTTATGAGTTATCGGCTCACAGCTTAAATGTATGACACCGCCAGCCAGGCCGGACGGACGGACGGGCGGACAAAGCCGCCCAGTCGACCATCTTGGATCGCGCCGGCCAATAATCAATAGGTCCTTCTCTTTCTAGTGTACATGTGTGACTCAAATTCAAATCGATATTGGCGCGAAAAAAACAATTTTTTTCCAGATGGCGCCCCAGTGCGGCGCATCTGTTGATCCGCCCACCGCCAACATCAATAAGGGTTCTTCCTTTTCGGGTGTACATGTGTGACCCAAATTTCAAATGCGATATGGCGACAGTTTATGAGTTAGTCGACTCACAAGACTATAAATGTTGATGCCAGCAGCCAAGCCAAACGGACGGCCGACCGCCCACAGTCGGCATCGTGGATCCGCCACGCCCAAAATCAATAGGCTTCTTCTTTCAGGTGGTACATGTGTGACCCAAATTTCATCGATATGGCGAACAGTTTAATGAGTTTATCCGACTCACAGCTATAAATGTTGCGCCAGCCAGCCGACGGAACGGACGGGACGACCGGGTGACAACAATATCCCCTTCCGCCAGCGCGGGGGATAAAAACCCGCGAATAGCTGGTTACATGAATTGGCGAATCCACAAATGTCTGGGTTTTACGGGACAACAAATAACCAAACTGTCCAATAAATCCAAAAAACTTTTTTCTTGAGAATGAAAAACAATGTAGAGGAGAAATACAACATGATAATCATTTCATTACTATGCTAGCCGAAGGTGAAGGAGGTTATGTTTTCAACCCTGTTTACTGTTTGTTACTTACAAATCTAAAGGTTTCGTAAGTATATTGATGACTTCCGTCATCTGTATTGTGTGTTTGTTGTTTGTTTGTAGCCACGATAACTCGAGAACGGAAGGAGCTACCAAGTCAAATTACACCAACGGATTCAAGAGGGTGAAGGTAGTGCTGATTAAAGATTTTGGTCAAATCGGTCAAAGGTCAAGGTCAGGTGAGGTCAACATTCGATTTTTGATGGTTTGGTACAGAATCATCGTATAAACTTCTGGTTTGCGTGCTACCTATCTAGAACAGCTTTTATTAGACAAGGTCAGAGGTCAAGTTGACGATTTCGTAGTACCAGTCTAATGACTGCTTGTTATTTACGAAATCTTTAAATTTCGTAAGTAATAATTGAGACTTCCGTTTCTGTTTTGGTGTTTGTTGTTTGTTTGTTGTGTTTGTTTGTTTGTAGGCACGATTAACGTCGAAACGGAAGAAGCTATACAATGTCAAATTACCCAGTGATTCAGGAGGGTGATGCAAGTGCTGATTATTTTGGTCGAAAATCGGTCAACGGTCAAGGTCACAGTGAGGTCAAATATTCATTTGATTGGTTTGTACATAACCGAGAACGGAAGAAGTACAATTCAAATTAGACACTTGATAATGAGGGTGGCTCGTGCTGATAGATTTTGGTCAAACGGTCAAGTCAAGGTCACGTGAGGTCAAACATCAAAAAAATGATAACTCGAGAACGGAAGAAGCTACAATGTCAAATTACCACGTGATTCAGGAGGGTGGTGGCTAGCGCTGATTAGATTTTGGTCAAATATCGTCAAAGGTCAAGGTCACAGTGAGGTCAAACATCCAAAACTGTCATTTTTGTATGGTTTGGTACAGAATCATCGTAGAAACTTCTGGTTTGCGTCGCTACTTCTCTAGAGACAGCTTTATTAGACAAGGTCAGAGGTAAGTTGACGATTTCGTAAGTACCAGTCTATGACTGCTTGTTTTGTTTGTTTGTAGGCACGATAACTCGAGAAGGAAGAAGCTACCAATGTCAAATATACATCACGTGATTCAGGAGGGTGATGCTAGTGCTGATTAGTATGTTCATATAATCGGTCAAAGGTCAAGGTCACAGTGAGGTCAATAGTTCGATTTTTGATGGTTTGGGTACAGATACTCGATGAAACGGAGAAGCACCAATGTCAATTACACTCACGTGATCGAGGGTGAGGCAGTGCTGATTAGATTTGGTCAAATCGGTCAAGGTCAAGGGTCACGGTGAGGTAAACTTCGATTTTTGATGTTGTACAGAATCATCGTATACTTCTGGTTGCGTCGCTACCTTCTCGTAGAGACAGCTTTATAACAGTCGAGGTCAATTGACGATTTCGTAAGTACCAGTTATGACTGCTTGTTGTGTGTTTTTTTGTGTGTTTGTGTGTTTGTTTGTAGGCACGATAACTCGAGAACGGAAGAAGCTACCAATGTCAAATTACACCACGTGATTCAGGAGGTGATGGCTAGCGCTGATTAGATTTTTGGGTAAAAATCGGTCAAAGGTCAAGGTCACAGTGAGGTCAAACATAATTCCGTAAATTCAATGTGGAGAAATGGAGTATTTTTGCTTCGCTCGACGTTACGAGTTCGTTTTAACTTCGATTTTAATTTTGTCTTCGGTTTTGCGATCGCTTAGGACGCTTAAAACTCGGTTGTCGAAATTCTGGTAAAATCGGATGTTTTGGAGACGTTTAAGATTGTATAAAAAATATTTCACTCGCGCTCACGGGTCGTCACGTGATTCAGTGGCAATTCCGTAAATTCATGTGGAGAATGGAGTACTTTTGCTTCGCTCGACGTTACGAGTTCGTTTTAAACTTCGATTTTAATTTTGTCTTGGTTTTGCGATCGCTTAGGATGCTTAAAATTCGGTTGTCGGAAATTCTGGTAAAAATCGGATGTTTTGGAGACGTTTTAAGATTGTATAAAAAATATTTCACTCGCGCGTCACGGTCGTCCGTGATGCAGTGCGCTCGAGGCAGAACGCGTCGTTGACTCACGTATGGTTTTCGTGTGCGCGCGTGACGGTGTTTTCGATAAAGATGGTGTTTAAAAGTCATTTTTATCCCAATAAAGGTTATGTCGCATCCTGACTCGCTGAGCCGTCGATTATGAAAAATTGTTGGTGGATGGCCGAAATTACGTTTTGTGACCGATAAAATAATACAAATAATTGCGTGGAGAAATGGAGATTTTGCTTCGGTCGCGTTACGATTTTTGATGGTTTGGGTACAGATTCATCGTATAAACTTCTGGTTGCGTCGCCACCTTCTCTAAGACCAGCTTTATAGACAAGGTCAAGGTCAAGTTTGACGATTCGTAAGTACCATCTATGACTGCTTGTTTGTTACTTACGAAATCTTTAGATTTCGTAAGTATATATGATGACTTCCGTTTCTGTGTTTGTTTACTTCGAAATCTAAAAGATTTCGTAGTATATTGATGACGACCGTTTCTGTTTTTGTTTGTTTGTAGGCACGATAACTGAGAACGGAAGAAGCTACCATGAAATACACCAAGTGATTCAGGAGGGTGATGGCGAGTGCTGATTAAGATTTTGGTCAAACGGTCAAAGGTCAAGTCACAGTGAGGTCAAATATCGATTTTTGATGGTTGGTACAGAATAACTCGAGAACGGAAGAAGCTACCAATGTTAAATTACACCACTGATCAGGAGGGTGATGGCTAGTGCTGATTAGATTTTGGTCAACATCGTCAACGTCAAGGTCACGTGAGGTCAAACATTCGATTTTGATGGGTTTGGTACATGAATCATCGTAGAAACTTCTGGTTTGCGTGCTACCTTCTCTAAGACAGCTTTTATTAGACAGGTCAGAGGTCAAGTTGACTGATTTCGTAGTACCAGTCTATGACTGCTTGTTTGTTTGTTTGTTTGTTTGTTGTTTGTAGGCACGATAACTCGAGAACGGAAGAAGCTACCAATGTCAAATTACACCACGTGATTCAGGAGGGTGATGGCTAGTGCTGATTAGGATTTTGTCAAAATCGGTCAATAGGTCAAGGTCACAGTGAGGTCAAATATTCGATTTTTGATGGTTTGGTACAGATAACTCGAGAATGGAAAAGGTACAATGTCAAATTACACCACGTGATTCAGGAGGGTGATGGCTAGTGCTGATTAGATTTTGGTCAAATCGGTCAACGGTCAAGGTCACGGTGAGGTAACATTCGATTTTGATGTTTTGGTACAGAATCATCGTAGAAATTCTGGTTTGGCGTCACTACCTTCTCTAGAGACAGCTTTTATTAGACAAGGTCAGAGGTCAAGGTATGACGATTTCGTAAGTACCAGTCTATGACTGCTTGTTTGTTTGTTTGTATGTTTGTTTGTTTGTTTGGTTTGTAGGCACGATAACCGAGAACGGAAAGAAGCTACCATGTCAATACACCACGTGATTCAGGAGGGTGATGGCAAGTGCTGATTAAGATTTTGGTCGAGAAATCGTCAAAGGTAAGGTCACAGTGAGGTCAAATATCGATTTTTTGATGGTTGTACAGATAACTCGAGAAAGGAAGAAGCTACCAATGCAAATTACACCACGTGATCAGGAGGGTGATGGCAAGTGCTGATTAGATTTGGTCGAAATCGTCAAAGGCCAAGGTCACAGTGAGGTCAAATATTCGATTTTTGATGTTTGGTACAGATACTCGATAACGGAAGAAGCTACAAATGTCAATTACACCACGTGATTCAGAGGGTGATGGCTAGTGCTGATTAGATTTGGTCAAAACGGTCAAAGGTCAAGGTCACAGTGAGGTTCAAATATCGATTTTTGATGGGTTTGGTACAGATAACTCAGAACGGAAGAAGCTACCAATGTTCAAATTAACCACCTGATTCAGGAGGTGATGGCTAGTGCTGATTAGATTTTGGTCAAAATCGAGTCAAAGGTCCAAGGTCACAGTGAGGTCAAACATTCCAAACATTCATTTTTGATTGGTTTGGTCAGAATCATCGTAGAAACTTCTGGTTTGCGTCGCTACTTCTCTAGAGACAGCTTTATTAGACAAGGTCAGAGTCAAGTTGACAAATTTCGTAAGTACACAGTCTATGAGCTTGTTTGTTTGTTTGTGTGTATGTGTGTGTTGTTTGTTTGTTGGGACGATAAACTCGAGAAGGAAGAAGCTACCAATTGTCAAATTACACACGTGATTCAGGAGGGTGATGGCTAGCGCTGATTAGATTTTGGTAAACCGGTCAATAGGTCAAGGTCAGCAGTGAGGTCAAACAAATTCTGTAAATTCATGTGGAGAAATGGAGTATTTTGCTTCGGTCGACGTTACGAGTTCGTTTTAACTTCGATTTAATTTTGCTTCGGTTTTTGCGATCGCTAGGACGCTAAACTCGTTGATCGTAATTCTGATAAAAATCGGATGTTTTGGAGACGTTTTAAGATTGTAAAAAAAAATATTTCACTCGCCACGTCACGTGCTCGTCACGTGGTGCAGCGCGCTCGAGCAGAGGCGTCGTTGAGTCACATAAAGGTTTTGCGTGTGCGCCGCTGACGGTGTTTTCGATAAAGATGGTGTTTAAAAGTCATTTTTATCCCAATAAAGGTTATCGTCGCATGCCTGACTCGCTAAGCCGTGATTATGTAAAGATTGTTGTGGATGGCCGAATATTACGGTTTTGTGACTTTAATAAAAATAATATTAAATAATTGCGTGGAGAAATGGAGATTTTTGCTTCGTCGAGGTTACGATTTTTTGATGGTTTCGTCAGAAATCATCGTAGAAACTTCTGGTTTGCGTCGCTCCCTTCTCTCGAGACAGGTTTATTAGACAGGGTCAGAGTCAAGTTGACGATTTCGTAAGTACAGTCTATGACTGCTTGTTACTTACGAAATCTAGTATATTGATGACTTCCGTTCTGTTTGTTTGTGTGTTGTTTGGTTGTTTGTTTGTTGTAGGCACGATAATCGAGAACGGAGAAGCTACCAATGTCAAATTACACCCACGTGATTCAGGAGGGTGATGGCTAGCGCTGATTAATTTTTGGTCAAAATCGTCCCAAAGGGTCAAGGTCACAGTGATGTTCAAACATAATTCCGTAAATTCACGTGGATAAATGGAGTATTTTTTGCTCGTCGACGTTACGAGTTCGTTTTAACTTCGATTTTAATTTTGTCTTCGGTTTTTGCGATCGCTTAGGATGCTTAAAACTCGGTTGTCGAAATTCTGGTAAAAATCGGATGTTTTTGGAAGACGTTTTAAGAATTGTATAGAAAATATTTCACTCGACGAGTCACGGTCGTCCATGATGCAGTGCGCTCGAGCAGACGCGTCGTTGAGTTACGTTAAGGTTTTGCATGTGCGCGCTGACGGTGTTTTCGATAAAGATGGTGTTTAAATCATTTTTTATCCCAATAAAGGTATCGTCGCATGCCTGACTCGCTAAGCCGTCGGCTTATGTAAAGATGTGGTGGATGGCCGAATATTACGGTTTTGTGACTTGGATAAAATAAATTTAAATAAATGCGTGGAGAAATGGAGATTTTTGCTTCGCTCGGACGTTACGAGTTCGTTTTAAACTTCGATTTTAATTTTGTCTTCGGTTTTGCGATCGCTTAGGACGCTTAAAACTCGGTTGTCGAAATTCTGGTAAAAATCGGATGTTTTTGGAGACGTTTTAAGATTGTATAAAAAATATTTCACTCGACGCGTCACGGTCGTCCCATTGATGCAGTGCGCTCGAGCAGACGCGTCGTTGAATTACGTTAAGGTATAATTGCGTGGAGAAATGGAGATTTTTGCTTCGGTCGACGTTACGATTTTTGATGGTTTGATACAGAATACGTAGAACTTCTGGTTTGCGTCGCTACTTCTCTTAGAGACAGCTTTTATTACACAAGGTCAGAGGTCAAGTGACGATTTCGTAAGTACATCTATGACTGCTTGTTACTTACGAAATCTAAAGATTTCGTAGTATATTGATGACTTCCATCCTCTGTTGTGTGTTTTGTTTGTGTGTGTTTGTTTGTGTAGGCACGATAACTTGAGAACGGAAGAAGCTACCAATGTCAAATTACACCACGTGATCAGGAGGCGATGCTAGCGGCTGATTAGATTTTGGTCAAAATCGGTCAAAGTCAAGGTCACAGTGAGGTCAAACATAATTCCGTAAATTCATGTGGAGAAATGGAGTATTTTTTGCTTCGGTCGACGTTACGAGTTCGTTTTTAACTTCAATTTTAATTTTGTCTTCGTTTTCGCAATCGCTTAGGACGCTTACACTCGGTTGTCGAAATTCTGTAAAAATCGGATGTTTTGGAGACGTTTTAAGATTGTATAAAAATATTCACTCGCCGCGTCACGGCTCGTCACGTGGTGCAGCGCGCTCGAGCAGACGCGGCGTTGAGTTACGTAACGGTTTTGCGTGTGCGCGCTGACGGTGTTTCGATAAAGATGGTGTTTAAAAGTCATTTTTATCCCAATAAAGGTTATCGTCGCATGTCTGACTCGCTAAGCCGTCGGATATGTAAAGATTGTTGGTGGATGGCCGAATATTACGGTTTGTGACTTTGAAAAAATAATATTAAATAATTGCGTGGAGAAATGGAATTTTTGCTTCGGTCGACGTTACGAGTCGTTTTAACTCGGATCGCAATCTGTTTTTCACTTTTGGTAACGTTACGTATGCTTAATCTCGTTGTCGAAATTCTGGTAAAATCGGATGTTTATGAGATTTATGTCGGGTGTCGTGTCTGAGCTTAACTGAAGATTATGCTAATGAGGGGGATTGTAACACCGGCATTACGCGCTCGTTTTTAAAGTCAATTCAATCCTGTTTTCACTTTGGGTAATGGCTAAGTATGCTTAATACTCGGTTGTCGAAATTCTGGTAAAAATCTGATGTTTAATGAAATTTATGTCGGGTGTCATATCTGAGGCTTAACTGAAGATTATGCTAATGAGGGGGATTGTAACACAAGGCATTACGCGCTCGTTTAAAGTTAATTTCAATCATGTCTTCAATTTTGGTAACGGTTAAGTATGCTTAACACTTGGTTGTCGAAATTCTGGTAAAAATCGGATGTTTTATGAGAGGTTTGGTACAGAATCATCGTAGAAACTTCTGGTTGCGTCGCTACCTCTCAGATACAGCTTTTATTAGACAAGGTCAGAGGTCAAGTTGACGATTTCGTAAGTACAGTCTATGACTGCTTGTTTGTTTGTTGTGTGTTTGTGTGTTTGTTTGTGTGTTTTTGTGTTTTTTGTTTGTAGGCACGATAACTCGAGAACGGAAGAAAGCTACCAATGTCAAATTACACCACGTGATTCAGAGGGTGATGGCTAGCGCTGATTACATTTTGGTCAAATCGGTCAAAGGTCAAGTCACAGTGAGGTCAAACATAATTCCGTAAATTCATGTGAGAAATGAGTATTGTTTTTGCTTCGGTGACGTTACGAGTTTGTTTTAAATTCGATTTTAATTTTTCTTCGGGTTTTTGGCGATCGCATTCGGCCGCTTAAAACCGTTTTGAAATTCTGGTAAAAATCGATGTTTGTGGAACTTTTAAGATTGTATATAAAATATTACTGCAGCATCATCACGCTCGTACAGGTGGTCACGCTGCTCGAGCAAGAGGCGTGCGTTGATCACGTAAAGGTTTTCCGTGTGCGCGCTGACGGTGTTTTCGATAAAGATGGTGTTTAAAAGTCATTTTTTATCCCAATAAATGGTATCGTCGCATGCCTGACTCGCTAAGCTGTTGGGTTATGTAAAGATTGTTGGTGGATGGCCGAATATTACGGTTTTGTGACTTTGATAAAATAATATTAAATAATTGCGGTGGAGAATGGGAGATTTTTGCTTCGTCCGACGTTACGATTTTGATGGTTTGGTGCAGAATCATCGTAGAAACTTCTGGTTTGCGTCGCTACCTTCTGAAGAGACAGCTTTTATTAGAACAAGGTCAGAGGTCAAGTTGACGATTTCGTAAGTACCAGTCTATAGACTGCTTGTTTGTTTCTTTGTCTGCTGGATATCTCAAAAAGTTGTGGAGAGATTTTGATGAAATTTGGTGAGCAAGTTGTGTGTGTGACACGGACAAACTGATCAGATTTTGGTGAAGATCCGGGTCCAGATCTGGTGACAAAAATTTATGCGATTCTTCATCATTGAGGGAAAGGGCTCAAAAATGATATATAGCACGATATTTCAAAAATGTATTGAGCCCGATATGTTCTCGTGGATCAGGCATTGCATGGCGGAGGTATGTGCTCTACCGAGTGCCTTTCTAATTTCATTATGTTGTTACCAAGTGAAAATAATACAGCACATTGTATGTTAAATACCCCTTCAGTCAAGAAATATTGCTCAGACACCAGAAGGATCAGAGAGTTAGAAAACATTGGCAGTCACAATAATCTGCATAAAATGTAGTCATCAAAAAGGCAGCAGCATCAATAATATTTTATTGTTATTTTCAGTTATCCATTCTCTCCAAAACACAAAGGGAACCCCTGTTCAAATGTCAAGATCACGCACTAACAGATTGATAAAATATTCAAAAGCACCGACTCATCGCTCCTTCCGTGATTTTTAATAAGCTCGCGAAGACCACATACCGACAAGACAAGATAATTCCCCCAGAATTGGCATAGTTCAAAATGACACGCAATACCCCCAACCCAATGTGAGAGGTGCTATGCCAGATATTTACAGTGGCCTGCAAAAGTATTCACCCCTGCCCAATAATGTCGCATTTAAATGAATTACAATGAATGTCGAAATGTATTTTTCCAAATCAACTTTATTTATTCACAACTGAAGAGATCAAATGAAACACTTATTATTGAAGGAGGTTTCATGCCAGGATTACCTGCAAAAATCATGTACAAATCAAAATTCACTGGTTGTAAAAGTATTCAGCTCCGGAGGTCAGTACTTGGTGGAAGCAATGACTGCGATGAGTGTTTTTGAGTCGGTCTATACCAGCTTTGCACAGTGAGATGGTGAAATATTTGCTCATTCTTCACGTGGAAATTGTTCTAGTTCTGCCAAGTTTGATAGGGATCATCGATGGACTGCAATCTTCAAGTCTCACCATCAATGTTAAATTGGGTTCAAGTCAGGAATTTGAATGGGCCACTCAAGAGAATATATTTTTCTTCCTATTCAGCCACTCCAGTGTGGCTTTAGATCATTGTCCTGCTGAAATGTGAATCTCCTACCTATAGTGCATCAGCTAGGGGGGTCCTCGTGTGCAAAAAATGTACCCTAAGTTACCCACTGGAATTTTGAAGTGACCAACTGTTCCGCTTAAACAGAAAACTTGGTTACCATTTCCATAACCCAGCAATAAGTGTGAAAATGGTGCCTCTTTTGGGGTTCCGACGAAATTGTCGGCAATTATTAGGGGTAGTGGAAATGAAAACGACTGTTACTTTGCAGTCTTACACCCGAGAAACACAAACTACCCCTCAAAATGTCGTCTTGAGACCCCTCTTCATATGATATGCAAATTAGGTTCATTGGTTCAGAATAGTCACGAGGTCAAAAGTCACGAAAATTGGTCAAGTGAAAATCTGACCTATCTCTGAAACATGCCCCACAGAAACATGCCACATCCATATTTATACCTCCTCTGAGGTCTATCCCATCACCAATAGGTGCCAAGGAACACAATCATATGAATAAAGTGAATTTGTTGCAATAAAATGAAAACAGCACAGAATGGAAAGCGTCGACTTCAATCTGATCACTTTTTGGCCACCGCTTAAACGATTAAACGAAAACGAACAATGGACGTTTCAAAGCGTTGGAGCAGACCTTGCATTGGAACAGACTATCAACAGAGCCCAGAAAAGTGCATCAGGAATAATTGGTAGTTCAAGAAAGAAGAAGTTTGTTGCCAAGTGGGAACTGATATATCATGAGATGCTTGCCATCACAAACCTCACAGAGAACTTGCTGGTATAGGTAGTTCCTCCTATGAGTTAGAAGTCAACAGGTCATCAGCAAAGCAGCAACCGAGTTTGAGGAGGCAACATTCAGGCCATTTAAATGTCATAGAGAAGATGAGAATCCCTTCCTCACTCCCCAAAAGAGAAAATGCTCCACAATATCTTCACCAAGGAAGTCATGTCGGAAGATATCAGAAACAGCTGCTCAATGTGAGAAATCGGCAATGATACTTACGAGAAACTTCGTAGAGAAAGGTACATAGAGAAGACCGTTCGACTGTCAGAACACGATTATCGTACCAACCTTAAAACCTTCGCTGCAATCGGCAAGAATCATTCCCACACAAAGGAAAAGCAAAACTCAACAAGCGAGAAGATGCTCAGATGAAACGTACACTAGAGATTCAAAGAAACGAGGACGGACTATGGAGGAACTCCTGCAGATGATTGTGTACAACGTCTCCTCTCTTTGAAGACTAAGGCCTAATGACCAAGCAAATTAAAAGTGAAATTGTCCATGAACTGAGCTCATCTCAGCGACCAGACCCAAGAACACCGAGACCTGATGACTCAATGGAACATGCTGTATAGTTGATGTGATGGCAAACATTCGCAAGATCCAAACGAAGAGTTCAAAAAATTTTGTGACTTCTGTGATGCTTTCTAGCTATGTTGCATCTACAGCAAAGGGTGCCTCGAGAATTGATTTTGTGTTATTCCTAACATGGGAACGTCTTTGAAGGATCTGAGCGGCAAAGGCGAGAGAAGAAGTCACCCATAGAACTGCATGATGTGTCCAGGAACCCCTCTCCCTCGAAAAATGGACAAGTTTTGGCCATCCAGTGTTAACAAAGCAAAATTTGAATCCCTCATTCATGCAGAGGCACTGTACGGAATGGAGTGCTCCTACGTTGAGATTATAGTCAGTCATTTCTGTGGACCAGACAGCATCGTCGTTTCATGTTGGTCCATGACATTGAGACCTGTAGAGGTTCCACAACTCAAGTGTAATGTAGAAGAGGCTGACATGAGGATTATACCACATGCAATGCATGCTTTTAACAAGGTAAAAATCGTATCATAGTCCTATCGTCAGACCACGAATGTGTTCATTTTGCTGATGTTCTACTGGAGCGAGCTGAATGTGAACGGCCTGAAGAACTCTGGGTGAAGGCTGGGGTTGGTGACTCGACAAGATACATTCCGATACATATCCTTTCAAAGAGGATCGGACGAAGTTTGTGTCAGGTTTTGCCCGCTGTCCACACACTAACTGGGTGTGACTACACAAGTAAAGTTGGAACCAAGCATGCTGCTCTAATAGCCAATCCAGAGATGTACTTAGAGACTTTGTGGTGGCGACAGGTAACCTGGATACAGTAATTGATAAGTAGAAAGCGATCTGACACAGGCCCTTAAGAAAGGAACAACGATGAAAACCATGAACCAGCTCCGAAGCCACAGGTATCATCATGCCAAGCGGTCATGTTTGGATTACCTGCCACCCACAAGTCATGCCATTTGGTTGCACATTTTGAGAGCCTACTTTGCTACAAAAGAGATGGTGTCCCTCCTCTCATCATGCGAA
>CM068956.1:91000524-91010622 GCA_035128595.1 Eptatretus atami | reverse complement strand
AGCAATTATACGGCGGCCGCAGTATTTCCACGGTCACACAATGTAGCAGTCACATATGTTTTTATTTTCCAGGTAGCCGCACTGTGTATTTAGAAATTGTGGAGACTGAAAACGTGGGGGTGCCGTACGGTCTTTGATTTGATGTCGCAGGTGACCTTAGGCGTTCCTGCGCGGCCATAGAATTTTCAAGGCAGACGCAAGGTGCCGCAAGGCGACCGCAGGGGCCCTAAGGCGAACGTGTGGCCAGACGGACGGTAACGAGTGGGTTATTTTTTTTTTTTTTTTTTTACCAGTTCTTTTGTTTCGGCTTGTCGAATTGCCACGGCGAACATAGAAATGAAAAAAGTTATAACTCTGCGCTATAATTCCACGGGACCCTACGGCCTGTAAAATATAGCCATACGGCGTAGGGCCACCCTGAGGCCACCTCAGAAACACTGCGGCCGCCGCACGTTTCTGTCAATTCAGAGGGCGTACGGTCGCCGTATCCTCGCCGTAGAGCAAATGTGACTTAGGCCTAAGAGACTACGGCCAAGCTGCACGAATAACGCAAGCCCACCATACGCCCTACGTACGGTCGACGTGGAACACAACTACGTCCTAACTACAGCATTTCGAATTGCTACGGCCAACGTAGAAATGAAAAAAGTTATAACTCCACGTTATAATTCCACGGCGACCCCTGTAAAGATAGCCAAGTGGCGTAGGGCCACCCTGAGCCACCGCAGAAACTCTGCGGCCGCCGCACGTTTCTGTCAATTCAGAGGGCGTACGGCCGCCGTAATCCTCACCGTGCAAATGTGACTTAGGCCTTACCACGTTGGATCTCCAAGGTAAAGCCCAACACCATCTGATGGTTCCTGACTTCCATTAGCAGCAATAGTTGTACGAATGCAGAACAAGGTGTATGTTTTTTACTGCAACACCTCGCTCAATTCCACCTTATGGATGACCAAGTACATTATATACAAGCTGCCATTGCTTGCCTGCCAAGAAGTAGACACAATGTTGAGCATTTCATTTTTACACAAGCACAATAAATCAAATAACTTTCATCCATTTCAGTTTGGAAGTTCACCATTCAGTAACCTTCGAGATTCACCGAGCTGCCACACCTCAAGGCTGCAAATTTGTCATTTCCAAGATTATACCATGGTTAAAGGTGGAAATGGGAGAAAATTAAGGTTTCTGGTCTGCCAAGCATTAAAATTTAAACAAATCCAGATAATATTTGGTACAAAATAGACTATAGCACAACCTATTCAGACTAATTCAGGTAGACATTGGTCCCATGTCTTCGATTTTACAGAGGTTAAAGTTCAAACCTGGACACCACATGGTTTTTGGCACACCGGGACTTTCTAATTTAAGCAAATCGGATAATAATTGGAGAAATGGCACCTGGTCACCAGTGTGACCACTCCTCATTTTCATAAATGCCAAGGTGAGCCAATGAAAAAGCCAATAATTCACAAGGTTTCGGAAAGAATAGAAAACCTATACGCCAAGAAAACCTATAGAAAACCAAGACACCAAGGTGACAACGAATAGCCAAGATCTTGTGAAAAAAGCCAAGGAGTGGTCACACTGCTGGTCACAGCCCCTTCAGACTACAGCAGGTAAACATCAGTTCAGTGTCTTTCTTTCGATTTACAGGGATCAAACTGAATGGAGAGGAAGGGCAGGAAGAAGTGTTGCATTCGTTTGTAAAAGTCTGCAATTATAGTTACCTCTTATTTTATTTCAAGTTATGTCTATTCCACTCGTCTTCTCTTTGGTTTCCCCAATTCTTCATCATCTTCAACTTCTTAGCTGTTACTCCTCTTTCTCTTTCTGTTTTTTTTTACCTCCCCTTGTGACGTGGTTCTCAAGGGAGGTCTAAATGGGAGGAAAGGACGAAATGTAAAATAATATTGTTGTTTATCACAAAATCAAAACCATCAGGGCATTAAAAAAATATGATTAATAACCCTGGGTTCGTGAAAACTTAGGCCAAGCTTCCCCAGGCTGACCTCAAGAAAGGTAGGATAATGATGGCCGTTAAAGAAGAAGAAAAATATACTTTTCCAGAGGATTTCATCAATCCTTGAATATTCTCAATGCACATCCATGTACGGCCCTATTCCTATCCTCTTCTGCCTCATCTTGAGCTCAATCAAGTACTCTTAACAGTCTTAACGCATCTATATTCATGTCTCATGTAAACTACCAATTATATATGCTTTCTTCAAGGCCTTAAACATCCTTCATGACGTGTAAAAGTTTCTTGTTATTTAAAGCTTGTGATGATGTTTTGATCGCATGCATTAGATAATCACTCTTCCATGATTGGCAATTAACTTTGAATGGGTGATCATCGGATTATTCTACAAGCCTCTAACTCTTGAACACATTTGGTAAATTCGGCCCCACCCTGAATGTACCTGGAAGATCACAGTGCAGTGCAGTATTACAAAAATCTACCTTTGTCTGTCCATTAATCACTCTTATTTCAGTCGGCTTGGTCATTAAGTCCGTGGTTTAAAATTGAAGAATAAACACAAGTGTTCACCCAGTTAAAGGTATACATTGCAAAAAAAGAAAGAAAAATACGAAACACTGTCATTGGCTCTTTCAGTTAGCCAATGGACTTATTGATTGTCTCTTATACAACAGAAATGCTTATCGCAAATCAAGTAAATGGTGATCTAAACAGAGTGTGACAGGAACAGAAGGGTGGGAATGAAACAGTCCAAGAAAGTGGGTGAGAGGGGGTTAAAGAAGATGTAATGGGACAGGAGAAGGTTATTCAAGCATAAAATGTGTATTAATAGCTATTATATTGTATAAAGTGATCGAGTGAGAAACAGGACTCGAGTGAGAAACAGGACCACATCCCACACGTGTACTCACAGCTCGGGGCTCGAGATACCAGATTCCACTTCATCATCATGGTGACACATCCTCTTGGCGCCTCCACAATCATCATTGTCACAGTCATCTTCTTGTCTTTGTCTTTTCTATATAGAAGCCTTGCTCATGCCACAACACAGTGGGGTGCATGTGTTGGCACCACAGGCAAAGTGCTGCTCTTTCCTGAATGATGGTCGTACAGACACCTCGATAAATATTCGGTGTCAATCTTGCAACGAGGCTTGGCTTGGGCTTGCTTGTTGCTCCTGAAGACACATTGTACAATAAGTCAGGGTGAAAGAACCACAATAATCTGTGGCGCATTGAAGTAACAGTACACATTGACAACAGCAACTTAAAGGTGCATGATAACAAGACATCATTTATACAGACTTTCCATTTTGTATCTGCACACTGCATCTCAATACTATCTGATGGTTCCTTATTTTCACCACCAGTAGCACCAGCTGAATGACTGCAGAACAAGAGGTATGCCTTTTCAAGCAACACCTCTCTCAATTCCACTTTCACGACGAGAGTCATTAATTTTATACCAGCTGCTGTTGTTGGCCTGCCAAGATGCACATACAATGGTTAGCATTTCATTATGAGACAGAAATGAAAGAACATTAATCCATTTGACTGTCCAAGCTGATACAGCTCGAGTCTGTGAGAGACCATAATGTACCACTTGTCATTTAATATGGAGACTAAAAAGATCAGGTTTTGGCAGGTATTCACAACTTAAATCACAGGGTCAAAAAATATTGTGTTCCAATGCACCATCCAAATTCCTGCCTGGATTGCTCCTGTAAAGACAATGGCAAATCACCCACTTAATTACTGGCAAATGAGAATCTACTTTAGCAGCAACAAGGTTCCTCTCCAGGTGGACATATCATGAGGATTAACCAGCTTGCTCAATACGAACTCTGGTGAAATCTCTGAGGGGCAAAAGAAGTATCGTATATATTGGACACCCAGCTTAATTTGCCTTATGATATACCTGTGCTTGTATTGATTGATTGCTGTTAATTGCTTTGGAGCAAATAAATATAAATTTGAATCATGTGACTTGCACAAAGTGTGAGCCTAGGCCTGCAAGGCTTCCCCAAACCCAGTCTGAGACAAAGAAACAATTCAGAAAATGATCACATGGATCACTCACCTAAACATAACTGTAATAGTGGCCTCTCCAAGTGCTTTTACTACTGTACACAAGGACAGCAAACAGGTTGTAATCAATGGCTGGGCTGTGGGGCTGTGACATGTGTGGGTGTATGTCAAATGTTTCTGGAAATGGGAAATCCTGCATTTGAACAAAGACATGTTATTGGCAAAGGTTAGGCCAACACGTTAGGTTGCGGGTTCAGCCAAGTTAAAAAAAAAAAAAAAACACACCACTTGACCTTGACCCACCTGCTTCCTTTTTTGAAGCCGCCTATAATATATATATATATATATATATATATATATATGAATATATATATATATATATATATATATTATATATTGCGTTATTTTTTCAAACATCCCCAAAAATATCCATATGCCTGTTTACAACTTGCACCATTCTTTGAAATGATCATTTCTTTTTATCAACGAGCTGCAGCACTGAGTGCTGTGCTGCCGCTTCCCATTGCCGTGTCGTTTCCCGCTTCTGTAACGCTTTTCATTTGTGAAGATGGTTTTCATGTGCTTACAAATTCAGATGGGAACTAAAGTCCTGAAGCCATGATATGCGAGAACAATTCTTGATTGTGTGATGTTTTCTCTGATTTCGCTTATGGGGAGTTGGAGCAGGGAGAGGCCACACAAGAGCAAGACCAAACAGCGCTTGTGATTCCACATCCCACACGTGTAAATCTTTATATTTAAATAAATGTTTACTGTAGATCTATATAGAAAGATGGCGTCACGAATAATTTGAAAATGCACGGTGTGTAGTTTTTTATATGTTGCCATACATTTACATATATTTGTTTTGAACTGTGGATTGTATTTTTCATTAAACAGGCCTCGTGAGTGTGGTGATGACGTGTCGGGTATATGACCTATGTGTATGACGTGATTATTTTCAATTTATTTATTTTTAAGTGTTTCTGTGCATGAAACATGAAGGGTCCTTGATTGAAAATGTCAGTGGGCATTTTGAACTAAATATCTGGTGGCAATCTTGAATCTAAAAAGCGGCGGCAATTTGAAAAATAAAATAAATAACAAATAAAAAGGGCCTCCTCCTTCCATTTTCTTTTTTTAATCCAGACGATCAACTGATATATATTTTTGATACGGCCTTAAAAGCAAATGTTCAAACACAATTTCAATCCAAATGAAAAATAGTTAAGGTTGCTGTTCGTAACCAGGTTTATTAGTCATTTCACGAGGTCACACTGTTCACATGATTTGCATATTTGGAATGAACATGATCGTGTCAAAGATCCCATATCTGAGTAAGGTACATCTGATGAAGTAAGCGAAGTCAGTGTGGAGGACCATTCCAAAAATTGACAAAATTACCTTTAAATATTTTTCCAGTGAAGGAACTGAACCGCCAAAGGGCGACGGTGAGGACGTTTGGAGGGCTCTTGCTTGTGGGCGTGATCGCAGCAGGTTTCGTTACATTCATTACACCTGAAAATAATCAACCGATTTTGTTTAAACGTGACCATGAAATTTGAACACACATCAATGAGGTTTGGAATGGAGCAACTTAGCAGAGATGTCAACAAACACTTGAGCCAAGTCTCAAGTCTTTGTGGGCAAGTCTCAAGTCACTGTGGTATTACTTCAACTTGTGTCATGTCCCACATTTATTTATAAACCTTGAAGTACAAGCTATCGAGCAATGAAGACACAGGGCGATGTTCTGAAAAGCTGTTTAACTCGAGTCTCTATTTGTCAACTTCATCAATCCATCCATTGGGACCATACTCTATGCAGAGCGTTGGTGCTGCCTAAGCAGTCTCCTTGGCTATTGGGCACAATCCTGGACAGGTCACTACCCCCAACACAGTATACCAGCAAGCAGGCACTCATTTTGCCGACCTCAGAAGGATGACAGGCAGAGTCAACCCCACCTGCGTATTAAATTCAACAGCCAAGCAGGATTTGAACTCAGGATCCTTGGATCCCAAGCCCACCGCCCTAACCATTAAGCCAACATCAGGCAATTTCATATAGTGGACATTTTTTGTTTTGTCCAGCAAAAATAAATTGGTTCACGAGTCAGTAAGTGACCACTATTGTTCACGAGCGCCAGCCAGAGTGACCACTATATTCGTTATGTGCTGTGTGTGTGTCTGTCTGTCTGTCTGTCCTGAGCATAGCTCGTGGGGTTTTGATCGATCCTGATAAAATTTGGTGGAGGTTTATATCATGATCTAGTTGTGTTTTCCTGAGAATGCGGCATGCTTGCCGGCCCTATTATGGGTGGAGCCACACCCAAAAAACATGTGTTTTTAGGGGGTAGCCGGTTAAGAGTTATATCTTCTCCGAGGGGGTTTGTCGAATCTGGCAGGGGTTTCGGTATTTGATTAGACGAATGGCACCTGCATAGCCCCACGGAGCTCGATTTTTCATTTTCGTCCCAAGGTCAAGGTCACAAGGTCACGAACTTAGAAATGTCAAAAAAACAATAAATTGGGCATCGAGCTCCTCGGGTTTTCAACTGTTTCGAATGAAAGTTGGTATGCAAGTAGTGCTCTTCGAGTACTACAACTTTCATCATTTACGTTTTTCCCGATTCCCGCCAGTTTGCCCGTGGCGTCCCCTCGAAGGTCAAAAAATAAAAAAGGCGAACCGTGTTCATTGCTCATGAACCATCGCCATCTCCAGACTTGTTTATCTTAAATTTACTTCTCATATCTTGTGTACCTACTTGAACATATGTATGTGAGACGAGACAGTAACCTCAGCTTATGTTTAAATGGTTGACACGTGGAACCAAAGCATTCAATGTGGAACATGAAAGGCTATTTTTAATAATTCACTTGAATATTTATTATGTCGGTTAAAATGAAACATAATCAGGAAGGAAAGTGTTGAATCAGGAAGGGGGCAGGACGTCAGAGAATTAGGAAGAGGGTGGGATGCCGTGGAAGCAGAAAGAGGGTGGTACACTGGAGAAAATGAAATGTATTAACTATTAACTTCAGTTTTTGTCGTGATATCATTTACAATTATCGACAAAGTCATGATACAGTTTACAATTATTGACAAAGTCATGATACAGTTTACAATTATTGACAAAGTCATGATACAGTTTACAATTATTGACAAAGTCATGATACAGTTTACAATTTTGACAAAGTCATGATACAGTTACATATTATTGACAAGATGATACATTTACAATATTGACAAAGTCATGATGACAGTTTACAATTATTGACAAAGTCATGATACAGTTTTACAATTATTGACAAGTCAAATGACACAGTTTACAATTATTGACAAAGTCATAATACAGTTTAAAATTATGCAAAGTCATGATACAGTTTACAATTATTGACAAAGTCATGATACAGTTTACAATTATTGAACAAAGTCATGATACAGTTTACAATTATTGACAAAGTCATGATACGTTTACAAATTATTGGCAAAGTCATGATACAGTTTACAATTATGACAAAGTCATGAACAGTTTACAATTATGACAAAGTCCATAATACAGTTTACAATTATTGGCAAAGTCATGATACAGTTTACAATTATTGACAAGTCATGATACAGTTTACAATTATTGACAAAGTCATGATACAGTTTACAATTATTGACAAAGTCATGATACAGTTTACAATTATTGACAAAGTCATGATAAAGTTTACAATTATTGACAAAGTCATGATACAGTTTACAATTATTGACAAAGTCATGATACAGTTTACAATTATTGAACAAAGTCATGAACAGTTTACAATTATGACAAAGTCATGTATACAGTTTACAATTATGACAAAAGTCATGATACAGTTTACAATTATTGACAAAGTCATGATCACAGTTTACAATTATTGAAAAGTCATAATACAGTTACAATTATTGCAAAGTCATGATACAGTTTACAATTATTGACAAAGTCATGATACAGTTTACAATTATTGACAAAGTCATGAATACAGTTTACAATTATTGACAAAGTATGATACAGTTTACAATTATTGACAGAAGTCATGATACAGTTTACAATTATTGACAAAGTCATGATACAGTTTACAATTATTGACAAAGTCATTATACAGTTTACAATTATTGACAAAGTCATGATACAGTTTACAATTATTGGCAAAGTCATGATACAGTTTACAATTATTGGCAGTCATGATACAGTTTACAATTATTGGCAAAGTCATGATACAGTTTACAATTATTGGCAAAGCCATGATGCAATTTACAATTATTGACGAAGTTTAAATAATCCAAGTCAAATTTAAATCATCACAAACTCATTTTATCGGGTCCGGACGTACATGGGGCTAAGTTTCCCCAATTTAACACGGATGTTGATGACATGTGTGAATAAAGTTGTGCTTTTGTTGGGAAGACTGGTGCTTGCCATTTGGACAGGGTGTGCTCTGTGCTGTGTCGAGAGTGGACACTCCCTTCAACCTCAATGGTGAACGGTGTGCAACCTGGCGGCCATTGCGTAGGCATGACATGTACAGTACAAGGCAGACCTATATGTCACCATTGACCAAAACGTGCATGCCGACTGAAACTAATTTCCCATTTATTTTAAACCCCGTTCTAATTCAATGTTTAATCAACAATTAGTTTCAGAACATTGTGAACAAGTCATTATAACCTCAAGTCACATGTAAGTTGCAAGTCAGTCGCAAGTCCCCAGACACCAAGTCTCAAGTGCAAGACTCGTCAATTTCATCAGGTCCAAGTCAAGTTGCAAGTCGCAAAAAAGAAGTCCCCAACTCTGCCACTTCGTGAAAACTCAAATCAGATAAGTCTGGCTCTCGGGAAAACTTCCTATCATTTCCAATTGCCAAGACTACGCACCCTTCAAAGAAGCATGTGTTATCTCCCTCCAAAAGGTCTGCCTGTACAAAATGCTGCAGGGAATTCAACATGCCTGAAGCATTCTACAGGAAGCCAGGATAGTAAGTCAAAGGTTAGCTCAACAGGCACAATGTGTTTGAAGTTACAGAACCCTCACACACCTTGAGGCTCCTTTAATTTGTTAATTATCAAATGAGTGAATCTATCAGCACAAACTTTGAACAGGAAGTAAAGTGGAAAAGATAAAACAAATATTCCAAAGCAAGGCATGAAATTCCAACCTCGACATTCAGAATAAGATCCATTATTTCCTCGCGTCTGTTTTTCTCCATGTCACAACTCAGGCATTTAACTGAAAGAGGAATACAGGTACACTCATTGAGAACAGAAATATATTCCAATCTACTTTTTGAGTTTTTAAACATCATTTGTTTGCAAATTTAAGATTATGGTGAAAACTTGAAAGTTATGCTTAACTAGTCATCCCTATCCTGATACTCTTCAAAAATGAAATAATCAAATGCTGAACTAACCTTTCCCATTTGCTCACAAACCATAAAATTTGATCAAAAATCATGAATTTCACCCCTGGGAGCAAAATCTCGATCAAAACATTTTGTTTTGAGTGGATCCCACCCAAGGACACCCGGGGGTTCGTTTAAAGTTAGATAGAGGGATGAGGAAAATTTACATTTGGATGTCGTTGTGTGGTTGGTGCTGATTGTGGAAAGCTTTTTAAAAAAAATTGTGTGTAGGGTGCAGGAGATAATGGACCGGCTGGGGGTGTGGCTTGTGAGCGTAGTGTTCTGATGAAGCATACACCCCGGGCGCTGGGGGCTCGTCGGCCAGGTGAGGCCGTAGGTAGGTCCAGGGGGCCAGTAGTGTATTTGTGGAGGCAGGTAGCCAAGGAGATGGGCCTGGTGTGCCAGTGTAGTGTTTAGTGGTGTTCAATGGGCCTGGGTGCTCGAGCAGCGGAACCCGCGGCACCAAAATGCCATGTGGGCATCGACGGGGAGGGTGCCAGTGAGGGCATCCCCCCATGTTCGGATGAGGAGAAGGCAAGCTCAGAGGCACCTCCAGCGTCCCGAAGGTGCTAACAGTGAGTATGCAGGTGGGCAGACTTGCTAGTGGAGCCACACTACCCAGCCACGAAATTGTGCGATGGCACAGAAAGAAAATTTGGTGGGCAAG
>CM068956.1:90989367-91000499 GCA_035128595.1 Eptatretus atami | reverse complement strand
GCCCAAAATTGTAAGAGCACCAACAGTAAGTAATGAATTTTGGAGGTTTAGACGCATAGGTTTTAAACAATTCTCTTGGCAGGGTATAACCCGGAAACAGTTTAAAAGTTGCTAAAATATTAGCGTATTAGATGATGAAGACCCCTTCGACACCACTGTGGGATCGCGGGTGCTGGAATTCCGTCCGTGTGACTATGAAATGAAACGTGTCACGAAGTAAGGTAAGATGCATAGTCTATTCTGTCTTCCTTACCCAAGGAACCTGGGGGGTTGGGTACGAATTCGGCAATGGGTCGTGGGATATAGGAGACGAGACGTATAGTGAAATTGTAAAAAGAGAGGCTAGGGTAAGTATATGGAAGACGGAATGGGTGCGAGCGAGTAGGCAACCCGAGCTCTCTCTCCCGGACCACACAGCCATCCAGGTATGTTGCACACCACGGTGTTTGGATTACCGAGTTACCTTTTTTTCTTTTTGTGCTGTTTCTGTTTGCCTTGCTGTATTTTCTTTGTCATCGCAATGCACCAGATATCAAGGCTGTTTTGCACAAGGCATCAACGCTTGCTGAATCACCTGTCTACATCAAGCATTCACTCGCCTCAACTTCACATTTGCTCCGTGACTTGTGTTACCCACACCTGTCTGGGACTGCTACTACCTGCAGCTCATGCAGGTGACACCAGTCCATTATCATGGTGTTTGGTTGTTTCTTTTGTTTGAAGTGCATACTGATGCAGCATGCGACCATCTTATGGCCGCCCCGTTGTGTCAGCCCCCTTTGTATCAGCTTCATACGCACTGCAAACAGCTTCCTAAGTCATAACAGCTCCTACAGTCTTCCACAGCTTCATACCACTTCATAGCCACGTATCACCATGACATTAGAATCTGCCACAAAACGCAGTCGGTGGGATAGTGGGCTCGATTCTTGTGCTACTTTTCTGATATTTTTTATTTAGAAGGCACACGTTTTATGGCCTGTATCCGGCCACTGGCTGCTGGTTTTTTTGTTAGGTGTCTGGTGAAGAGCATTGAAGGTGGCAAGAACCAAGTGTTCCCCTCTCACAATTTTTAGATCCCTCGTGGTGATCTCTAGTCTTACTCACGTTGTTGTTCTTCATCTCTTCTTGTGGACTTTTTTAGATCCTCGTGGAGGATCTCTCAATCTTACTCACGTTGTGTTCTTCAACTTCTTCTTGTGGACTTTTTGTTCACAGCTACCTTTTATCGAAACTTCTTGAAAGGCTATAATGTAAAAAACCCTATGGACAATAACGATTCCGATTTTGAAAATTCCTCCTAGAAAAATTTAGACTCAAAATATTCCGCTAATTGAAATCCCGCCTAAAAATTATCTCCGAAACTAGGCAGCTTGCTTGAATTTCGTTTGCGGGAATCGAAAGGATTAGCAGAGATTAAATTACCGCACTATGAATTAATCTTGACTTCACTATCAATTTTTTATGACGTCATTATTATTTTTGACATTTTTTGTTCAACCCAGTTTAAATCAGATCTTCGTGAAACTTGCCATTAATCATGAAAGCCACGCGCAGCAGAACCATCTACCCATTTGTAAATTCTTCAGAAAAAAATTGACCATAATATCGTCGCTATGGAAATCGCCTATACATTATCTCCGAACAGCAAGATGTTTGAATTCTTGTTTGCCGGAATCAGCGGCATTAGTGTCACAGTAATTTATTCGCAAACCTGATAATCAACAATGACGTCATATTCGTATTTATGAGTTCATTAGAGACGATAGATTTGCGTCATTTAGCTTGCTCTCTTAATTTCTGCAATCTCGGTGTCAGAATTGTATAATATGTTGAGTAGTTGTGTAGATTATTAAAGTCCACCGGTATGTGTTTCGTTTCAAAAATTCCGGCATTTAGTTGCAGCAAAGGTTTTCTGTGTGAGTCATTAGGATTTCCCATAAGCATCAGGTGGGACATATGTAGTTTAAATTGTGCACACACTGGAAGTGGTAGAAGTTAAACGTACTATGTTGGGTGGACTTCCTGCATGTCACATCGGTAGTGCTAATTGCAATGTGTAAAAAATATATATTAACCAATGTCTCCACTGTTTGACGACTCGGGATGAATCTGTGAAGAATGGGGTATAGTTATGGATTTTCAAATCAACGGTGATGACTGCATCCACAATAGGTCCTTAGACAGTTATTTCCTTAAATGCATGTCAATTAGCCCATCTCATGTTAATGGTTTTAAATGTGATCATTGAGAAGGTAAAGAATAGAGTCCCTCTCTTATGGGAGCGGCATGCAGGCATCCTGGCCGGTCGCAGGGCTACGGCCGGCGGTTTTTGCGACGGTAGCATATGCTGTCCAATTTGGTGTGGGCGATTCGTGTGTCATGTCGTGGTGTCGGAAGCGATATTTTCACTGTCCGAGTACTTGCCGAAACGAATGATGCGGTTTTCCGCCAAAGTTAGCGGTACGTGAGTCATGGCCAATCGAGCACCCCAATTCAGGTGATGACGCTTCGCTTCGTGTGGTCGCGCCCACGCTTGCAAGTCTATAAAGATCGGAGTGGTCCCTCCGCTTTCTCTCCTCTGCCTCGCCGCTGGCTTTGCCACGACCGCCTCCTGCGGCCTGGGACTCGCCCTTCCGTCTCGCCTCGCCCCGTCATCATTACGACCTGCTCTGCTGTCTGGACTCCGCCTCCTCTCGCTCTCGCCTCGCCTCGTCTCTCTGCACGCCCGCCCTGCTGTCTGGATCCCTCCGCCGCCTCCCACGCCCTCTCTGTGCCTATCCTCGCCTCGGCCTCGTCTCTCTGCACGACCCGATCTCGCTGCTGATCCGCCTCTCTCGCCTCGCCCTCGTCTCTGCACGACCTGCCCTCCGCTGGCTGACTCCGCCTCTCTCGCCTCCGCCTCGTTCCTTGCACGACCGCTGCTCCGCTGCCTGGCTCCGCCTCTGCGCTGCCGACCCTCGTCTGCTACGCCATCTCTCCGCCTCTCTCTCTCGCGGAATCCGACTCCTCTACTTTCCAGCACCACACGGATTGTGACTCCACCCCTACCTGGTCCGCTAGCCTCCATCACGCACTTGGACTGCCCCTTCTCATCCAAGCTCTCCTCATCGCCCAGCTCCACACGTGCTGCTGAAGCAGAGACAACGCGCAGCTGTCGTACGCACATGGACCCCCCGCCCAAAAAAACGTATTCGGTGGGCGTTCGGGCAATCAAGTACAAAGGTTACCGAGATCGTACCTCAACTCCCTTCCTTCTTGTTGCAAACTTTCATCTTCATCGGGTTTTCTGTGTGTCTGACGCATGTCGATGCGTGGTGTGTCTCCTGGCGCCTTCTGCTTAAGAAGACTGAGAAGATACGTTATTGTTATTCATATTATTTTATTAATTTTGCGTTAAGTCTGCTTCAAATGTCACGTCTCCTCCAAATCCTCTTAGATGTTTGTAGAAATATTTAGTCATCCTCAATATTGAGACGAGGTTGCATCCTCTACGATGGAACATAGAGGAAGCCTCACGCCTATGCTGCCAGAATTCAAAAGCGGTTAGTGTAGTTGTGCGAGAAGATGATCCAGAACGATGGCCAAAGCTTTTTGTATATGTCCGAGGCGAATCGGCCGCAATATCATCTCACGTGGCCCAATAAGTTTAGGCATAAAGTTTGTACACATCATTTAACTGCCTATTTTCGCTAGTGAATCCATTCTTGATTTCTCATAGATCCATTTGACAGCACTAACATATTTGAATGTTACTGACTGTAGCGGCACTGAATAACACTGATAATGGGCTGCAAATTCTTGGCTCAGATGTTGGCGTAGGGAACAACAGTTGCGCAGTACCACATGCAAGGATGAATTAACTGTTATGAAAGCGTAAGGCCTGCTGTTAGTGCGTCACCATTGTAGGTTGACATCAGAAATATGATCTGCGAGTATGTCCTCAGGCTTCGAGTTTTCCAGATCTTGACGAGGCATATGTGTTGCAAACCGGTACACAATCTACGAGTTATTGTCGTCGCCGC
The DNA here is from genome assembly GCA_035128595.1 of Eptatretus atami. NCBI lineage: Eukaryota > Metazoa > Chordata > Myxini > Myxiniformes > Myxinidae > Eptatretus > Eptatretus atami. Next base: position 90,996,474 of record CM068956.1, on the reverse strand, counting down.
TATATTTTGCCAGTCCATTGCACGGCATTAGGTTTTCGTTTCGGTGAATACTAGGGAAGAATCATCACTCCTCTGACACATCCATGAGATTTGATGAGCATTTTACTTCGGTATTTCCTGAGCAGATTCAAAACAATGGTGTTACATCTACAGACACAAAAGGAATGCGAATGTGTCGTGAACGGATCTATCTGCGTCACGCGCGATTACACCGAGTATTTTGAACTAAGAAGACCGTGTGGCTTAAGGCAAGTTTATTTTTACATTTGGGCAGAAATGAGATTCGCCGATTTTAACATCCCACCAGCCGATGATGAGCTGCGTTAAATAGCTGTCTTTCGGTTGTCAGTCGCTGGCTAGCAGTGTTATGACTAAGTGGCTATCTGATGATCCATACATCCATCGCAATCGAAGCAAACTTCGTATTTACTCAACATAAGTATTGATACGCAGCATTCGCTACTTGAGATTCTTCTTCTCCTACGTCATTTCCTCTTCTTCTTCATACCTATTTTTTCTTCCTCCTTTCCTTCTTCTTCACTTATATTCCTCTTCTTCTTCTCTTTCTACTTTACTCCACTCTACTTCACTTTCTACTCTCTTACTTCTACTTATCTTCTTCTTCTTTCCGAGCGTAAGACCTCCGAATCAAAACGCCACGCCTTCAACTTCAGAGATCACGAGTTAAAAAGAAATTTGATTTTCGTGTGGTAACATGGCTGAAAGACGTGACCGGGACTAGCCGACCAATCATATCGCTCATTCACCGTGCATCTCCGTGTGTGCTCCTTCCACTAAATTACTTAACTAATGGTGTTTTAGCCACGGCACCCCAGGCTATATTTTTTTAAACATTGTCATCGATCTTTTAAACACATTTCCTTGCAGTGGGTGGATGATATGTAAACTCTCGCCTTTACAAAAAATGTGGCGAGTTTTGAAAAAAAGGGCATTGGTGCGTCCGAGCGGAGCAGGCCATGACACCACTCCCCCACCCTCGACCCCACACCTAGAGACCCACCCCTCGACCCCACCCTAGACCCCACCAACCCGACCCCACCCCTAGACCCCACCCCTCGATCCCACCCTCGACCCCACCCTCGACCCACCCCTCGACCCACCCCTCGATCCCACCCTCGACCCCACCCCTCGACCCCACCCTCGATCCCACCCCTAGACCCCACCCCTCGATCCCACTCTCGACCCACCCCTCGATCCCACCCCTCGACCCCACCCCTCGCATTCCCACCCCTCTACCCACCCCCTCGATCCCACCCTCGATCCCACCCCAGACCCCAACCCCTCGATCCCAACCCCTCGACACCACCCCTCGATTCCCGCCCCTCGACCCCGCCCCTCGAACCCCACCCTCGACGTTCCACCCCTCGATCCGTGCATGCCATGTATTTATTCTGTGACCAATGCTCTGTGGGTGGGAGTCGATGGCGACAATGCTCGATGGGAACAATGCTCGATGGGGACACATGCTCGATGGGGGACAATATGCTCCATTTATCAAAGCTCCTTTTCCTCCTTCGTATGAAGCACAAGGCTGCGCGATAGCGTCTTTGGCTGAAGGCGCGGCTGTGCTGCTGGCTTGCAGTGCCCCTATTACCAGTACCACGGAGTACTCATTTTGCGACCTCTGAGGTATGACCAGGCTCAGTCAACCCCAACCTGGTTGTAATTCAATGTGTGAAAAACAGGGCTCTAACTCGGGACCCTAAGATTCCCACGCCTGCCACCCCAACCCCTAAGCAATACCAGGCTTCTCCATCGAATTTTAAGGTGCAGAACATCGTCCGAAGCTGAGGTTGCATGTGTTGAGAAGTGAAAAAATACATTCAGAAACCTTTGGCACCACAACACATGGGTATTTTACATCGGTTTTCACACCGCACGGTGGGAAAAAAAAAAATGATTGCTGCCGTCACAATGGCGGACGTATACGGATGGCACTCGATGTCTGAGGATATTGTAATTGTTGTATCACCGTCATGTTTTATTTATTAAACCTCCACAACCGAAAAGGAAGAGGTTATGACGTTCACCCCTGTTTGTTTGTTTGTTTGTTTGTTACTTGCAAATCGAAGATTTTTCAACTATTGCGCGTTAGTCGATTATTGTTGTCTGCTGTTGTCTGTTTGTCACCTACAGGTTCACAATTTTTAAACCGATCTTCACGAAACTTCACCACATGGTAGTGTTTTGTCCATAGGAAAAGAAGCCTATTGTTTTTCGAGGTCAAAAGGCAACAACATTAGGCCCCAAAGGTCAACAACTTAGCGTTGAAGATTTCTAAATCCTCAATTTTCACCCGATTGACTTGAAATTTGAAGCAGGATTTATATTTAGGTCCCTGATTCAACCAACAATTATTTTTGAGGTCAACATGGACCAAAAGGTTCAACATAAGTCTCAAGCGTCAACAACTAGGTGGGTATGTCTAAAATCCTCCAATTTTTCATCTGATTGACTTGAAATTTGAAGAGGATTTGCATATTCAGTGGCACTGAATTTCAACCACCAATAATTTCAAGGTCAATATAGGCCAAAAGGACAACATAGCAGTACTCCATCAAGCTGTGGATTGATGACTCTTTTAGGTGGATAAGAGTTCAGGTGTGCCAAGGAAAGACTTTTGCACAACCTTCCTTGGAGGCCAACGGGCTTTTGCTTTGGAGGCCAAATTAGAAGTGTAGTTGCCCAAGAAAGACCATGGCTAATAATGAGCCCAAAAAGTTTGAATGACTGAACTTCTTCAAAGAGGTTTTTTAAGGAAGTTTATGGGAGGCTCACAAGCTGGTCCTCTGAGAGACAGAGTAAAGAGTGTGAGATGTCGGGATGAACAGACATTCCAAGTCTTGGACCAGCTCATTGTTTTTATCAAGTCTGGCCAGAGAGGAAGAGGCTTGCTGCATACCTATCTGAAGGATGAGATGTTCGGTAGAGCGGATCATTCAGCAAAGGAGAGAATGACGATTTTACAGTCAGAGAGATCGTTGGATGAACACTAGGATAGGGAGGGGTGCGGCGCCAGAAACAATTGACCTTGATACGTCACTCGGCCTTCGCAGGGAGTAGAGATAGAGATGAAGAGGATTCTATGAGAGCCACAGCGAGGTGGTCACAAGAGTAGAGGAAGCCAGCAAGCCCCAAGTGGTGCAGTTTGTCCTTGGATTGCCAGTGAGCAGAGAGTTTGTAAAGCAAAGGCGGGATGCAGACGTAGCGAATGTTCGAGATTATTCTGATAGATGCTCGATCTTAAGTCTGACGAGCTGAAGGGCGCGTCCACATGTGGGAAAGCGAAAATGAGCATGCTGCAAGGTAGAGTACCTGGCGTCCGAGTCCAAAGTGAGGTGACGTCGAGTAACCAGGTCACGTCGGTTACCTGTTGCACAGACGAGGTCAGTTGACGTGGATGTTAAAGATACCACTGGGTGTCCTTGTCGAAGAAAAAGGTAGCGTATCACCGTCACCCTGGCGTGCGGGTCCAATTTCTGCTCTCACCCTCGAAAGACCATTTTCAGACCTTTACACTCTTTAATGCGGCAACTTCACGCTCCCTTCAGGGTGGGGACGAGCGAGTTTGGGATGAAGCCCGATTAGAGTTAATATGTCTATTCAGATGATGATGTTTGAACGTCAGCGGTATACCGTGAGTAGTATGCGTAGAATCCGTCCAGCATTACATACTGTAGTCTATCGAATGTTACTTTTTTGAGCTTTAGATCCTTTTTAGACCCTATAGACCCCGTAACACGGCACCCTTAGACCGCCCCCACCCCGAAAACCCCACAAGACCCTTTAGACCCCTTACACTCCTTAAGACCCTTTCAGATCCGTATAGACCTTTGCGGACACCATTTACACCTGTTAGACCATTTTAGACTAAGCTAAATGTGCGAAACTCCACCTACCCTCAGCATGGGGACCCGGAGGCTGTGCAAGGGCAAGTGAAACCTTACAACCTTTACACCCCTTCATACCTATTTCGTGCCTTGTTAAAGTCCTTCAGAACCTTAATGGACCCATGTAGAGGAGAAGGAGACATTTGACCATACTCTGTGCATGATCGTTGTGCTGCCTTAAAGCAGTCTCCTTGGTTATTGGACACAATCGCTGGAGGAGTCGTCACTCCGACACAGTTATGACTAGCAAGCTGACACTCATTTTGGCCGACCTCGGAAGGGATGGAGGCCGATGGAAACCCCACCTGGTATGAATTCAAACAGTGAGTGGGATTGAACTGCATGACCCTGGGGATCCAAAGCCCACCACTCCTAACCATAAGCCAACACCAGGCATACCCATGGCAGTATATTCTATAATTATGTACTGTTTTAAACGTGACTTCGACTGTGACAATGTCAATGAATTACGTTTATTGGACCGTGCTTATTTCTATTAATTCGTTACACTGTTGAAATGTAACTTTAGACTTTTTAGACACCACAGACCCTTGTAGACTCTTTACACTCCTTTAGATGTCATAGACCCTTTAGGATGTACTTTAAGACCTTTTGGACCAAGCGTAAAATGAGCAAAGGTCCACCCATCCTCCGAGGATGTCACTACGGGTTGGGGTGTGGGAAGGGTGAAACCTCGACAATGTGAGTATGACCTACTTTGAAACGTTACTGTTTGAATTCACTTGGACCGTCATTACATCTATTAATTACATACTATTTATTGGAACGTACTTTTTTTTTTTGACTTTTAGTCTCTTTTAACCTTTAGAACTTTACAGCCCTTAGGACACTTTTAGGACCTTTAGACCGAGCTTAATGGGCAAACTTCCAACCACCCTCAGTGGGTATGGCGTGTTGAAACGTTGATCGAACCCATATGAGTATGTGTATTAATTACATATTTTTGATATGATTTGGATTGTGCCGAACAATCTATTAATTTCTGTTACAACAATTGGCAACATAAAAAAACTTTTTTAAGAAAAAAAAACCCCCCAAAACTTTTCGACCCCCTTACACCCGTTAGACATTAAAGACCCTTAAGACTCCTTTGACCCGAGGCCCTTTAAAAGAGCCATAACCCTTTCCACCTCTTAGACCCTTAATGAGTCTTTAGACCCCTTAAACCCTTTCATACGAATTGTAGACCCTTTAGACCACTTTAGGACTCTTTACATCCCCTTGGAACCCCTAGGCCTTTTACACCCTTTAGCACCACTTTGACCTTTACAATCTTTACACCCTTCATTACCTTATTTAGTCCTTTTAAAGATCCTTCCAGAACCCTTAAGATCCCTTTTATACCCCTTAGACCCTTTATAGCCCCTACCCCTTAGACCTTTAAGACCCTAGACTCCTGGATATTTCGCACCCCTTAGACCTATACATGCTTTAGACCAACTTCGACTCACCCATTCACACCCATTTAGACCCTTTTAAGATAATTTAGACCTTCACACCATTTCTACCCCTTAGACCCCTTCATACACATTTTGACCCTTTGAAACCTATATTCCTTATTTCGACCCTTTGGACACTTTCAGGCCCTATAGACTTTTTAATACGCATTTTAAACAATTTAAGAAACCCTTTGGACACTTTGAAGACCCATTTCGTCACTTTAGACCCCTTTGCTATTTTGCTCTTAGACCCCTTTTGACTTTTAGAACTCTTAGACCATTTTAGGACCTTATTAACCCACTTCAGACTCCTTTAGGATCGTCTGAATAATCTTAAGACTCCGAAGCCCCCTAAATTCCACTTAAAAAAAAAAAAAAAAAAAAAAAAAAAAAAATAATGACTGTTTTAGACCTTTTAAGACCCTAATTACACTTTAGACCCTTAGAAAATCGAAAAAAAATTCCCCCAAAATAGTTTTGCATATTTTTGTGTTGTTGATTTCGTGTCACATCAGAAGTTGCAATGACGAATCGAAACCTAAATCCCAAAGCGAAAACTCATCGTCATCGTCTTCATCATCATCATCATCATCATCATCATCATCATCATCATCATCATCATCATCATCATCATCATCTTGTCTATGGAGGTGAAGGTAGTCCTGTAGATCTTCTGGTCTGCACTATGGATCGTACTTGGTTATTTATTTGATGGTAGTGCGGATGTGGTTGCTCATGATAAGTGATGGTCAGGCAAAGCTGGAAAATGCCTCATCCCACCAACCTTGTCTTATGCTCATCCACCAAACCTTGTCTTAACCCTGTTTGGAAATTGACGAAAGCAAAGCTATGGTGAGTAAGAGATGGGGGCGGGTTAGGGGCTGAAGAAGCCATGTGGAGAGGCACAAGTGCCTGGAGAGTGTGTTAGTTGACATTGAAAGAACTTCGGTGATCTTCAGTCAGTGCGTAGGCTCAAAAAGTGCTAATCGCCTTCCAGCGAGCTTCCTTTTAATTTACCTTCGCTCCCAAGTCGTACTTCAGAGGTACAACAACATGGATTGGAAATATTAGATGATGGAACGGAATGAAGTTGCAAGGTTCCCGGCGTCCACCGACTGTGATCATCTGCTCACTGAAATTTAAGCTGAAATTCCATTTCTTACCATACCAAACTGCACACTCCACGAAAAAAAATTGCTCATTTTAGGTAGACATCGACAGTTTGCGTTGGAGATGGAGTACCCACTGATGTAAACTATTTGCTTGGTACACATATATAATTATCCAGTGCGTACAAAGCTGTGCACTTATCTTTCAGCTTCTCTGCTGGAATGTGATACCGGGCCCAACTCTAAACTGGCAGATTGTGCTTCATGGCATGTCCTTATAAAACACATTAAAGCTGTGTCTGCCTCTGTAATCTCAGCTGACCTGGAAGCTACTTGTCTTGCACATTGATCCTCAAGCCGAGCCTGATGTCTTCTTTGTAGCTCAGTCTGACCTGGAGCGTGCTTAGCCTTATCTGTACGTGCATGCTCAAGCAAGCTGTTTGTCAATCTCCTCTCTGGCCTGTCGGACTTGAGAATGAAACGTGTCACGAAGTAAGTGTAAGATTGCATGTAGTTCTGCTCTTCCTTACCCAAGGAACCTTGGGGGGATTGGGTACGAATTCGGCAATGGGGATCGTGGGATATAGGAGACGAGACGTAGTGACGAATTGTAAAAAGAGAGGGGCG
>CM068956.1:90971509-90989053 GCA_035128595.1 Eptatretus atami | reverse complement strand
GGACTGCTACTCGCTGCAGCCTCATGCCAGGTGACACCGTTCCAGTTATCATGGTGGTTTTGTTTGTTTTCTTTTGTTTGAAGTGCATTTACTGCAGCAGCATGCGACCACACTTATGGGCCGCCCCGTTGTTGCAGCCCCCTTTGTATCAGCTCATACCAGCCTCATACCAGCTTCCTACCAGTTCATACCAGCTTCCTACCAGCTTCACACCAGCTTCATACCAGCTTCATTGCCACGTATCACCATGACCATGAACTGCACAAACGCAGCTCGGTGGAGGAAGTGGCTCGGTTCTTGTTGCTACTTCTTCTTGATCATTTTTTATTTAGAAGGCCACGTTTATGGCCTGTATGCCGGTCACTGGCCTGCTGGTTTATTTTGTTAGGTGGGCTGGTGAAGAGCATGAAGGTGGCAAGAATCACCAAGTGTTCTCCCCCCTCTCCACAATTTTTAGATCCTCGTGGAGGATCTCTAAGTCTTACTCACGTTGTTGTTCTTCATCTTCTTCTTGTGTAATTAGGGACGTTGGACTACTGTGTTGATTCTTCATCTACTTTATCAACATATTTGGGCCAGGGTGTTTTCTTTGATAATCATTTCATGGCATTGTTTCAAGAATGCAGGAAGGCAGAAATGTTATCAAGTGGGTGTGGGACATTCCCTACCATTTTGTTCTCGGAAGGCTAGATACTTGGAAACATTCAAGACATTTGACAGTTTAGCATTGCATAGCCATGATTTGGTAAGCAATGCCTGTGGAACGATATGATAACTGACTTGGTGACTAGATTGCTATCGTGGTCACTGCAGGAGAGATCATGGTGATGATGGAAGCACTAGAAGTTGAAGAAGACTTGAACCTCTTCCATTTTGCTGACCATGGAAATATATAGGTAGGTCTGGTTTTATCCTTCAAGAGTGACAGGGATAAACTGTAAGAGTTGCCATGAGTGAAAGACATGTTCCATATTGGACAAAACAAAACATCCTATCAAGGAAAGTCGGCAAAAAGTTCGAAGCAGCTTCTGGTTGCCTGTTAGTAGATTGGTACCACAGCTGCTATGGCAGAATGTGAAGTCATGTTAAAATGAAGACAGAGGTTTCTGGAGCATCAGAGAGGTACATTATATTGTATATTAGGAACAAGTCTGGCCCAAGCACTGCCTTGGAGCAGCCCAAGCTACCACTGGAAGGAGAGAGGAAAGTCTTTCCATCTGACAGTGCCATGTTGACTATGACAGTTTCAGTTTAGAAAGTCAGTAGTGAAGGGGACCCTTGCTATACCATGGCATGATCGTGCTTGGTGAGCAGGTCAAGGATGCCAGGACTATATTAATTGCCTGAGATATGTTCAATGAGACAGATGTGACCTCTTGTGTGAGATTTTTGGACTTTCCACCATTACTGAGAAAGAAGCAGTACCGTGGTCATTGTATGAGTGACGGGAACAGAATGGAAATGCATGGCCAAGAGATCAGCCTGTCAAAAAAGGAAAGGTTTGATTGGCAGCGATAACTGCTTATATTGGAAATAGCTCACTCGTCTGTTGTTGAAAAGAATTGATTTGCACCTTTTCTTGTGAATGGGTGAACATAAGATGATTCCCAGCAGATGAGTGGACAAAGGAGAAGGACAAGTTGAAAGAGCAGAGGAAAGCAAGTGCAGCAGAGCAGATCTGAGAACATGGGACTTATGTCATTGATGAGCCTTTTGCAGGTAAATATAAAATACAGTCAGTAAGGCAGTGAGTATGAGGTGGTCAGGTGGGGATGGAGCTGGGATAGCTTTTCGGTCGTGTTTTGGAGGAAAACACAGATTGACACTTGTCCACGCAGAGTCTGAGGTCGATGGTGGTTTAAGAGGTGTGAGTGAGGTGGCAAAGGAGAGCATGGCACAAGATATGGACTTGACATGGTTACCACCAGGACTGTTGAAGAAGATTGAGTGTAGAGTTCAGCAAGCATACTAGTATGTTTTGGGGACTACTTACAGTATGGACACACATTTGTGGTAGATCCTTACAGAGTGACAAGGTTTCCCTCACTTTGTTTTGGTCTTCCCTGTTGGAAAACAAACCTGCTTGATCCACTGCCTAGCCACAGGATTTCATGTACCAGTGCTGAGAGAGATGGATATGACTAATCCGCAAAATGGGATGGAATAAACCAGTGGCATGTGTGTGTGTGAGGATGAGAGAGAGAGAGAGAGAGAGAGAGAGAGAGAGAGAGAAGAGAGATGAGAGAGGAGGAGAGAGAGATGAGAGAGAGGAAGAGAATGATAGATAGATGATAGGATATTGCCTTATGTAAATATGGCGCACATCCTTTTGAAGGTCAGTTTTGCAACCTGGCAGTATTGGTTGTGTAACAAGCCAAATTCTGCCGCATTGTGATTGTTACTCAATAGCCCTAGACTTGTACAGCTGGAAAATAAAATTGTCCCAGTGGAGCTAACAGGAGTAGCGAGGAATAGAGAGGTTGAATTGAACAATTTAGTTATTAACCATCTCCTGGATGGCATTGCTTAATGTTTCGAGGATTCGGGTTGCGAAAAATCACGAACCAGTCAGCCACAGAGTCACGAATGGTTTTTAAGGCTGCGATGGCCATGGCTGGATGTTGGAACAGAGCTGACACACAGCCAGCATGCCTGTGTACTTGTAAAGTAACATACCAAGAGGATGCATAGATGGGTATGTGTTGATCCGAGAGATTCAGGAAGGAATAGGCTATTAAGTTATTCGTGTTCGCGGGAAATAGAGGAACATTTATGGAGTCATCATCGTTGTGTAGATTATACAATCATAGACAAACATTAGTAGTTGTGTCATGGTTGGTATGCCTGAAGGTATTCCAGTCGGCAATGAGGGTTATTTTGGCCCATGACAGTGCATGACTGGAGTTCTTGATATAGGCAGCAACACCACCAGCAGATGGGGTGTGGAGCCAGCTGTCACCACCAGGAATAGAGACATAGACAAGAAGAGATGTTTTATCCAGTATTCCATTGATTAATAAAACACCCAAATTCTATTAATCTACTGCATTTATGATTTGGTTATGATACTTGCCGGAAAGCCTGGTTGGTGGCTGCTTAACAGTCTAGGTGGCTGGCTTAAAATCTAGGGTCTTCAGTTGGGAGCTCCTGTCATATACGTTAAGCCTAAAAGTTCACATTTGCCACCGGCGGCCGTGGGGTCTTACAAATCTACATGCACTACCAATATAGGGCGGCCCGCGTTATTTCCCACGTCACACAATGGTAGCAGTCACATTGTTTCTTATTTTTCGCGGGAGCCGCACGGCGGTATTTTAGAAACTTTGGAGACCGAAAACGTGGGACGGTGCCGTACGGTCGGTTGATTTGATGTCGCCGTGACCTTAGGGCGTTCCTGCGGCGGCCAATATAATTTTCAAGCAGACCGCAAGGTGCCGCAAGGCGACCGCAGGGAGTGCCCCTAAGGCGAACGTGCGCCAGAACGGACGTTAACGAGTGGTTCTTTTTTTTTTCTTTTTTTTTTAACCAGTTCTTTGTTCAGGCTTGTTGATTGCTACGGCGAACGTAAGAAATGAAAAAAAAGTTATAACTCCGCCGCTATAATTCCACGGCGACCCACGGCCTGTAATAAGATAGCCAAACGCGTAGTCACCCTGAGGCCACCGCCAGAACTCTGCAGCCGTCCGCAGTTTCTGTCAATCAGAGGGTCGTCATGGCCGCCAGTATTTCCTCGCCGTAGAGCAAAGTGTGGACTTTAGGCCTACAGCAACACCAGTTGTGTGACTCAGCTTGTTATCTTTCTGAGGTGGGGAAAAAGTACCAGATTTACTGGAAACGGGCCACTGCATTCAGTGGCACACCTGCACTTCCAGCAATGATGCAAGCCAGAGGCTGCATACAAAATAATAATAACTTGCTCAAAGTTTCCCTACTTGCAGCCGATTGCAAAACAGTTTTTCTTTTTTATTTTTTTTTTTAACTTGTGGGTCTCAAGTTAATGAATCAAACTTGAGAATGTTCACTGTTTATGTTATTTTCTATCTTTTTCCTCCTTTCTCCGTGTCCTTGCTCCAGATGCGCTACAGCCAACGTGTTTCTTGTCTGCCAGTAGGTTTGCTGGGGGCTTTCGATTTGAGTCCCCCTGGTGAATGCATCGGGTCATTGTAATTGAGCTGGCCGGTCGCAATTGTCCACACGCCCCATTTGCTATTGATATGGCAGGTTTGCCGTTAGCCTTCGGTTACTCTTGCTCGGCCGAAGTGCATACTTCCCGTTCCGATGGTCAAAACCCGGGTTGGCAAGAGAGTACTGTACGTCAAGCTGGTAACACTTGTGTGACTGGAACCAAAAGCTCAAAATGACAAAGTAACCTTTTTTTTTTAACTACCCATGTACAAGAAGAAAATATGTAGTGGCTTAAGTTGCTACAGGAGTTGCTTTAAAATTAAGCGTTCACTCCACTTGTTCAATTTTCATTCATTATATTTATTAACCCTCTGATTATAAACCTATTCATTGTCTTGTTGAGTATTTATGTGATAACCTATGATTTACAGCAGTTGTGTTTTTGATTTCTGCACCGAAAATCACGTTTTGCTGACAGCATTTCTCTATCCGTTAAGCCGAAATTTTAGATGTACTTGCTATTGATTTGGAACCAATAACTCTCGGGGCGTGATGTTTGTTTTTTTCGAACTACTTCTAGGTACTAGTATTGGCATACACGAACAGAAAAGCCTTTACTTGTTCTACGAGGGGAAAGAAAATGGCAAACAGATCTAAAATGGAAAGTCTGAAAGCAACGATTTGCCCTGATCATTGTGTACAAAACTAATGATAACTTTACTGTTCTTACATGACCCTGCACAAGGACTGCCATTCTTTGGTGACATGAGAGAAAATATATCGTGATTTCAGCTTTTGAAACTAGGAACTCATGGGATTGTGTGGACTGTATGGACTGCCAGCAACCATTGTGTGTGTTCATGCAATTCATTGTTTACAGGAACATTCACCTTCCAGATCTTTTGGACCTCCAGTCGAGGGGCAGTGGAGATTCTTCAGAATTTTTGAAAGCAACCTCCACAACTATGATCTTACTGGATTCAACAGCAAAATACTTCTTGGACTCTCGTCAGATACCCATGCGTGTGAAGAGACATGTCTGTACATCATCTCACACGATCCTTCAAATGGGATAAAAACCAACTAATATGATCAATCATTTTGTGGGTGTTAAATATTCATTTGTCTTTCACAAAGAAATGTGGCACATATGTGTTAACATTTAAATGTGTTTTTTTTTCAATAATCACTGTTTGAATTGGTGGTTTTTCCTCACCAATCAAAAAAATTTTTTTGGGGGGCGGGCGGGGGATTAGCCATAATGTTTTTCTGCAAATGTAAAAACCAATTTATTTGGGGGATTTTGCCAGTTCTTTCATTACAAAAATCTACCTCTTCATTTCAAACATTTTTGTTTGTGCCTACCTGTATTAATAAGGTTTAACTCCTCAGCATCTTATCATTCCTTCTCTTTACAATGCCAAGAGGTCGTGAACAAAAGCTACAGTTTTATTATACAACTTCTCCCAAAACCTCAAAGCAATTTTGATAATTTCCCAAGTTCTTTTGCTTTTCCCATGAGCATCTATTCACGATTTCTATTCATATAGATCTGTATTATAACATCCCATTCTCAAAACCTTTTGGACCACCCTCATACATAATCAGATTTCTTCATCACTGCATCTAAAACTGGGTGTTTTATTTAATGTCTGTTTTTCATCCATGTTGATTTCGTTGAATGATGCCAAAATAAAAACATATGCATAATTGGATCCCCTGCCAATTCACTTTATTGTACTTTTTATTTGAAAGATGATGTTTGTTTTCCTTGTAATATTCAAAAGTCTGACTTTGTATTTTACATGTTTGGTTAATATCTTACCTGGACATATCAACAAAGTGAGACAAATAAGTACACCACTGACAGCTCCAAAACAATGGTGTCCCATCTATTATGGTAGGACGTGATTGGTTCTTGAATTTATATTGATGGGACCGCTATCAGCATTGCATGCTGGTACTTTAGGACTCCTAAGAAAATCCCCCACCATCCCCAAATCGGTTTTTGATTGACCTTTTTCATGCCACCATTTGATGCATATAAGTTGTAATGACAAAATTAACAACTGTATCCCAAAGCTTAAAACTGAAAAACTACATTCCGCATCATAAAATGGCAAACCAGAATGAAATGCTGCTGAGAAATAGTATGGAAAGGACCAAAAAACAGAGCTAATGGGAGTATAGAGAGAGGGAGTGGAGTGGGGCTGAAGAGTGATGTTAGAGAGGATATGTACCGGAGGTGAAGGTGGCATGGAAAGAACTTCGGTGACTTCAGTCAAGCAGTAGAGCACATCATTCATCATCAGTTCCGTTTATGGCAGTTGCCATGCTGGCATGTTATAAGGCCTAAAATATTAAACCTGTTTCCCAGCCTTGGATGGACTCTAACTGTGCAACCCATCTGCCAGCATTGGCTGGGATAGGGTGACATTTTGAGATCCAATGATATCCTTTGCAAAGAGTAGCAAGCTATCACCGGCACCCTTGCCAAAACATTCCAAGAAAAACTTGGAAGCAGTTAAGTGCGCAAACCATTCACCATAACCCTATGCTGCCGGGACATTGCTTCTGCAGCACCAACACACTGAACGAGAGTATTGGTACATATCATCATCCAAGCCACATAACAGTCCCTTCCTAAGATCAAGTACTCATCAAAAATATATAACCTTGTCAAAACTAATACACAGTTTACCTTGTGGCCCCTTTGTCCTATAGCGTGTGGTCACAGAAAAACACATACATCTTAGCCCACGGGGGTCAAAATGCACAGTCATACGTTGATTTGATCACTTGTTAAAGGCACCCTTTTTGGAAGAAAAAAAGGTAAACAACATTTAAACAAAGTAAGCACATGTACTTTGGCCCAAAGTCAAAAATACCATGAGAAAAGCTTGTAAATAATACACATGCATGATGACAAAATTGCGGCTTGCTCATGAAGGTGTGTCATCTCGTTGGGAAAGGTTAGAACAATGATGAAATCAACAGAACATTGATTGAGGTTATCAACCACACTGACAAGCAAAAATGCACTCCACAGCAGAACCAAATCTCAATACTTATACAAAACACATCACACCTGCCTCAGTGTGTAATGGGTTCTGAGTTGTTGCATTGAGTCTAGGTAATGGTAGAGTAGTTGGTTTGAGTTTTTTTGGACCATAACTTGTGCAGGAGCATTGGTGCTTGCTAAGCAGTTTCTTTGTTATTGGGCACAATCCTGGACAGGGTCCCACCCAAACAACAGGATACCAGCAAGCTGCACTCATTTTTGCCAAACCTCAGAAGGACGACAGGCAGAGTCACACCACCTGGTCATTATTCAACAGCAAGTGGGATTTGAACTCAGGATCCTAAGGATCCCAAGCCCACCACCCTAACCATTAAGCTAACACAGGCATCATTAAAGTGTTCCCCTTTAAAGAATATCTTAACCCACCTTACTTGCATTATTAAATACTGCCACATGACACCAAAAAGACACCTGATGGCAGAAACAAATCTGATGCCAAGAGATGGCAGTCTACAAGTCCTTGAACTCCAAAGCGACAAAAGCTTGGCTTGAGCATCAACGTACAAGGCAAGCAGCCTCCAGGTCAGCTGAGACTACAAAGCAGACACAGGCTCGGCTTGAGGATCAATGTGCAAGACAAGTAGCTTCCAGGTCAGCTGAGATTACAGAGCAGACACACTTTAATGTGTTTTATAAGGACATGCCACTGAAGCATCAATCTGCCAGTTTAGAGTTGGGCCAGGTATCATTCCACATGAGATAGCTGAAAGATAAGTGCACCAGCTTTGTACCATCTGGATAATTATATATGTGTACCAAGCAAATAGTTTACATCAGTGGGGTACCCATCTCCAACGCAACTGTAGATGTCTCACCTAAAATGAGCAATTTTTTTTTGGAGTGTGCAGTATTGGTATGGTAGAAAGTGGAATTCAGCTTAAATATTTCAGTGAGCAGATATCACAGTCGGTGGAGCGGGAACCTTGGCAACTTCATTCCGTTCCATCATCTAATATTTCCAATCCATGCTTGTTGTACCTCTGAAGTACGACTTGGGAGCGAAGGTGAAATTATGGAAGCTCGCTGGGAAAGCGATTAGGCACTTTTTGAGCCTACCACTGAACTGAGATCACCAAAGTCTTTCCATGTCAACTAACCACCTCCAGGCACTTGTGCCTCTCCACATGGCTTCTTCAGCCCCACCCGCCCCCACTCTCTATACTCACCATAGCTTTGCTTTCGTCAATTTCCAAACAGGGTTAAGACAAGGTTTGGTGGGATGAGCATAAGACAAGGTTTGGTGGGATGAGCATTTCCACTTGCACTGACCATCACTTAATCATGAGCACCACATCCTGCACTAACCATCAAATTAACCAAGTACCATCCATAGTGCAGACCAGAAGATCTACAGGACTACCTTCACCTCCATAGACAAGATGATGATGATGATGATGATGATGAGATGATGATGATGATGACGACGATGACGATGAGTTTTCGCTTTGGGATTTAGGTTTCGATTCGTCATTGCAACTTCTGATGTGACACGAATCACACACAAAAATATCAAAACTATTTTTGGGGGGATTTTTTTTCGATTTTCTTAAGGGGCTAAAGTGTATTAAGGGTCTTAAAGGTCTAAAACAGTCTTAAGTGTATTTAGGGGCTTCGGAGTCTTAAGATTATTCAGGATCCTAAAGGAGTCTGAAGTGGGTTAAAAGGTCTAAATGGTCTAAGAGTTTCTAAAAGAGTCAAAAGGGGTCTAAGAGCAAAATAGCAGAAGGGGTCTAAAGTGACAAAATGGTCTCAAAGTGTCCAAAGGTTCTTAAATTGTTTAAATGTCATTAAAAGTCTATAGGCCTGAAAAGTGTCCAAAGGGTCGAATAAGGAATATAGGTCTTCAAAGGGTCTAAATGTGTATGAAGGGGTCTAAGGGGTAGAAATGGTGTGAAGGTCTAAATTATCTTAAAAGGGTCTAAATGGGTGTGAATGGGTGAGTCGAAGTGGTCTAAAGCATGTATAGGTCTAAGGGGTCGAAATATCTCAGGAGTCTAGGGTCTTAAAGGTCTAAGGGTATAAGGGGCTATAAGGGTCTAAGGGGTATAAAGGGATCTTAAGGTTCTGAAGGATCTTTAAAAGGACTAAATAGGTATGAAGGGTGTAAAAGATTGTAAAGGTCAAGTGGTCGTAAAGGGTGTAAAAGGCCTAGGGTTCCAAGGGATGTAAAGAGTCTAAGTGGTCTAAAGGGTCTAAAATTCGTATGAAGGGTTTAAGGGGTCTAAAGACTCATTAAGGGTCTAAGAGGTGGAAAGGGTTTAATGGCTCTTTAAAGGGCCTCGGGTCAAAGGAGTCTTAAGGGTCTTTAAATGTCTAACGGGTGTAAAGGGTCGAAGTGGTTCTAAAGTTATGTTCCAATTGTATGTAACAGAATTAATAGATGTCGGCACAATCCAAATCATATTCAAAAATATGTAATTAATACACATACTCATATGGGTTCGATCAACGTTTAACCCATACCCACCTGAGGGTGGGTTGAAGTTTGCCCATTAAGCTCGGTCTAAGGGTCCTAAAAGTGTCTAAGGGCTGTAAAGTTCTAAAGGTCTCAAAGAAGACTAAAAGTCAAAAAAAAAAAGTACGTTCCAATAGAATAGTATGTAATTAATAGATGTAATGACGGTCCAAGTGACATTCAAACAGTACGTATTCAATAGGCATACTCACATTGTCGAGGTTTCACCCTTCCCCACCCCAACCCCGTAGTGACCCTGAGGATGGGTGGACTCTTGCTCATTTACGCTTGGTCCAAAAGGTCTTAAAAGTAATCTAAAGGGTCTATGACATCTAAAGGAGTGTAAAGAGTCTAAAGGGTCTGTGGTGTCTAAAAAGTCTAAAAGTTACATTTCAACAGTATGTAACGGAATTAATAGAAATAAGCACGGTCCAATAAAACGTAATTCATTGACATTGTCACAGTCGAAGTCACGTTAAAACAGTACATAATTAATAGATATACTCCATGGGTATGCTGGTGTTGGCTTATGGTTAGGGTGGTGGGCTTGGATCCCCAGGGTCATGAGTTCAAATCCCACTCAGCTGTTGAATTAATACCAGGTGGGGACTCGGCCTGCCATCCTTCCGAGGTCGGCCAAAATGAGTGTCAGCTTGTTGGTATACTGTGTCGGAGTGACGACCCGTCCAGAGATTGTGTCCAAAACCAAGGAGACTGCTTTAGGCAGCACAACGCTATGCACAGAGTATGGTCACAATGTCCTCCTTCTCCTCTACATGGTCCATTAAGGTTCTGAAGGGTCTTTAAAAGCACGAAATAGGTATGAAGGGTGTAAAGGTTGTAAGGTTTCACTTGCCCTTGCCAGCCTCCCGGTCCCCATGCTGAGGGTGGATGGAGTTTGCACATTTAGCTTAGTCTAAATGGTCTAAGGTGTAAATGGTGTGAAGGTCTATAGGATCTGAAGGGTCTTAAGGAGTGTAAGGGGTCTAAAGGGTCTGTGGGGTTTCTGGGGTGGGGGGGTCTAAGGGGTGGTGTGTATGGGGTCTATAGGGTCTAAAAAGGATCTAAAGCTCTAAAAAAGTACATTCCGATAGAATAGTATGTAATTGCTGGACGGAATTAATAGATATACTCACGGTATAGTGACGTTCAAATCATATACATGAATAGACATATTTAATAGTAAACTGAGGCTTCATCCCCAATCGCCTCGTCCCCACCCTGAGGGTGCGTGAGTTTGCGCATTAAAGGTGTAAAGGTCTGAAAATGGTCTCGAGGTGAGAGCAGAAATTGGACCCGGCCACCAGGGTGACGGTGATAGCTCACCTATTTCTTTGCAAAGGACACCCACGTGGTATCTTAACATCCACCAACTGACCTCGTCTGTGCAAGGTAGAGTGACCTGGTCTGAGTCCAACCTCATTTTGGACTCGGACGAGGTCACTCTACCTTGCACAATGCTATTTCTGCTTTCCCAACAATGGATGGGGCCCTTAGTGTCAGACTTAAGATCAGAGCATCTCTCCAGAATATCTCGAACATTCGATACAGTCTGGCATCCCGCCTTGCTTTACAAACTCTCGGCCTATGGCAATCAAGGCCAACTGCACACTTGGGCTTGCTGGCTTCCTCTACTCTTGTGACCACTGTGTGGCTCTTCATAGAATCCTCTCATCTCTATCTCTACTCCCTGCAAGGCCGAAGTGAGTATCCAAGGCATTGTTCTGGGCCCCCCCCTCCTATTCCTAGTGTTCATCAACGATCTCTCTGACTGAAAATCGTCATTCTCTCTTTGCTGATGACTCCGCTTCTACCGTAACATCCCTCATCCTTCAGATAGGTATGCAGCAACCTCTTCCTCTCTGCAGACTTGATAAAAACAATGAGCTGGTCCAAGACTTGGAATGTCTTTCATTCCCGACAATCTCACACTCTTACTCTGTCTCTCAAGAGGACCAGCTTGTGAGCCCTCCCATATACTTCCTTAAAAAAACCTCTTGAAGAAGTTCAGTCATTCAAACTTTTTGCCTCATTATTAGCCATGGTCTTTCTTGGGCAAACTACACTTCTAATTTGGCCTCCAAAGCAAAAGCCAGTTGGCCTCCAAGGAAGGTTGTGCAAAGTCTTTCCTTGGCACACCTGAACTCTTATCCACCTAAAAGACCATCATCCACAGCTTGATGGAGTACTGCTATGTTGTCCTTTTGGCCTATATTGACCTTGAAATTATGGTTGTTTGAATTCAGGCCCTGAATATGCAAATCCTCTTCAAATTTCAAGTCAATCAGATGAAAATTGAGGATTTTAGAAATACCACCTTAGTTGTTGACCTTGAGACTATTGTTGACCTTTTTGGTCCATGTTGACCTCAAAAATAATTGTGGTTGAATTCAGGGACCTGAAATATAAATCCGCTTCAATTTCAAGTCAATCGGGTGAAAATTGAGGATTTTAGAAATCTCAACCTAAGTTGTTGACCTTTGGCCTATGTTGTTGACCTTTTGACCTCAAAACAATAGGCTTCTTCCTAGACAAACACTACCATGTGGTGAAGTTTCGTGAAGATCGGTTTAAAATTGTGACCTGTAGGTGACAAACAGACAACGACAGACAACAATAATCGACTAACCAATAGTTGAAAAATCTTCGATTTGCAAGTAACAAACTAACAAACAAACAAACAGGGGTGAACTCATAACCTTCTTCACTTTCGGTTGTGGAGGTTAATAATAAAAACATGACGGTGATACAACAATTACAATACTCCTTCGACATCGAGTGCATATCCGTATAACGTCCGCCATTGTGACGGCACAATCATTTTTTTTCCCACGCGTGCGGTGTGAAAACCGATGTAAAATACCATGTGTTGTGGTGCCAAGGTTCCTGAATGTATTTTTTCACTTCATCAACACATGCAACCTCAGCTTGGACGATGTTCTGCAACCTTACTTCGATGGAGAAGCCTGGGTATTGCTTAGCGGTGGGTGGCTGGCTGGGAATCTTAGGGTCCCGAGAGTGAGCCCTGTTTCACACATTGAATTAACACCAGGTGGGGTTGACTGAGCCTGTCATCCTTCAGAGGTCGGCAAAATGAGTACTCGTGTACTGGTAATAGGGGCACTGCAACCAGCAGCACAGCCGCGCCTTCAGCCAAAGACGCTATCCGCAGCCTTGTGCTTCATACGAAGGAGGAAAAGGAGCTTTGATGAAATGGAGCATATGGTCCCCATCGGCATTGTCCCCATCGAGCTTGTCCCCATCGAGCATTGTCCCATCGAGCATTGTCCCATCGAGTCCCATCGACCCACCCCACAGAGCATTGGTCACAGTATAAATACATGGCATGCACGGATCGAGGGGTGGCGTCGAGGGTGGGTCGAGGGCGGGGTCGAGGGGCGGGGTCGAGGGGGGGTCGAGGGGTGCGAGGGGTTGTGTCGAGGGGTGATCGGGGTGTGGGTTCTGAGGGTGGGTCGAGGGGGGACGAGGGGGTCGAGGGGTGGGGTCGAGGGTGGGATCGAGGGGTGGGTCGAGGGTGGGAGTCGAGGGGTGGGGTCGAGGGTGGGATCGAGGGGTCTGAGGGGTGGGGTCGAGGGTGGGATCAGGGGTGGGTCGAGGGGTGGGTCGAGAGGTGGGGTCGGGGGTGTCGAGGGGTGGGATCGAGGGGTGGGATCGAGGGTGGTCTAGGGGTGGGGTCGGGGTCGAGGTGGTGGGGTCTAGGGTGGGGTCGAGGGGTGGGTCTATGGGTGGGGTCGAGGGTGGGGGAGTGGTGTCATGGCCTGCTTCTCCGGACCACAATGCCCTTTTTTTCAAAACTCGCCACATTTTTTGTAAGCGAGAGTTTATATCATCCACCACTGCAGGAAATGTGTTTAAGATCGATGAAATGTTTAAAAAAATATAGCCGTGGGGTGCCGTGGCTAAGACACCATTAGTTAAGTAATTTAGTGGACAGGACGCCACACGAGATCACGGTTGCAATGAGCGATATGATTGGTCGGCTATCCACGAGTCACGTGCTTTCAGCCATATTCCCACGAAAATCAAATGTGTTCCTTTTTAATCGGTGATCTCTGAAGTTGAAGGCGTGGCGGTTGATTCGAGGTCGGTTACAGGCTCTCAAAGAAGAAGAAGAAGAGAAGTAGAAGTAGATAGGAGAGAAGTAGGAGTAGAAGAAGAAGAAGAAGAAGAAGAATATAAGGAAGGAAGGAGGAGAAGAAAATACGGATGAAGAAGAAGAGGAAGACGTAGGAGAAGAAGAAATCCTGAAGTAGCGAAGTGCTGCAAAATATCAGATACATTATGTTGAGGTAATACCGAAGTTTGCTTACGATTTGTCGATGGATGTATGGATCGATCAGATAGCCATTAGCATACACTGGCTAGGCCAGGACGAGCTGACCAACCGAAGGAGACATAGGCCTATTTAGACGCTGCTCACTCGGCTGAGTTGGGGATGTTAAAATCGGCCGAAATCTCCATTTCTGCCAAATCGTAAAAAATAAACTTGCCTTAACACACACCGTGTTTCCTGTTTCAAAATACTCGGGTAACTCGCGGTGACAGCAGAGATCACGTTCATCGGACAATTCGGCCATTCCCTTTTGTTGTGCGTAGATGTCACAGCCATTGTTTGAATCTTGCCTCAGGAAAACCGAAGTAAAATGGCTTCATCAAAATCGTCATGGATGTGTCAGAGGAGGTGATGATCTTCCCTAGTATTCACCGAAACGAAAACTCTAATGTCGTGCAATGGACTGCAAAACTATACGGCGACGACATAAACTCGTAGATGTGTGCACTACCAGGTTTGTCCACGACATGATGCCATCGTCAAGATCATGGACAACTACGAAGCCATTGAGGAATCTCGCAGACATATTCTCTGATGTCACCTACAATGGTGACGCACAAACAAGCAGGGCCATTACGGGCTTCAATAACAGTTTAAATTCATCATTGGCATGGTGGTACTGCGCAACTGTGTTGCCCTACGCAACACTCTGAGCCAGAAATTTGCAAGCCCATTATCAAGATGTTATCAGTGCCTACGGTACAGTCAGAACAGTCATAAATATGGTTAGTGCTGTCCCAATGAGATCTATGAGAAATTCAACGAATGGTTCACTAAGCAGAAAATCAGGCAGCTAAAGTGGATGTACAAAACTTTTATGCCACTAAACTGTAGTTGGCAAACGTTGAGGATGAATATTGCGGCCGATTCGCCATCGGACAACTACAAAAGCTTTGGCCATACAGTTTCTGGATCATCTTCTCGCACAACTACACTACCGCGGTCTTGAATGTCTGGCCAGCATAGCCGTGAAGGCTCTCCTCCTTGTTCCATCGTATGGAGCAGATGCGAAACCCTCGGTCAATATTTGGAAGGATGGCACAAAATTATTCTACAAAACATCTAAGAAGGATTTGGAGGAGACGCTGAAGTTTGAAGCAGACTTAACGCAAAATTAATAACAATAATAATGGATAACAATAACGATCTTCTGCAGTCTTACTTAAGCAGACAGGCGCCAGGAGACACACACACGCACACACACAGACACAGACACAGAAAACCCGATGAAGAGAAAGTATTGCAACAAGAAGGGAGAGGAGTTGAGGCTACGATCTCGGTACCTTTGTACTTGATTGCACGAACGCGCCACCAATACGTTTTTTTGGGGGGGGTCCATGGTGCGGTACCCGACAGCTGGCGCGTTGTCTCTGGCTTCAGCAGCACGTGTGGAGACCATGGCATGAAGGAGAGGCTTGAGTGGAGAAGGGGGCAGAGTCCAGAGTGCGTGCGAGTGGATGGAGTGCTGGCGGGACCAGGTAGGTGGGTGGGGTCCACATCGTGTGGGTGGAGACGAGGAGGTCGGAGTCCAGGCAGCAGGAGACGGGTCGTGCAGAGAGACGAGGGCGAGAGCGAGAGGCGGAGTCCAGGCAGCAGGAGGCGGGTCGTGCAGAGAGACGAGGGCGAGGCGAGAGAGGCGGAGTCCAGGCAGCAGAGGGCAGGTCGTGCAGAGAGACGAGGCGAGGCGAGAGAGGCGGAGTCCAGGCAGCAGGAGACGGGTCGTGCAGAGAGACGAGGGCGAGGCGAGAGAGGCGGAGTCCAGCGCAGCAGGAGACGGGTCGTGCAGAGAGACGAGGGCGAGGCGAGAGCGAGAGAGGCGGAGTCCAGACGCAGGAGGCGGGCCGTGCAGAGAGACGAGGGCGAGCGAGAGCGAGAGAGGCGGAGTCCAGACAGCAGGAGGCAGGTCGTGCAGAGAGACGAGGGCGAGGCGAGAGCGAGAGAGGCGGAGTCCAGGCAGCAGGAGGCGGGTCGTGCAGAGAGACCAGGGCGAGGCCAGAGGAGGAAAGGCGGAGGGACCACTCCGATCTTTATAGGACTTGCAGCGCGGGGGCGACGCACCCCGAAGCGAAGCGTCATCACCTGAATTGGGTGCTCGATTGGCCCTGACCCCTCACGTAGCCCGCTAACTTTGGCGGAAACCGCATCACTTCGTTTCCCGGCAAAGTCATCTCAGACAGTGAAAATATTCCGCTCCGACACCACGACATGACACGAAATCGCCGCACACCAAAATTGGCACATCGAATCGTCTGCAAAAAACCCGGGCCTGCCCTGGCGACCGGCCGAGGAGCCTGCATGCCGCTCCCATAAGAGAGGGGATCTATTCTTTACCTTCTCAATGCATCACATTTAAAATCCCATTAGACATGAGGATGGGCTAATCTGGACATGCATTTAAGGAAATAACTGTCTAAGGACCTGGATGTGTGGATGCAGTCATCAGACCGGATTCTGAAAATCCATAACACTACCCCTTCCTATCACAGACTCATCCCGAGTCGTCCAACAGCTGGAGACATTGGTTAATATAATATATTTTTTTACAACATTGCAATTAGCACTACCGTGTGACATGCAGAGTGAAGTTACCACCCAACATAGTACGGTTTTAACATCTACCCTTACAGTGTGTGCGACAATTTAAACTACATATGTCCCACCTGATGCGTTGGGAACTACCTAACTGACTCACACAGACAACCTTATTGCTGCACTGAAATGCCGGAATTTTTAAACGACAACACATAACGGTGGACTTTAATAATCTACACAACTACACAACTATATAACAAACTTCTGACCCCAGGACTTGCAGAAATTCAGAAGAGCAAGCTCAAATGAGCTAAGATCTTCGTCCTCTTAATGATGACGTCATAAAACGAATATGACGTCATTGTGATGTATCAGGTTTTGCGATAAATTATCTGTGAGCACTAATGCCGGCTTGATTCCCGCAAACAAAATTCAAACATCTTGGCCTAGTTTCGAGGATAATGGTATAGGCGATTTCCATTAGCGGCGATATTTATGACGTCAACTTTTTTCTTGGAAGAATTTTAAAATGGGAGATGGTTACTGCCTGCGCGTGGGCTTTCTGCATATACATGGCAATTTTCACGAAGATCTGATTAAACTCTGGGTTGTGAAACAAAAAATGTCAAAAATAGGAATGACGTCATAAAAATTGATATGACGTCATAGTGATGTATTATATGTGCGGTAATAATCTCTGCTAATGCCCTGTTCGATTCCCGCAACAGAATCAAAAAGCTGCCCTAGTTTCGGAGATAATTTTTTAGGCGATTTCCATTAGCGGAGATATTTTGACGTCATAACTTTTTTTCTAGGAGGAATTTTCAAATCGGAGATCGTTATTGTCTGCATAGGGTATTTTTACATATATATGCCAAGTTTCAAGAAGTTTCGATGAAAACTGTAGGCTGTGAAACAAAAAAGTCCACAAGAAGAAGTTGAAGAACAACAACGTGAGTAAGACTTAGAGATCCTCCACGAGGATCTAAAAAGTCC
>CM068956.1:90951277-90970891 GCA_035128595.1 Eptatretus atami | reverse complement strand
ATCTTAGCTCATTTGAGCTTGCTCTTCTGAATTTCTGCAAGTCCTGGGTCAGAAGTTGTATATAGTTGTGTAGTTGTGTAGATTATTAAAGTCCACCGGTTATGTGTTGTCGTTTCAAAAATTCCGGCATTTCAGTGCAGCATAAGGTTGTCTGTGTGAGTCAGTTAGGTAGTTCCCAACGCATCAGGTGGGACATATGTAGTTTAAATTGTCGCACACACTGAAGGGTAGAGTTAAAACGTACTATGTTGGGGGTAACTTCACCTGCATGTCACACGGTAGTGCTAATTGCAATGTTGTAAAAAATATATATATTAACCAATGTCTCCAGCTGTTGGACGACTCGGGATGAGTCTGTGATAGGGAATGGGGTAGTGTTATGGATTTCAGAATCCGGTCTGATGACTGCATCCACACATCCAGGTCCTTAGACAGTTATTTCCTTAAATGCATGTCCAGATTAGCCCCATCCTCATGTCTAATGGGATTTTAAATGTGATGCATTGAGAAGGGTAAAGAATAGATCCCCTCTCTTATGGGAGCGGGCATGCAGGATCCTCGGCCGGTCGCCAGGGCACGGCCCGGGGTTTTTTGCAGGACGATTCGTGTGCCAATTTTGGTGTGGGCGATTCGTGTCATGTCGTGGTGTCGGAGCGGAATATTTTCACTGTCTGAGATGACTTTGCCGGAAACGAAGTGATGCGGTTTCCGCCAAAGTTAGCGGGCTACGTGAGGGGTCAGGGCCAATCGGAGCACCCAATTCAGGTGATGACGCTTCGCTTCGGGGTGGCGTCGCCCCACGCTGCAAGTCCTATAAAGATCGGAGTGGTCCCTCCGCCTTTCTCTCGCTCTGGCCTCGCCCTGGTCTCTCTGCACGACCCGCCTCCTGCTGCCTGGACTCCGCCTCTCTCGCTCTCGCCTCGCCCTCGTCTCTCTGCACGACCTGCCTCCTGCTGTCTGGACTCCGCCTCTCTCGCTCTCGCCTCGCCCTCGTCTCTCCACGGCCCGCCTCCTGCTGTCTGGACTCCCCTCTCTCTCTGCCTCGCCCTCGCTCTCTGCACGACCCGTCTCCTGCTGCCTGGACTCCGCTCTCTCGCCTCGCCCTCGTCTCTCTGCACGACCCGTCTCCTGCTGCCTGGACTCCGCTCTCTCGCCTCGCCCTCGTCTCTCTGCACGACCTGCTCCTGCTGCCTGGACTCCGCTCTCTCGCCTCGCCTCGTCTCTCTGCACGACCCGCCTGCTGCCTGGACTCCGCCTCTCGCTCTCGCCCTCGTCTCTCTGCACGACCCGTCTCCTGCTGCCTGGACTCCACCTCCTCGTCTCCACCCACACGATGTGACCCCACCCACCTACCTGGTCCCGCCTAGCACTCCATCCACCATCCACGCACTCTGGACTCTGCCCCTCCTCCACTCAAGCCTCTCCTTCATGCCCATGGTCTCCACACGTGCTGCTGAAGCCAGAGACAACGCGCCAGCTGTCGGGTACCGCACCATGGACCCCCCCCCAAAAAAACCGTATTGGTGGCCGCGTTCGTGCAATCAAGTACAAAGGTACCGAGATCGTAGCCTCAACTCCTCTCCCTTCTTGTTGCAATACTTTCTCTTCATCGGGTTTTCTGTGTCTGTGTCTGTGTGTGTGCGTGTGTGTGTCTCCTGGCGCCTGTCTGCTTAAGTAAGACTGCAGAAGATCGTTATTGTTATCATTATTATTGTTATTAATTTTGCGTTAAGTCTGCTTCAAACTTCAGCGTCTCCTTCCAAATCCTTCTTAGATGTTTTGTAGAAATATTTTGTGCCATCCTTCCAAATATTGACCGAGGGTTTCGCATCTGCTCCATACGATGGAACAAGGAGGAGAGCCTTCACGGCTATGCTGGCCAGACATTCAAAGCGGTAGTGTAGTTGTGCGAGAAGATGATCCAGAAACTGTATGGCCAAAGCTTTTTGTAGTTGTCCGATGGCGAATCGGCCGCAATATTCATCCTCAACGTTTGCCAACTACAGTTTAGTGGCATAAAAGTTTGTACATCCACTTTAGCTGCCTGATTTTCTGCTTTAGTGAACCATTCGTTGAATTTCTCATAGATCTCATTTGGGACAGCACTAACCATATTTATGACTGTTCTGACTGTACCGTAGGCACTGATAACATCTTGATAATGGGCTTGCAAATTCTGGCTCAGAGTGTTGGCGTAGGGCAACACAGTTGCGCAGTACCACCATGCCAATGATGAATTTAAACTGTTATTGAAGCCCGTAATGGCCCTGCTTGTTTGTGCGTCACCATTGTAGGTGACATCAGAAGATATGTCTGCGAGATTCCTCAATGGCTTCGTAGTTGTCCATGATCTTGACGATGGCATCATGTCGTTGGACAAACCTGGTAGTGCACACATCTACGAGTTTATTGTCGTCGCCGTATAGTTTTGCAGTCCATTGCACGACATTAGAGTTTTCGTTTCGGTGAATACTTAGGGAAGATCATCACCTCCTCTGACACATCCATGACGATTTTGATGAAGCCATTTTACTTCGGTTTTCCTGAGGCAAGATTCAAACAATGGCTGTGACATCTACAGCACAACAAAAGGGAAATGGCCGAATGTGTCCGATGAACGTGATCTCTGCTGTCACCGCGAGTTACACCGAGTATTTTGAACTAAGGAAACACGGTGTGGCTTAAGGCAAGTTTATTTTTTACGATTTGGCAGAAATGGAGATTTCGGCCGATTTTAACATCCCCAACTCAGCGAGTGAGCAGCGTCTAAATAGGCCTATGTCTCCTTCGGTTGGTCAGCTCGTCCTGGCCTAGCCAGTGTATGCTAATGGCTATCTGATCGATCCATACATCCATCGACAAATCGTAAGCAAACTTCGTATTTACCTCAACATAATGTATCTGATATTTTGCAGCACTTCGCTACTTCAGGATTTCTTCTTCTCCTACGTCTTCCTCTTCTTCTTCATCCGTATTTCTTCTTCTTCCTCCTTTCCTTCTTCTTCTTATATTTCTCCGTCTTCTTCTTCTTCTTCTTCTACTCCTACTCCTACTTCTACTTCTACTTCTACTTCTACTTCTTCTTCTTCTTCTTCTTCCAGAGCCTGTAACCGACCTCGAATCAACCGCCACGCCTTCAACTTCAGAGATCACCGATTAAAAAGGAACAATTTGATTTATCGGTGGGAATATGGCTGAAAGCACGTGACTCGTGGATAGCCGACCAATCATATCGCTCATTGCAACCGGTGATCTCGTGTGGCGTCCTGTCCACTAAATTACTTAACTTAATGGTGTCTTAGCCACGGCACCCCACGGCTATATTTTTTTTAAACATTTCATCGATCTTTAAACACATTTCCTGCAGTGGTGGATGATATTAAACTCTCGCTTACAAAAAATGTGGCGAGTTTTTGAAAAAAGGGCATTGTGGTCCGAGAGGAGCAGGCATACACCACTCCCCCACCCTCGACCCCACCCTACCCCACCCTCGACCCCACCCTAAGACCCCACCCTCTATCCCACCCTCCGATCACACCCCCCGACCCCACCCCTCGACCCCACCCCTCGACCCACCCCTCGATCCCACCCTCGATCCACCCCTCGATCCCACCCCTCGACCCCACCCCGACCCCACCCCTCGACCACCCTCGATCCCACCCCTCGACCCCACCCCTAGCCCCACCCCTCGATCCCAGCTCTCGACCCCCCCTCGATCCCACCCTCGACCCCACCCCTCGATCCCCCCTCGACCCCACCCCTCGACCCCACCCCCTCGATCCCACCCCTCGATCCACCCCCAGACCCCACCCCTCGATCCCACCCCTCGACACCACCCCTCGATCCCGCCCCTCGACCCGCCCCTCGACCCCGCCCCTCGACCCCGCCCTCGACCCCACCTCGACCCCACCTCGATCCGTGCATGCCATGTATTTATACTGTGACAATGCTCTGTGGGGTGGGGTCGGTGGGCGACAATGCTCGATGGGGACAATGCTCGATGGGGACAATGCTCGATGGGGACAATGCTCGATGGGGACAATGCTCCATTTCATCAAAGCTCCTTTTCCTCCTTCGTATGAAGCACAAGGCTGCGGATAGCGTCTTTGGCTGAAGGCGCGGCTGTGCTGCTGTTGCAGTGCCCCTATTACCAGTACACGAGTACTCATTTTGCCGACCTCTGAAGGATGACAGGCTCAGTCAACCCCACCTGGTGTTAATTCAATGTGTGAAACAGGGCTCTAACTCGGGACCCTAAGATCCCAAGCCAGCCACCCCAACCGCTAAGCCAATACCAGGCTTCTCCATCGAAGTTAAGGTTGCAGAACATCGTCCAAGCTGAGGTTGCATGTGTTGATGAAGTGAAAAAATACATTCAGGAAACCTTTGGCACCACAACACATGGTATTTTACATCGGTTTTCACACCGCACGTGGGAAAAAAAATGATTGTGCCGTCACAATGGCGGACGTTATACGGATGCACTCGATGTCGAAGGAGGTATTGTAATTGTTGTATCACCGTCATGTTTTATTATTAACCTCCACAACCGAAAGTGAAGAAGGTTATGAGTTCACCCCTGTTTGTTTGTTTGTTTGTTTGTTACTTGCAAAATCGAAGATTTTTCAACTATTGGTTAGTCGATTATGTTTGTCTGTCTGTTTGTCTGTTTGTCACCTACAGGTCACAATTTTAAACCGATCTTCACGAAACTTCACCACATGGTAGTGTTTGTCATAGGGAAGAAGCCTATTGTTTTTGAGGTCAAAAGGTCAACAACATAGGCCAAAGGTCAACAACTTAGGTGAGATTTCTAAAATCCTCAATTTTCACCCGATTGACTTGAAATTTGAAGAGGATTTATATTTCAGGTCCCTGAATTCAACCACCAATTATTTTTGAGGTCAACATGGACCAAAAGGTCAACATAGTCTCAAGGTCAACAACTAAGGTGGTATTTCTAAAATCCTCAATTTTCATCTGATTGACTTGAAATTTGAAGAGGATTTGCATATCAGGGCACTGAATTCAACCACCAATAATTTTCAAGGTCAATATAGGC
The DNA here is from genome assembly GCA_035128595.1 of Eptatretus atami. Taxonomy (NCBI): domain Eukaryota; kingdom Metazoa; phylum Chordata; class Myxini; order Myxiniformes; family Myxinidae; genus Eptatretus; species Eptatretus atami. The sequence goes on along the minus strand of CM068956.1, from coordinate 90,965,829 downwards.
CAAAAGGACAACATAGCAGTACTCCATCAAGCTGTGGATGATGGTCTTTTAGGTGGATAAGAGTTCAGGTGTGCCAAGGAAAGACTTTGCACAACCTTCCTTGGAGGCCAACTGGCTTTTGCTTTGGAGGCCAAATTAGAAGTGTAGTTTGCCCAAGAAAGACCATGGCTAATAATGAGGCCAAAAAGTTTGAATGACTGAACTTCTTCAAGAGGTTTTTTTAAGGAAGTATATGGGAGGGCTCACAAGCTGGTCCTTCTTGAGAGACAGAGTAAGAGTGTGAGATTTGTCGGGAATGAAAGACATTCCAAGTCTTGGACCAGCTCATTGTTTTATCAAGTCTGCAGAGAGGGAAGAGGTTGCTGCATACCTATCTGAAGGATGAGGGATGTTACGGTAGAAGGCGGAGTCATCAGCAAAGAGAGAATGACGATTTTACAGTCAGAGAGATCGTTGATGAACACTAGGAATAGGAGGGGAGGGGGCCCAGAACAATGCCTTGGGATACTCACTTCGGCCTTCGCAGGGAGTAGAGATAGAGATGAGAGGATTCTATTGAGAGCCACACAGTGGTCACAAGAGTAGAGGAAGCCAGCAAGCCCAAGTGTGCAGTTGGCCTTGGATGCCATAGGCAGAGAGTTTGTAAAGCAAGGCGGGATGCCAGACTGTATCGAATGTTCGAGATATTCTGGAGAGATGGCTCTGATCTTAAGTCTGACACTAAGGGCCTCCATCCATTGTTGGGAAAGCAGAAATAGCATGTGCAAGGTAGAGTGACCTCGTCCGAGTCCAAAGTTGAGGTTGGACTCAGACCAGGTCACTCTACCTTGCACAGACGAGGTCAGTTGGTGGATGTTAAAGATACCACGTGGGTGTCCTTTGCAAAGAATAGGTGAGCTATCACCGTCACCCTGGTGGCCGGGTCCAATTTCTGCTCTCACCCTCGAGACCATTTTCAGACCTTTACACCTTTAATGCGCAAACTCCACGCACCCTCAGGGTGGGGACGAGGCGATTGGGGGGGATGAAGCCTCAGTTTACTATGTAAATATGTCTATTCATTATATGATGTTTGAACGTCACTTATACCGTGAGTATATCTATTAATTCCGTCCAGCAATTACATACTATTCTATCGGAATGTACTTTTTAGAGCTTTAGATCCTTTTTAGACCCTATAGACCCCATACACCACCCCTTAGACCCCCCCACCCCAGAAACCCCACAGACCCTTTAGACCCCTTACACTCCTTAAGACCCTTCAGATCCTATAGACCTTCACACCATTTACACCCTTAGACCATTTAGACTAAGCTTAAATGTGCAAACTCCATCCACCCTCAGCATGGGGACCGGGGAGGCGTGCAAGGGCAAGTGAAACCTTACAACCTTTACACCCCTTCATACCTATTTCGTCCTTTTAAAGACCCTTCAGAACCTTAATGGACCCATGTAGAGGAGAAGGAGGACATTGTGACCATACTCTGTGCATAGCGTTGGTGCTGCCTAAGCAGTCTCCTTGGTTATTGGACACAATCCTGGACGGGTCGTCACTCCGACACAGTATACCAGCAAGCTGGCACCCATTTTGCCGACCTCGGAAGGATGGCAGGCCGAGTTAACCCCACCTGGTATTAATTCAACAGCTGAGTGGGATTTGAACTCATGACCCTGGGATCCAAAGCCCACCACCCTAACCATTAAGCCAACACCAGGCATACCCATGGAGGTATATCTATTAATTATGTACTGTTTTAACGTGACTTCGACTGTGACAATGTCAATGAATTACGTTTTATTGGACCGTGCTTATTTCTATTAATTCCGTTACATACTGTTGAAATGTAACTTTTAGACTTTTAGACACCACAGACCCTTTAGACTCTTTACACTCCTTTAGATGTCATAGACCCTTTAGATACTTTTAAGACCTTTTGGACCAAGCGTAAATGAGCAAAGTCCACCCATCCTCAGGGTCACTACGGGGTTGGGGGTGGGGGAAGGGGTGAAACCTCGACCAATGTGAGTATGCCTATTGAATACGTACTGTTTGAATGTCACTTGGACCGTCATTACATCTATTAATTACATACTATTCTATTGGAACGTACTTTTTTTTTTTTTGACTTTTAGTCTCTTTGAGACCTTTAGACCTTTACAGCCCTTAGACACTTTTAGGACCCTTTAGACCGAGCTTAAATGGGCAAACTCAACCCACCCTCAGGGTGGGTATGGGGTTGAAACGTTGATCGACCCATATGAGTATGTGTATTAATTACATATTGTTTGAATATGATTTGGATTGTGCCGACATCTATTAATTCTGTTACATACAATTGGAACATAACTTTTAGACCACTTCGACCCTTTACACCCGTTAGACATTTAAAGACCCTTAAGACTCCTTTGACCCCGAGGCCCTTTAAAGAGCCATTAAACCCTTTCCACCTCTTAGACCCTTTAATGAGTCTTTAGACCCCTTAAACCCTTCATACGAATTTTAGACCCTTTAGACCACTTAGACTCTTTACATCCCTTGGACCCCTAGGCCTTTTACACCCTTTAGACCACTTTGACCTTTACAATCTTTACACCCCTTCATACCTATTTAGTCCTTTTAAAGATCCTTCAGAACCTTAAGATCCCTTTATACCCCTTAGACCCTTTATAGCCCCTTTATACCCCTTAGACCTTTAAGACCCTAGACTCCTGAGATATTTTCGACCCCTTAGACCTATACATGCTTTAGACCACTTCGACTCACCCATTCACACCCATTTAGACCCTTTTAAGATAATTTAGACCTTCACACCATTTCTACCCCTTAGACCCCTTCATACACATTTAGACCCTTTGGAGACCTATATTCCTTATTCGACCCTTTGGACACTTTTCAGGCCTATAGACTTTTTAATACCATTTAAACAATTTAAGAACCTTTGGACACTTTGAGACCATTTGGTCACTTTAGACCCCTTCTACTATTTTGCTCTTAGACCCCTTTTGACTCTTTAAAACTCTTAGACCATTTAGACCTTTTAACCACTTCAGACTCCTTTAGGATCCTGAATAATCTTAAGACTCCGAAGCCCCTAAATACACTTAAGACTGTTTTAGACCTTTTAAGACCCTTAATACACTTTAGACCCCTTAGAAAATCGAAAAAAATCCCCCCAAAAATAGTTTTGATATTTTTGTGTGTGATTCGTGTCACATCAGAAGTTGCAATGACGAATCGAAACCTAAATCCCAAAGCGAAACTCATCGTCATCGTCGTCATCATCATCATCATCATCATCATCATCATCATCATCATCATCATCATCATCATCATCATCATCTTGTCTATGGAGGTGAAGGTAGTCCTGTAGATCTTCTGGTCTGCACTATGGATGGTACTTGGTTAATTTGATGGTTAGTGCAGGATGTGGTGCTCATGATTAAGTGATGGTCAGTGCAAGTGGAAATGCTCATCCCACCAAACCTTGTCTTATGCTCATCCCACCAAACCTTGTCTTAACCCTGTTTGGAAATTGACGAAAGCAAAGCTATGGTGAGTATAGAGAGTGGGGGCGGGTTGGGGCTGAAGAAGCCATGTGGAGAGGCACAAGTGCCTGGAGGTGGTTAGTTGACATGGAAAGAACTTCGGTGATCTTCAGTCAGGTGGTAGGCTCAAAAAGTGCCTAAATCGCTTTCCCAGCCGAGCTTCCATAATTTCACCTTCGCTCCCAAGTCGTACTTCAGAGGTACAACAAGCATGGATTGGAAATATTAGATGATGGAACGGAATGAAGTTGCCAAGGTTCCCGGCTCCACCGACTGTGATATCTGCTCACTGAATATTTAAGCTGAATTCCACTTTCTACCATACCAATACTGCACACTCCAAAAAAAATTGCTCATTTTAGGTGAGACATCTACAGTTGCGTTGGAGATGGGTACCCCACTGATGTAAACTATTTGCTTGGTACACATATATAATTATCCAGATGGTACAAAGCTGGTGCACTTATCTTTCAGCTATCTCATGTGGAATTGATACCTGGCCCAACTCTAAACTGGCAGATTGATGCTTCATGGGCATGTCCTTATAAAACACATTAAAGCTGTGTCTGCTCTGTAATCTCAGCTGACCTGGAAGCTACTTGTCTTGCACATTGATCCTCAAGCCGAGCCTGTGTCTGCTTTGTAGTCTCAGCTGACCTGGAGGCTGCTTGCCTTGTACGTTGATGCTCAAGCCAAGCTTTTGTCTGCTTTTGAGTCTCAAGTGACTTGTAGACTGCCATTCTCTTTGCATCAGATTTGTTTCTGCCCATCAGGTGTCTTTTTGGTGGCATGTGGCAGTATTTATAATGCAAGTAAGGTGGGTTAAGATATTTCTTAAAGGGGAACCTTTAATATGCCTGGTGTTAGCTTAATGGTTAGGGTGGTGGGCTTGGCTGATTCAAATCCCACTTGGCTGTTGAATTAATACCAGTGGGGTTGACTCTGCCTGTCGTCCTTCTGAGAAAATGAGTGCCAGCTTGCTGGTATCCTGTGTTGGAGTGGAGACCTGTCCAGGATTGTGCCCAATACCCAAGTAAACTGCTTAGGCAGCACCAATGCTCTGCACAGAGTATGGTCCAAAAAAAACTTCAAACCAACTAACTCTAACCATTACCTAGACTCAATGCAACTAACTCAAACCATTACACCACTGAGGCAGGATGTATGTGTTTTGTATAAGTATGAGATTTGGCTTTCTGGCTGGAGTGCATTTGCTTGTCATGGTGGTTGCATACCTCAATCAATGTTCTGTTGATTTCATCCATTGTTCTACCTGTTCCCCAACGCAGATGGACACACCTTCATGAGCAAGCCAATTTTGTCAATCTGCATGTGTATTAGTTTGACAAGCTTTTTTCAGTGTGTATTTTTGACTTTGGGCCAAAGTACATGTGCTTAGCTTTGTTAAATGTTTGTTTAACCTTTTTTTCTTCCAAAAAGGTGCCTTTCAACAGAGATGATCAATCAACAGTATGACTGTGCATTTTGACCCCGTGGGCTAAGATGTATGTGTTTTTCTGTGACCACAAGCTAAGGACAAAGGGCCAAGGTACATGTGTATTAGTTTGACAAGGTATATTATTTTGATGGAGTACTTGATCTTAGGAAGGGACTGTATGTGCTGGATGATGATATGTACCATACTCTCTTCAGTGTGTTGGTGCTGCAGAAGCAATGTCCTGGCACAGGGTTATGGTGAATGGTTTGCCACTTACTGCCTTCCCAAGTTTTCTTGGAATTTGGCAAGGGTGCCGGTGATAGCTTGCCTACTCTTTGCAAAGGATATCATTGGATCTTCAATGTCCACCTACCCAACCAATGCTGGCAGATGGGTTGCACAGTTAGAGTCCATCCAAGGCTGGGAAACAGGTTTATATTTTAGGCCTTATACATGCAAGCATGGCAACTGCCATAAAACGATGATGATGATGATGATGATGCCTACTGCTTGACTGAAGATCACCGAAGTTCTTTCCATGCCAACCTTCCACCTCCAGGTACATATCCCTCTCAACATCACTTCTTCAGCCCCAACCCACTCCCTCTCTCTATACTCCCCATAGCTCTGTTTTTTGGTCATTTCCATTCACTATTTCTCACAGCATTTCATTCTGGTTTGCCATTTGATGATCGGTAAATCAGTAGTTTCAGTTTCGCTTTGGGATATCAGTTTTAATTTGTCATTACAACTTATGATGCAATGCAAATGGTGCATGAAAAAGGTCATCAAAAACGATTTTGGGGGGGATGTGTTGGGGGATTTTCTTAGGAGTCTAAAGTACCACATGCAATGCTGATAGCGGTCATCATATAAATTTCAAGACCCAATCACGTCCTTACCCATAATTAGAGGGAACAACCATTGTTTTGGAGCTTGTCAGTGTGTACTTATTTGTCTTCACTTTGTTGATATGTCCAGGAAGATATCAACCAAACATTAAAATACAAAGTCAGACTTTTGAATATCTACAAAGGAAAAAACCAGAACACATACTTTCAAATAAAAAGTACAATAATGAAAATGGCAGTGGATCAAATGCAATGTTTTTATTTGCATCATTCAACAGAATCAACATGAATGAAAAACAGACATTAAATAAACAACCCAGTTTTAGATCAGTGATAAGAAATCTGATTATGATATGAGGGATGGTCAAAGGTTTTGAGAATGGGATGTTAATAATACCAGATCTATATGAATAGAAAATCGGTGAAAGATGCTGCATGGGAAAAGCAAAAGAACTTGGGAAATTATCAAAATTGCTTTGAGGTTTTGGGAGAAGTTGTATAATAAAACTGTAAGCTTTTGTTCACACCTCTTGCATTGTAAGAGAAGGAATGAATAAGATCTGAGGAGTAAACCTTATTTAATACAGTAGCACAAACAAAAATGTTTGAAATGAAGAAAGGTAGATTTTTGTAATGAAAGACTGCAAAATCCCCAAAAAATTGTTTTTACATTTGCAAAAACATTTATGGCTAATCCCCCCCCCCCAAATTTTTTGATTGGTGAGGAAAAACCAAAATCAAACAGTGATTATTGAACAAACAAAACACATTTAAAATGTTAACACATATTGCCACATTTCTTTGTGAAAGACAATGGAATATTTAACACCCACAAAATGATTTGATCATATTAGTTGGTTTTATCCCATTTGAAGGATCTGTGATGATGTACAACATGTTCTCTTCACACGCATGGTATCTACGAAGAGTCAAAAGTATTTTGCTGTGAAATCCAGTAGATTAGGGTGTGAGGTGCTTCAAAAATTCATGAAGAATCTCCACTGCCCCTAGACTGAGTCCAAAAGATCTGGAAGGTGAATTTCACTGTAAACATGCAATTGCATGAGACAACACATGGGCTGCAGTCATACAGTCACACAACCCATGAGTTCCTAGTTTCAAGCTGAAATCACGATATATTCTCTCAATGTCCACCAAAGAATGGCAGTCCTTGTTGCAGGGTCATGTAGAACAGTAGGTTATCATTAGTTTTGTACACAATGATGCAGGGCAAATCGTTGCCTTTCAGACTTCCATTTTTAGATCTGTTTGCCATTTCTTTCCCTCGTAGACAAGTAAAGGCTTTTCTGTTCGTGTATGCCAAACTAGTACCTAGAAGTAGTTCGAAAAAACAAACCATCACCCCGAGAGTTATTGGCCAAATCCAATAAGCAAGTCACATCTAAAATTTCGGATTAACGGGATAGAGAAATGCTGTCCAAGCAAAACGTGAATTTTCGGTGCAGAAATCAAAACAACAACTGCTGATAAATCAATAGGTTATCAATAAATACTCACAAGACAATGATAGGTTTAATTAATCAGAGGGTTAATAAAATAATAAATGAGAGAAAATTGACAAGTGAGTGAACAAGCTTCAATTTTAAAGCAACTCCTGTAGCAACTTAAAGCAACTACATATTTTCTCTTGTAAATGGGTAAGTTAAAAAAAAAAGTTACCTTTGTACAGTTTTGAGCTTTTGGTTCCAGCTCACCAAGTGTTACCAGCTGACGTAACAGATCACTCTCTTGCCAACCGGGTTTTGCACCATGGAACGGGAAGTATGCACTTCGCCGAGCCAAGAGTAACCGAAGGCTAACGGCAAAACCTGCCATATCAATAGCAAATGGGCGTTGTGGAGCAAATTGCGACCGCCAGCCAATTACATGACCCGATGCATTCACCAGGGGGGACTCAAATCGAAGCCCCCCAGCAAAACCTACTGGCCAGACAGAAACACGTCTGGTGTAGCGCATCTGGAGAAAGGAGGAGAAAGGAGGAGAAAGGAGGAAAAAGATAGAAAATAACATAACAGGTAACATTCTCAGTTTGATTCATTAACTTGAGGACCCACAAGTTAAAAATAAAAAATAAAAAAAAATAACTGTTTTGGCAATCTGCCTGCAAGTAGGGAAACTTTAAGCAAGTTATTATTATTTTGTATGCAGCCTCTGGCTGCATCATTGCTGGGAGTGCAGGTGTGCCACTGATGCAGTGCCCCGTTTCCAGTAATCTGGTACTCATTTTTCCCACCTCAGAAAGATAACAAGCTGAGTCAACACAACTGGTGTTGCTTAGGCCTAAGTCACATTTGCTCTACGGCGAGGATACGGCGGCCATACACCCTCTGAATTTACAAACGTCGGCGGCTGCAGAGTTTCTGCGGTGGCCTCAGGGTGACCCTACGCCGTTTGGCTATATTTTACAGGCCGTAGGGGTCGCCGTGGAATATAAGCGCGGAGTTATAACTTTTTCATTTCTACGTTCGCCGTAGCAATTCGACAAGCCGAAACAAAAGAACTGGTTTAAAAAGAAAAAAGAAAAAAAAAAGAACCCACTCGTTACCGTCCGTCTGGCCGCACGTTCGCCTTAGGGCACACCTGTGGTCGCCTTGCGGGCACCTTGCGTCTGCCTTGAAAATTCTATGGCCGCCGCAGGAACGCCCTAAGGTCACCGTGCGACATCAAATCAAAGACCGTACAGCACCCCACGTTTCGGTCTCCACAATTTATAAATACCCGTGCGGCTCCCCGAAAAATAAAAACATATGTGACTGCTACATTGTGTGACCGTGGAAATACTGCGGCCGCCTATAATTGGTAGTGGCCGTAGATTTTGTAGACCCCACGGCCGCCGTGGCAAATGGACTGACCTATCAGTATGACAGGAGCTCAAACTGAAGACCCTAAGATTTTAAGCCAGCCACCTTAACTGTTAAGCCAACACAAGGCTTTTTCGGCAAGTATCATAACCAAATACATAAATGCAGTAGATTAATAGAATTTGGGTGTTTATTATCATGGAATATGGATAAAACATCTCTTCTTGTCTATTCTCTATTCTGGTGTGACAGCTGGCTCCACCCCATTCTGCTGGTGGTGTTGCTGCCTATATCAAGAACTCCAATCATCACTGTCAATGGGCCAAAATAACCCCTCATTGCCGACTGGAATACTTCAGGCCATACAAACCATGACACAACTACTAATGTTTGTCTATGATGTATAATCTACAAAACGATGATGACTCCATATGTTCCTCTATTTCCGCGTACACGAATCAACTTATAACTATTCCTCCTGAATCTCTCTGGATCAACACATAACCATCTATCATCCTCATTGGTAGTTACTTCAAGTACCACCATGGCAGCTGGCTGTGTGTCAGCTCTGCAACATCCAGCCATGGCATCGCAGCTTAAAACCATTCTGTGACTCTGTGGCTGACTGGATTCGTAAATTTTCCAACCCGAATCTCGAAAACATCAAGCAATGCCATCCAGGAGATGGTTAATAACTAATTTTCAATTCAACCTCTTCTATTCCTCCGCTACTCCTGTTAGCTCCACTGACAATTTTATTTTCCAAGCTTACAAGTCTATGGCTATTGAGAACAATCACAATGCGGCAGAATTTGGCTGTTCACACAACCAAACTGCCAGGTTGCAAACTGACCTCAAAAGGATTGTGCTGCCATATTTACATAAGCAATATCTCTATCATCTATCTATCATCTCTCTCTCTATCTCTCTCTCTCTCTCTCTCTCTCTCTCTCTCTCTCTCTCTCTCCTCACACACACACATGCACTGGTTTATTCCATCCCATTTGCGGATATCATATCCATCCTCTCAGCACTGGTACATGAAATCCTGTGGCTAGGCAGTTGAGATCAAGCAGTTTGTTTTCTCAACAGGGAAGACCAAACCAAATGAGGGAAACCTTGTCACTCTGTAAGGATCACCACAAATGTGTGTCCATACTTAAGTAAGCCCCAAAACATTACTAGTATCTTGCTGAACTCTACAACCAATCTTCCTCACAGTCCTGGTGGTACCATGTCAAGTCCATATCTTGTGCAATGCTCTCCTTCCAACCTCTCACATATCTTAAACACCATCACCTCAGACTCTGCGTGGGACAAGTGTCAACTCTGTGTTTTCCTCCAAAACACAGACCAAAAGCTATCCCGCTCCATCCCCACCTGACCACCTCATACCCACTGCCTTAATGACTGTATTTTATACCTGAAAAGGCTCATCAATGACATAAGTACCCATGTTCTCAGATGCTGCTCTGCTGCACTTGCTTCTCCTCTGCTCTCTTCAACTTGTCCTTCTCCTTTGTCCACTCATCTGCCTGGAAATCATCTTATGTCACTCCCATTCACAAGAAAGGTGCAAATCAGATTCTTTCAACAACAGACGAGTGAGCTTATTTCCAATTATAAGCAGTTATCATCGCTGCCAATGCCAAACCTTTCCTTTTTTGACAGGCTGATCTCTGGCCATCATTTTCCATTCTGTCCTCGTCACTCAACTATGGACACGGTACTGCTTCTTTCTCAGTAATGGTGGAAAGTCCAAATCTCACACAAGAGGTCACATCTGTCTCATTGAACATACCTCAGGCAATTAATATAGTCTGGCATCCTGACCTGCTCACCAAGCACGATCATGCCAGTGGTATACAAGGTCCCCTTCATACCTGACTTTCTCACTGAAACTGTCATAGTCAACATGGCACTGTCAATGGAAAGACTTTCCTCTCCTCTTCCAGTGGTAGCTGGACTGCTCCAAGGCAGTGTCTTGGGCCTAGACTTGTTCCTAATATACATAAATGACCTCTCTGATGCTCCAGAAACCCTCTCTTCCATTTTTACATGACTCCACATTCTGCCATACAGTGGTACCAATCCTACCAACAGGCAACCAGAAGCCGCTTCACTTTTTGCCGACCTTTCATTGATAGGATGTTTGTTTGTCCAATATGGAACATGTCTTTCACTCCTGGCAACTCTTACAGTCTTACCCTGTCACTCTTGAAGGATCAAACAGACCTACCTATATATTTCCATGGTCAGCAAATGGAAGAGGTTCAGTCTCTTCAACTTCTAGTCTTCATCATCAGCCATGATCTCTCCTGCAGTGACCACATAGCAAATCTAGTCACCAAAGTCAGTTTATCATTCGTTCCAAGGCATTGCTTGAAAAATCATGGCTATGCAATGCTAAACTGTCAATGTCTTGAATGTTTCCATATCTATGCCTTCCGAGAACAAAATGTAGGGAATGTCCCACACCCACTTGATAACATTTCTGCCTTTCCTCCATTCTTGAAACAATGCCATGAAATGATTCATCATAAGAACACCCTGCCAAATATGTTGAATAAAGTAGATGAAGAACAACACAGTAGTCCAAGTCCCTATTAGCAGAAACAATTTGTAGACCTATGTGGGGAACACAGTCTTTTTGTGTGTAAAGAAAATCTTGCTGTCCTTTTAGTTTCATCATGATTATGCAAAGACTCTCATAGAAATATTATTGTTCACAGTATATCCTTGCAAAAAGCCATGTAGATAGTAAAATTCCGTAAACTTCCTAAGAGTAAAAAAAGTTCATCATTGTTCCTTCCATTCACTTTTATGGTCATGCGCTCATAATGTTTCGTTTCACAATACCAAAGAAACATTTATAATATGAATACGATTTCATACATTACATTACACTTTAGTTATTGTATTTCAGAACCAGTAATGTTAGGGTAACATATAGAGGCGTATATTTTTTCACAGTGGGCTGACAGTGCAGTTCAGAGGTTATGGAGTCACCTTTGAGCTGTCTAGTCTGATTCCTGACCCAACTAAAAAAGGTTATTATCCAGGTGCTTCATTGCAGGGCATTGCATTAATTAACACACCATACCTCAGGTGCACTATAAGCTGGGACCAAACTGCCAGCATTAAAGATGCCTTGGTGTCTTTTGATGATGAGGGGGTGAGTTGGCACCCTGTCCAAATTCCTGTCCGAAAATGGAGGCACACTGCATCAGCAGCACAACATCACCTCATTAATTATGCATCCAGTGGGACTAATTCCAAATTTATTCCTGGCTAAATTTGCATTTCAACCCGAATGACTGAACTCAAGTCAACACCACCATTTGTTCAGATTATTTTCTGACCAGTGAATGCTGACAATGCCACAACATTGTAGTGTGAATGCTAACAAAGACCAGCATTTAACAAATGTTAGATCACAAAAATTGACATTATCTTGAAATATTTTTAAATACTTTTAATTAGAAATGAACAGGATAGAAGATCATAAATATATGTGGAAAAATTACAGGCCCAGACCAGGAATTAAACCCAGGTCCTCTTCCCTGGCAAACTGAACCAGTGCTCAGCCATCTGAACTATCTGGGCATCCCACCAGCTGAGCAACGCAATTCTCGAACCAGTGCTCTGCCATCTGAACTATCTGGGCAACCCACCAGCTGAGCAACGCAATTCTTCCACATATACAAGTGCCACTCTCTTTCCCCCACTGCTTCCAGGGCACTCGCTGCCAACCATAGGAGCAGCTAGGGCCTGCTCTCGAGAGGGTCTTTGGTTTGCCAGAGGACCTGGGTTCGATTCCTGGTCTGGGCCGGTAATTTTTCCACATATATTTATGATGTTCTATCCTGTTCATTTCCAATTATATTACTATTCCCCCTGTGGTGTTTAATCACGGATATTGATGAGTCCCCCCATCGGTGGAAGACCCTCTCGAGAGCAGGCCCGAGCTGCTCCCATGGTTGGCAGAAAGTGCCCTGGAAGCAGTGGGAGAAAGAGAGTGGCACTTGTATATGGGGAAGAATTGCGTTGTTAAGCTGGTGGGTTTCCCAGATAGCCAGATGGCAAAGCACTGGTATGATTTGCCAGAGAACCTGGGTTTGATTCCTGGTTATGGTTTGCCAGAAGACCTGAGTTTCGTTCCTGGTCTAGGCCTGTAATTTTTCTACATATATTTATGATCTTCTGTCCTGTTCATTTCTCACAATATTACTCTGCCCCTTGTGGTGTTTAATAGCAGACATAGATGTGTCCCCCACACAGGAGGAAGACTCTCTCAAGAGCAGGCCCAAGCTGCTCCGATGGTTGGCAGCGAGTGCCCTGGAAGCAGTGGGGGGAAGAGAGTGGCACTTGTATATGTGGAAGTATTGCGTTGCTCAGCTGGTGGGTCGCCCAGATAGCAGAGCACTGGTATGGTTTGCCAGAGGACCTGGGTTCGATTCCTAGTCTGGGCCTGTAATTTTTCCACATATATTAATAAAAAATACAGTTAAATAAAATGATTTTCTAAATGAAAGTTTTGAGTTTCTCTCGGACTCAAAACTCGGAAAGATATGTTATCTTTCCGAGTTTAAGTTTCTATAACAGATATAACTGGAGCTGCTAGCAACTATCGAGGCTCCCAAGCAATACCAAGCTGTCGGGTTTGGGTTACATTCTTGACATGACAATAAACTGTCGGATTGGTGCTTCACAGGCAAGGCGTTGCATCACCAAGTGTTCCATCCTTCCTATGAATGTTAAGCTCGTGACCCATCTGCTAGCATGAGTTGGTGGATGTTAAAGAGCCATCTGTGTCTTTCGATGATGCATATGCAAGTTATTACTGGCAATGTGGCTAAATTCCAAGTTCCTGCTGTGACTGACTGCTGGAAAAGCAATGGAAAAATAGCTAGCATAATCCTTGCTTCAGCAACACTGATATTCTTTCCACAGAGTGTGGAAATGAGATGGAGAGACAGATAGATAGATCGATAGAGATAGGAATATGAATAAAACTTCCTCAGATTATGATACACTAATACGAGTACAACATAAAACACACTGAGACAATGGACTTTCAATCTCACAGCATGCTCAACACTAGAACGGTACTTGGTAGAGTGCATACCTCCACCATGCTGAACAGTTTATGTTTTGTATCCCACTGATAGGTCGGATCTGGATCTGGACCTCCAAAATCGAATTGGCTTGTTCTTGTCACCTACCCAACTCATCCATCAAGTTTCGTCCAAATCCGTCCACAACCTTTTGAGATATCATGCTATATATCGTTTTTGGTCTTATTTCTTCAATGAAGAATCACTTTAAAAACTTTAAAATTCTCGTATCCAGATCCAGATTTAGATCTTCACCAAAATCGAATTGATTCATCCTCGTCATACACCCAACTTGTCCACCAAGTTATGTCCGAAGCGGTCCATAACTTTTTGAAATATCGTGCAAAAGACACCATGGAATGTGAGATATTTGAGATATATATATATATATATATATACAGTATATATATGTCGTTTTTGGCCCTATTGAAAAATCACTTTAAAAAGTATAGTATCCAGATCCGGATCTTCACCGAAATCAATAATTTCGTCCTTGTCACATACCCAACCTCTCCACCAAATTTCGTTCGAATCCATCCACAAATATTTGAGATATCCTCCTGTCGTACTTCCTGTCCTGTCACAGTCAATGCGTGGCTCTTCATAGAATTCTCTCATCTATTTCCGTCCAGGCTATAGTTCCTCAAGATAGTGTTCTTGGTCCTGTGCTTTTCCTGGTTTTCATCATTGATCTCTCAGATTCCCTGAAAAATCCTCTATCTCTTTGCTGATGACTCCACCCTCTGCCACACCATCTCTCATCCCTCTGATCGGCAGG
>CM068956.1:90927469-90942232 GCA_035128595.1 Eptatretus atami | reverse complement strand
ATGCGGAACGTGTGTCATACGCCGAGTACGTCGAGAAATTTTCAACATGCTGAAAATTTATCGGCGTACTCGGCGTATGACGACGTATGCCAGCGTACTACGATGTATGCCAACGTACTACGAAGTATGCCAGCGTGCTCTTAACGTATACAAAACTTACCCATAACGTATTCGACGTGTGGCCAGCTTGTGTCGGCAAATTTTTCATACGTCGGCATACGCTGGCTAAAACTCAAGGTGTGACAGCGGCTTCACACTTCGATGTCTAGTGCGGTTATGATTTGAATCGTCGAGCCGCAGCCTATTAATAGCCTACGCCACGTGATCGCGGCGATACGCTGCCGCGCTATGCATAAGTTAGACTATCGTTGGGCATAGGTTGTGAACGCCGACAACACGCTCAGCATTCGTTGGTATAAGTTATCTATATGTGATTGAAACGTTCTGTTTCAATCACCACGTTCTGTTTCATTGAAACGTTCTGTTTCAAAACGTTCTGTTACGTTACTAATACGTTATGCAAGTCCAACACGTTATTATATGCCCAAAACTTAAAAAACATCAATAGTTCAGCGTACGCCAGTCCGTTACATACATTTTGAGACCTTGCCATACGCTGGCTAAAACGTCAAGGTGTGACAGGGCCCTTACCTCCTGTATCTCTCTGCTATATACCTTACCTACAAAGCTTGACTCTCAGGCACATATTATCTAGCCCAGCTTTATTTACTCCTTGCTGTTTCTTTACTTCCTCCACTCGGACCTGGATCTGCTCTATGCGATATTCTAGATGAGGCCGCATTTACACAACCATCCACAATTCTCCCCCCACAAAAACGAAACAAGTAAAAAAATAGACATGAAAAAAATTGAAAGACCATGTCGAGATGGAATTCCAAAAAAACAACCAAACAAGGTAGGAAGGAAGGAATGACACCACAATATGACACAACAATCCTTTACGCATTGCCATGGTGTCAAGGTAGATGTGGCCTTTTACAGATTGCCATCACAACATATTTTGACATTTTTCCATTTCAATCCCACAACAAATAAAATACTCAATTACACAAATCCACACTACAAATATACAACTCCCTCTCAAATAGACATTCATGCAATTGTTGCCATTGCCACACAGTCACCTAGATGACAAAAATGTCAAAAGATGTCGTGGTGGCAATCAGCAAAAGGATTGTCATGTCGTATGGTGTTGTCATTCCTACTGTAAAACCCTGGCAATGGATAAAAGGAATTTAGTGTCATACCTTCCTTGTCATCTCTTCCTACCTTGTTGGGTTGGTTTTTTGACATGCCATCCGAATATTTTTTAAATGTTCTTTTCTGACTTGTGTGTGTTGTATATGTGTATATATATTATATATATATATTATATATATATATATATATATATATATATATATATAATATATATTATACATATATACATATACATATATGTATATGTGTATATGTAGTATTACCTCTTGAAAGAGTTGCACACTGTACGTGTTGTCATCATCTGCAAAGTAAACCACATCACGTAGCTCTGGTTGTGTAACGGGACTATTGTTGTGGCTGTTTTGACTGTGATGGTTCGGAAGATTTCGCAGCCAGCGTAATGCCGCATTCCGTTGAAATGTCCCACGTGGGAAACGATTCCGAGAAGCATCATTCTGCATGTTAGGAAAAGAGGAATCGTACTGTATCATGTCAAAGAGATGTATTTTCATATTTTCAATAAGTCCCACAAGTCCAATTTTCAATCATAAGCTTTAATGTCACATATATTTCACAACCAAAGCTCAGGAAAGCTCGACATGGCTGCCTCCACGGAAATCAGCAGGGAAATAGCTGAAGGTTCATTTGCAGCTTGATTGTGAGTTATATACAGTATTCCATGCAAGGATGTAAAGTGAGAGATCGGATAAAGATCCAATTTAGAGTAATGTTGTTTTTGAAAGTAGTGTTAAATTCCCCTTTAAGCAAGGAAGGTCGAAGGGTTGGCAGACATGTTTTGCAAACTCCTGATTATAATTTATTTTGCATTTTAACTCAATATTTTCATTTAAACTGACCTTTGGGCGGTATGCAACTGGTGTGGAGGCATTCAGGTGCGTATTTTGGAGGCCTAGTGACGCAAGCAATGTGGTAACAAGGGAGGTGCGTTGTGCCGCATCTTCCACAAGCACCCAGTGCAAGTTTGGGATAAGTAACAGTGTTTGCCCCAAACGTGTCAGTTCCGCCTTTTGTACCAAACGTGCATATGTTGGAGTCACCACATAAATAATTGGAAGACCAGGCTGCCAATTTAAAGGGATATATTGCAGAGCAGCAGGATGAGAGCTCAAGTTAATAATGGGTTGTTGGACATGGGCTGGATGATGTGATGGCACATTGGTGACAGGAACTTCAACAGCATATGGAGAATGCGCTGTGGTGGCTGCATAAGAGAGAAAAAAATAGAAAAAAAATCTGTTAAATTCTTTCAAATATACTGCATGCCAAAGCACAAGTGTCCTCAGAGAGAAAGTACAAATGTCCTCTTTGTTTTCCCCCACCCCTCTGCCTTTATTACCTGGTGACAGTGCATAGCTAGCTTTATGCTAATTGGCTCGCTGCTCAGCTAGCTACTTGTAGCTTCCAGCGACTTCTATGGTTTCAAGCGGCTCGAGTGGGTCCATGAGACTGTCAATCATGGGGTAGCTCTCATCTTTATGCACGGTCAAGAGGCAATAAAGGCTGAGGGGTGGAGGGAAACGAAGAGTTTAGTTCAGAGTTCAAGGGTGAAAGTGACAGTTGGGTTGAGTCCCCTGGAACCCAGTGAGTCTTGGAAGGAGCAAAGCATGAGCAGGGCAATGGAGAGGGCTGCATGCGAGAAAGTGGTTGGCAGCAAATGGTGAGGAAGACAGTCCGAGGATTGGGTGATTAAAAAGCAGGCGTCGCGCTGGCATGAAACCACGAGCCTGGAAGCAACCCTGCCTGCCATCCCCTTCCTGCCGAGATCACTGCTACCAACTCCTCGCCACCCTGCGCAAACATCGCGTGGGGAGAAGGTTGTTTTTGTCTCGTGATCTATTCCTGTTTTTAGTGTGTGTGAGAGTGATTGGGCCCTAATATTTATTGTGGGCACTGAGGAAATTACTAGAGAGTTAATTTGGCAATGCGTTGCTTTTTGTTCTTTCCTCCTCTTCATTCTGTAATAAATCCTGTTCTTCTCACTGGTATGTCAGCTATGTGAGCAGTTCGAATTGGAAACAGGAATTAATGGCATGGATCAGAAAAAGGTCATTATAAATTGGCATGAAAAGCCCTTCTGAGGTTTAAAATGTTGAGGTTCACCCTGGGTTATTGTTCATCCCTCATCCTTTAGATAGGCGAATCGGCTGAAGGCGACAGATCTCGTTGGAGTTATTATGCGTCAAAAACCGAAGTAAAAATCTGTTCGGCTTTCCCGGCGGATACCTAGGCCTCTGAGGATGACCCGTCACTAAATTGGTGACCGTCTGGGTGAAAGATTTGACCTCGTATGCACCTACGGTCAACTGTTACATTGGTAGTCATGATTGTGATCAGGACTCCTTTGATCGTTTATAAATTTTGAAGTACACATGATAGAAACAAACTATAAATGGCATGTGAAAGCACAATTCACAAAGTTTTCACTCAATACAGTTCAAATATTTAGGCTTCAACATAATCACCATTTTTCATAATACATAATTCAACCCAATTCTACAACATGTTGAAAACCTTATCCAGTTGCTGAATGAGTAATTTCATGAATTACATTTGTGATCATCAGCCAAAGTTCATCGAAACAATGTAGTGTGATGAGTAAAAAACAGTTTTACATAACCCCATAAAATGTAGTCCAATGGCGACAGGTCATGCGAATTAGGTGGCCAACCAAATGGTCCACAACTATCGATCCACTTCTCTGGGAAGACAGCATTCAAGAACAGTCGCACATTCAAATCATAGTGGTGAATTCACCGGTAACCCAGAGGGCATCATGCCACAAAATAAATAAAGCCACTGATGTGCCCTTCGTGGTGTTTTAAGGTTAAAAGTTGATATCAACATACGACAGGAGACAGAAGGGTAACGTTATAAGAAATCTTTATTAATCCCGAATGTCTATGTTAAGACAATAATTTCAATTAAATGTAACCATTAATGACTTTCCTAAGAATACCCAGATTAAATGAGTATGAACGTTACATTCAGCAATGCAGCTATACGATAATTCACAACTCTCGATGTGGAAACTCACTTCACTCAAGCAGTTCGCACTCACTTCATATCAGTGGAAAGACAATATACGTTGCTTGTTTTTGAATGAAGTCCCATTGTGACTCTTCTCTTCTCTGTGTAATTCTCTCTCTATTTTCTATACACCTCTGCAGAGCATCTATACATGCTTTGCAACATGCTTCATACAACATTGCAGAACCAACAGCTTCAAAGACCACATTACAAAGCCAGCAATCTATCAGAGAAGCATCACAACACATCATGGACCTGCCCTGGGGGGAGGGGGAAAGCCTCCTGCCGACCAGCCACAGTACATCTGCACCTGGCCAAACCCCAGTGGCAATAATGTCAATGCCCAATGCCACATTTTGGTCAGCAGCCATGCTACAGAACCTGGGCGCACCACTCCAAGGCCTATCAAAAACTCACACTGGAGTGCAGAATGGGGCTGATGCGTCTGGAGATCTAGGTGCACAGACTGGTGGGACAAGAACGAGCTGATAACTGAAGCGCAGTGGAGGGCTGGGGACGGAGCATGAGGAGAGAGGTTCCGTGCAGGGAATGAGCCAGGCCAGCAGAGAATTCCTGAACGCATTGGCCATACACACTGACTCATGCTATCTGTCTCTTACTTTCCCTAAATCTCTTTCGTTAACTTCAGAAGCACGAGCATCAACTGCGCCAACTTCTCTTTCAAGAACACACTGACTGGCACCTCATGCTATTTACTCGAAGCCACAATGCAGTCACCACCTGAAACTCTCCCCCACATGTTGCATCACACCACCTACTCTTCTCTTCTTCCTTTACCCCCCCCCCCCCCCTTTTGTTAGGACCAATGTAAGTCCACCGGCTTATGTCCAGTGAGAAAGAGGCCCTACAATACTCCTCGTAATTTCCTCTCTCTTCTCTGTCTATCTATCTTCCTTACGTTGTTTCCCAGAGTGATTGAGGTGCCTGTGTTGTCGACTTGTGAATTTGTACAGGGAGTCTCAAACTTACGAATGCAAGACTTCTAAACACCCGGACTTACAAACCAACTCGCATACTCAAAACGAACACCAATTACTGCACTGTAGTCCCAAGAAGGAAGCCAGACATAAAAAAAACACACACACACACACATGCACACATGTTTATGATTTTATTTTTATGATTACTGTATTATATGATAAATTGTTTTTTTCATGTCCAAGATATGAACGTTCGCTCATTACGAACCGATCGTCAGTGGAGAAAACTCATTAGTGGGGTGGAGCGCATGACTCTTCTGCGAAAGAGTCTGAGCATCACATGGGCTACAGTATTGCATGTACTCCACAGTACTGTACTGCTTGCAGCTGCATTCATAGTGCCACATATTTTACCGTGACGATGAACCCTACTCATGGCTGATAAACGTTGCAGTGATGTTCCTGCAACAAAAAAATGCAGAACCTTAACATTGGAAATGAAACTGGATATTATAAAACGATCTGACAAAGGTGAAACTTCCTCCCAAATTAGCCCTTCGTTCGACCTTAATCTATCGACGATCAGAACAATTATAAAGGACAAGATGAGAATTTTACAACTGTACATTAAAATTCTTTTTTTCTCTCTCTATTTAGGGTACCAAGCCTTTCAGGCTGGGTAACGTATAATTTTTGTTGTTTTTTGGAACTCCAGATAAGATATTGTTATCGTGCACTGTCCGACCGTCTGTCCATCCATCTCCTATTTTGACTTCTCCGGCCAGGGCTCTGCCTTTTTTGATTTTGACTTGGCCGATCCGGCTGAAATTTGGTTGCAACGTTCCGCTTCTGACTGATAACAGGGATTGCAAAGCTTGTTCCGGTCACATGACTTTAAGTAAGTCTAAATAGCAGACTTAGTAAATTCCTTCAAAAATATTCTTCTGCAGTCTCACCTGCCAGAATGCCACCAAATTTGTGTTGCAACATTAGGACAGGTTCCTGATGTTAAATTGTGGAGGTCATGCCAATCACGTGACCGGAAGTGTGTCAAAAATGGTGGTCATGTAAATTCCTTCAAAAATCTTCTTCTCCAGACCCACCAGTCAGAATCCTACCAAATTTGGGTTGCAACATTAGGACAGAGTCTCTGATGTTAAATTGTTGAGGTTATGCCGATCCTGTGACCGGAAGTGTGTCAAAATGGTTGACCATACATTTTTGGGAAAAAATCGCATAAATTCTTTCAAAAATCTTCTCCAGACCCACCAGGTAGAATGCTACCAAATTTGGGATCTAACATTAGGCCAGGCCCCAGATAAGCTACAGGTCCACTGGTCCTATTTTTAGCTCACCTGGAATGTTGTTCTGGGGAGCTTATGGGATGGCGCGTTGTCCATCCATCAGTCCGTTCGTCCGTCTGTCCATCTGTCCACAAATACTTGCAACTTCTTCTCTAAAACTACACGTATGATTTTGATGAAACGATACCACAACCTTCGTTACCCTGTATGTACCAAAGTTTGTTCATGGCATTAAAAATAATTGGGCCCTAAGAGGGTCTACAGGGGTTGCCCCCCAAAATATGTATTTGCTTTCTTCTCAGAAACCATACATGCAATTACGATGAAACTTGACCACAACCTTCTTCACCCATGATGTACCAAAGTTTGGGAGCAACAGTAGAAGCATAGGGGCAATACCCCAGGGCACTCACCTGTTAGTGGCTGGATAAGATTACCAGGAAACCACTGGTAGGCATGGATGACCGACAAATATGTAACGGGGAAGAGAGGAAATACCTATGTTTTTGTGTTTTTAATATCTTGAACAAACTTTAGTGCATCATGGATGATGAAGGTGATGTGTAAAAATTCATAAAATGTGTGTGTAGTTTCAGAGATGAAAGCAAATACATATTTTGTGGGGCAACCCCCCCCCCCTACACCCCATTAGACCTTGATTTTTCTCATGTCATGAACAAACTTTGGTACATCATCAGTGATGAGGATTGTAGTGAAGTTCATCAGAATTGTGTGTCATTTCTGAGAAAAGACAAATACCTCTTAGGGGGGGGACAACCCCCTGTAACTTCCCTCTGTGGACCCCTCAGACACTGATTTTTAATGCCATTAACAATCTTTAGTACATCATGGGTGATAAAGGTTGTGGTCAAGTTTCATCAGAAATGTGTGTGTAGTTTCTGAGAAGAAAGCAAATACCTATTTTGAGGGGCAACCCATGTGGACCCCCTTAGGGGCCAACTTTTTTTTCATGCCATGAAAAAACTTTAGTACATACACAGTGATGAAAATTGTTGTAAAGTTTCATCAAAACCGTATGTGTAGTTTTAGAGAAGAAGTTGCAAGTATTTGTGGACGAATGGATGGACGGACGGACGACACATTATCCCGTAAGCTCCCAGGAACTACGTTCCAGGTGAGCTAAAATCGGGGTCTAAATGGATGTAAATAGGGGGGTGGGGTTGCCCCCTAAAATATATATTTCCTTTCTTCTCTAAAATTACACCTACAAGTCCGATGAACTTTGACCACAACCTTCATCACCCCTGATGTACCAAAGTTTGTTCACACCATTATCAGAAATTACACACACAATTCTGATGAAACTTGACCACGACCTTCATCACCCAGGATGTACCAAAGATTGTTCATGACATTAAAAAAACAGGGTCTATGGGGGTGTACGGGGAGGGGGTTGCCCCCCAAAATATGCATTTGCTTTCTTCTCAGAAACTACACACACAATTCTGATGAAACTGACCACCACCTTCATTACCCGTGATGTACTAAAGTTTGTTCACGATATATAACAACAAAAAAAAAATCGGGGCCCAAGGGGGTCTATGGGGGAGAGGGAGGGGGTGGGTTCCCCCCCCTCCCAAATATACATTTGTATTCTTCTCAGAAACTACACACAAATTTCAATGAAACTTCACCACAATCATCACCCATGATGTACCAAAGTTTATTCATGCTATTCTAAAAATCTGGGTCAAAGGGGATTTATGGGCGGTGGGGAATACACCAAAATAAGTATTTGCTGTTAAATCGGTTCATTGGTACATTTTGCTGATTCCGTCTTACGTTGACCTCAGTATCATTATTCTACCAGGTGAGCACCCAGGAAGATTGCCCTTATTTCATCATTCCGCCGACATTTTTATTATGGGATAATGGTGTGAACAAAAAATGGTGTGAACAAAAAAGGGTTTATTCCCTTTTAAATTCATTTTCTCTGCAACCGCTTGCTTATTCAATTGACACGAAGTTTTCACCATCGGGACGACTACTCATTTACGACGACTACGACGACTACTAGAATTTTTTAATGATAATTATGACATCATAGGTTACATGGTGCAGCAGCCATGTTGGAAAAATGCAAAAATTTGGACCTCTTTTTGTTCGAAACCACTCCATGGAAAAAACTGAAACTTGGCACATGGCAAGTACTCCTCATGAGGAATAAGTGTGATTTTATAAATGACATCATAGGTGCCTTCGTTATGACGTCATAATTGCATATGTAGAATGCTACATCCGATCAGTATGAAAAATTTTGAGGGTCATCTCGGGATAAATTGGCCCACAGAAAAAGAAAAAAAAATTGATGACGTTATCAGTTACGTGATTCGGAAACCACATTGTTTTTTTTTTTTTACTTCAAAAATCTCTGAAATGGCTGAACAAATTGAGGCGAAACTTTACTTGTATGACTGACTTTCCATGAGGAACAAAACGTTCACACATATGACATCATAAGTCACATGGTTTGGCAGCCATATTGGATTTACCCTAAAACCGATAAAAATCCTCTTCTCCAGAACGGCTGGACAGATCGAGGGGAAACTTCACACAAATGATCCCCCCAAGCCTTGGCGATACTAGGGTATTCATGAATAAATGATGACGCATAGTCTGGCAGCCATTTTAGATTGAACATAAATCTTAAAAATAAATCTTTCTCTTGAACCGCTTCATCGATCGATGTGAAACTTCAGAGTTATGATCGAGTAGTGATGGGGAATATACATTTTAAATTTCAACCTGATCGGATACATGGTCTAGCAGCCACAATTATTTAATTTTTTGAATCTGAGTTTTTTTGAAATCTATATTATAAAAGGAGCCGTGTCTGTCTGTTTGTTTGTTTGTGTGCCATGTTATAACTTGAGAATGGATTAACGCATTTCAATAAATCGAACTATGTTGGATTCAGGGAACTCCCAGGAAGGTTTGTGACAAAAAAATTTTTATTTTTAATTTTTATGCGAACATGGGCACATGTGGTGAAACTGCAAATGCCAACTTGCAACGTTGATTATACCCGCACTCCCAGGAATCCTTTTTTTTTCTTGCCCCATTGATTAGCCATCACAGCAAAGATTGGTATTTCCGTCAGCGAAGTGATGGGTCGTATATTCTAGATTTATTTAAAATAAGGCTTACTTGGCTGTGCCTGGATAGTTTTGAGGGTGGAGGTAGAGGAGTAGCAGCTGAAACCGGAATCATATCCAGGTTCCTCCTGATGACTCCATCTTTGTTTTTTGCTTGTTTGAGTTTCTTCTGATGACTCCAATGTGGGACTGTACCTATTTGGTCTTCCATTTGATTTTAATTGAATTAATTTTAATCCCATTCTGAATTCAATTGAATAATAATAAACGTCATGGGCCAGGGTCAGCTGGTCCAATCAAAGCAGGGTTGCATCAAAGCAGGACATCTTGGTGCCCGGCCATCACTGCCAGCAGTTATAAAGTAGCAGTTCTAGTTATGTCTATTATTAATTATGTAACACACCAGTACACAAATACAACACAAACAACACACAAAACAAGTCATGGTGAGGGTCTGCAATCACTGATTGCTCTTTTTCTTGTTGATTTTGTTATTAGAAGCGGCCTTGGAAAAATGCCATTATTAGCTATCTTAACACGGATATACAGTACATCTTAACATGGACTTCACCGAAGACAGAACACCCCATTGAGGTGGGGGGAAAATTAAGTCGCTACAACCTCTGTCGTGTGACCCTTAGTCCTTCTGTCAAGTTTGGTTGAGATTGGATCAGTAAAGACTGAATGTATCACGGTCAGACAGACAGACAGACACCAAATTGCATATTTTAGTATGTTTACAAGAATTAAGCATTATGCAGAAAACCCTTTCCAAATGAACTTTTTCATTCATAACTGAAGAGATCAAACGAAACACTGTCAAAGTTAAAGGACATTACATATCAGGATTACCTGCAAAAAACATGTACAACTCAGAATTCACTGGTTGCAAAAGTATTCATCCCCTTAGGTCAGTACAGTACTTGGTGAAAGCACCTTTTGCAGTAACAACTGCTATGAGTCTTTTGGGGTAGGTCTCCACTAGTTTTGCACAGTGAGATAGTGAAATCTTTGCCATTCTTCACGTGAAAATTGCTATCATTCTGCCAAGCTTGTTGGGGGATCGTCGATGGACTGTAATCTTCAAGTCTCGTCATTTCAAGTCAGGACTTTGACTGGGCTACTTAATAATATTAATTTTCTTCTGATTCAGCCCCTCCAGTGTAGCTTTCGCTTTGTCCTTCGGATCATTATCCTGCTGAAATGTGAATCTCCGACACAGTTTCAGATTCATGGCTGACTCAAGCAGGTTTTCATCAATGATTCTCCTGTACTTTGCACCATCCATTATCGCTTCGATCCTGACAAGCTTGCCAGTCCCTGCTGATGAAAAATAGCCCCATAACATGATGCTGCCACCACCATGCTTGACAGTAGGGATGGTGCTGACTGGTCGATATGCAGTGTTAGGCTTGCGCCAGACGTAACACTTTGAATTTAGACCAAAAAGTCCAATTTTTGTCTCGTCTGACCACAAAACGTTTCTCCACATGCCTGCAGTATCATTAAGATGCTTTTTCGCAAACTCCTTATGAGCTTTTAGATGCATATTTTTCAGTAATGGCTTCTTTCTTGCCACCTGTCCATAGAGGCCAGCTTTGTGAAGGGAATGGGATATTGTTAATTGATGAAGATTGACCCCCATCTCAGACATATAATCTTGCAGGTCTTTACAGTGACAGTCATTATTCGATTTACAGTGACATCCCATACCAGTTTCCTGTTTGTCCGGCTGCTGTGTTTGGATGGGCGTCCTAATCTGTGTAGAGTCTGGGTGGTATGATACGTCTTCCACTTCTTAATGATGGATTTCACCATACTCAAAGGGATAATAAGTGACTTTGAAATCTTCTTATAACCCTCTCTGAACGGTGCTTCTCCACAACTTTATTTCTGACCTTTTTGGAAAGCTCCTTAGTCTTCTTGTTTAGCTTGTTAGTTGACCGAGTGAGTTGCGTCTTAAAACTCCTTAGATATATTATGTGGGGGAGATTAATTTTTAAGTTAAACCACTGGATTACATACAGGTGAAACCTATTACACTTATTTTTTTAACCTTTCAAAGAAACGATTTGCTCCTAAAGTAATTTAGGGTTTGAATACTTATGCAACTGAGAATCATCTGATTTTTTTTTCTGTTCATCTAACTTATTAGCAATTTATCTGCATTTTTTAGCTTTATCACTTTGGAGTAGTTTGCGCAGACTCTATATATTATGATTTGAAGGCATCATGAAATATGCTCAGGTGGCATCAAAATGTGAAAACTATGGATAGGGTGAATACTTTTGCAGACCATTGTCGCATAGGAAAATTGGTTGCACTTAAGAAACTTCAATGCAGTGATGAATTCTCAAAAATTGCAGAGGTCTTTATGCAGGACAGTTCCACGAGGAATGATATCATCAAAACTGGGGAGAAGGCTCTTGTGTTTCTGGTGCAGCAGTGTGAAGATGACTTAGATGCTTTATGGTATAAGCTGTTTCAAGAAAAAGTTGCGAACACTTTGAAGTATTTTGAGACAAATAATTTGCCACCACCTTCTGCTTCAGCAAAGTACCACAGTCTTCAAGTGTATTGCCAGGTTCAGGAGTGGAGAAGCTAGACATTTAGAACCGGAGGATCTGCAAGAAACGTGGCCTGGACTGTACATCTGCATTCAGTGACTGCAAAGGACTGAGTTGTTCATATTCCCAAAAGCCCATCAATGATGATGACTTCTAATAGTGAAGAGGGAAAAGCATCTTTTGGTGAGCATATTGGACATTATTAGCATCTAACATGACAGAATGCATCAGCAAAATACAATTTGTGTCAATTCGTTTTCTGGACCCTGAAAACATGGGACGAGCCACTGATTTTGCCATGTTCGGTCATTCAGGTATCCGAGTTATGTGAAAACAGTTTTTATAGTAATGGCAGAAGCTAATATGCATATTTCACATGACGCAATGCTTCAATGAGATCTAAAATATGTTCAATGAATTGTGTGACCCTAAAAGATGGATATAGACACGTTTTTCATGTTTGGATGTTTCATTACAAAGTTATTGTAAAAAGACTATTTTTCGGTGAAGGCAGAAGCTAATTTGCATATCAATGAATTTTTGACCCCTTTCCACCAAATGTAAACTGGAGAACTTTTCGTATGATGTTCTTCTGGCTCACCTGAAACACATACAGATGAAAAAAAAATTTTGCAATTTATTCTACGTCAAACTACAGTTAGACTGGACCATTATGTATTTACTGTGACATTAGATTTTTGCAAAGTAATATTATGGATGGCCAAAATTACTGTTGATGAATAGAAAAATATAACATAATACAAAAATAATCTATACTAATAAGTGTGTGTGTGTGTGTGTGTGTGTGTCAGTGCATCAGTGTGTCTCCTCCATAACTCCAAAACCATGAAACATAACAGCCTGAAACTTTGCATGCATACTAAGAAAACTCCAAGGAAGGACATGACTGAAAATTGGGTGTTTCGGTTAATTAAAACACCCCTTTTGAAGATAATTAATGGCCTTATTTAATTATATCCTTCATCGGGCACATCCTCTTTCACCGCTCTCTATGGGGTCTGAAGGCGTATCCTAGATAACCTCACTGGGGCCTGAAGCCACTATGTTTTTTTGGCCTGCAAAACCATATCTTGACTTGGAACAGGCCACAATGATTCCTTAATGATAAAGTTTTTTTTCTTCACTTTCCTCACTCATTTTATCGAATGCTTGGTCATCAAAGCTATGAATCGCTGTATACATCACTTTTTTAAGTGGTGTAGTATTCAAATTCGGAGCTGGAGCGATTTCATGCATTATATGCTGCAATTTTCCATGATCTACTCTCACAGACTAATTTAAGTACATCATCAAAATATGATTTCGGCTTTGAAGATCAGATATCGTCCAGACTAAATAAGTGTTGAAATCTGGAGTTAAATCTGATACTTTAAAGAAATAACGAGTCTCATAACTTAGCCTATGCACCTATTTACTTTAAGCAAGCAAGGTTATAGTCCCTCCCTCCCCATGTATCGATCGACCTGTCATCCTTCTGAGGTTGGCAAAATGAGTGCCAGCATGCTGATATACTGTGTCGGAGTGGCGACCTGTCCAGGATTGTGCCCAATAGCCAAGGAGACTGCTTAAAGCTCCCATGACACTCAAAACTTTCTGGTTATTTTATATATTAACTTGACCTTCCTAGTGAAGAAATCACCCATGTTTCTTTTTAAAATAAAAAATGGGATAATTAGACCAATATTTAGAACATTTCTAGTGCTTTCACAACTTGCTATGCCCCGCCCCTAAAAAAAGTTGACTTCAGCGAACCGCAGCGTTCACGTCATCGCACAGAGTGATTGATTCGATGTCGTGCGCCGTATAAAGTACGTACAAATGCATTGTGCACATGTGTTTGCTATCTCACTGATCGTCTTAATTCCTGGAATTGTTTCGCGCGAAAATAACTTCTGCTTCTGAGCCGTGTATGCACAACAATCACGAGGCAATTATTTATCCCTTCACTACCTAGTCGTAGTCGTGTACAAATCCAATACATGATGCACAATAAAGGGCTATACCATGTCCACAAAATATAAAATGTGACTGTTGAACCTTTCTATTAATAAAGAAACTTACAGGACATACAAGTAAAATACTAAAGATTAATATTGCATCATTTCAAGGCGCAAGGAGGTAATTTTAAAATCAAACAATGTGAAAAAACCTGTACCCACATTTTGCAGCTTATTGAATTGTTAGTTGAAACCAGCCTGCTGGGATAGGTACGATTCCACATACATGCAAGCCGGGTATGGCTGCACTCGACATACATGGGTTTATTCTAAAGTGAAGGTCCTGCTTCCATTGGCTTGCTATTCATTAACATTTAGCCAAAATGCTGTAATAAATGAAAAGGGAAAAATATGTTGGCACAACTATGAAAGACAAATTTATCTGTCCTATTACATGGCCCATAGCCTCGGACTCTTACGTATTGACTTATACATTGTGTGCATGCTAATACAAGTTACTTGTCAACTCTAGAGTCTAGACTAGTCCGATAAATCCGTCATCCGTCCGACCATTTCGATAAATCTGACGTGCTGTAGCTTTCTTTTAT
>CM068956.1:90916460-90927181 GCA_035128595.1 Eptatretus atami | reverse complement strand
AGCAGAGAGATTTAATTCAAGAAGCACGAGCATCAACGCGCCAACCTTCTCTTTTCAAGAACACACTGACTGGCACCTCATGCTATTT
The DNA here is from genome assembly GCA_035128595.1 of Eptatretus atami. Lineage (NCBI taxonomy): Eukaryota > Metazoa > Chordata > Myxini > Myxiniformes > Myxinidae > Eptatretus > Eptatretus atami. The sequence continues at coordinate 90,927,093 of CM068956.1, read as the reverse complement.
ACGTCGAAGGCCACAAGCTAGTCACCACCTGAAACTCTCCCCCAGCATTGTGCATCCACACCACCTACTCTTCTCTGCTTCCTTTACCCCCCCCCCCCCCTTTGTTAGGACCAAATGTAAGTCCCCGGCTTATGTCAGTGAGAAGAGGCCCTACAAACTCCTCGTAATTTCCTCTCTCTTCTCTGTCTATTATCTTCCTTACGTTGTTTCCCAGAGTGATTGAGGTGCCTGTGTTGTCGACTTGTGAATTTGTACAGGGAGTCTCAAACTTACGAATGCAAGACTTCTAAACACGCCGGACTTACAACCAACTCGCATACTCAAAACGAACACCAATTACTGCACTGTAGTCCCAAGAAGGAGCCAGACATAAAAAAAAACACACACACACACACACATGTTTATGATTTTATTTTTATGATTACTGTATTAAATGATAAATTGTTTTTTTCATGTCCAAGATATGAACGTTCGCTCATTCCGAACCGATCGTCAGTGGAGAACTCATTAGTGGGGTGGAGCGCATGACTCTTCTGCGAAAGAGTCTGAGCATCACATGGGCTACAGTATTGCAGTACTCCACAGTACTGTACTGCTTGCAGCTGCATTCATAGTGCCACATATTTTACCGTGTGACAGATGAACCTACTCATGTGATAAACGTTGCAGTGATGTTCCTGCAACAAAAAAATGCAGAACCTTAACATTGGAAATGAAACTGGATATTATAAAACGATCTGACAAAGGTGAAACTCCTCCAATTAGCCCTTCGTTCGACTTATCTATCGACGATCAGAACAATTATAAAGGACAAGATGAGAATTTTCAAAACTGTACATTAAATTCTTTTTTTCTCTCTCTATTTAGACTCAAGCCTTTCAGGCGGGTAACGTATAATTTTTGTTGTTTTTTGGAACCCAGATAAGATATTGTTATCGTGCACTGTCCGACCGTCTGTCCATCCCATCTCCTATTTTGACTTCCCGGCCAGGGCTCTGCTTTTTGATTTTGACTTGGCCGATCGGCTGAAATTTGGTTGCAACGTTCCGCTTCTGACTGATAAACAGGGATTGCAAAGCTTGTTCCGGTCACATGACTTTAAGTAAGTCTAATAGCAGACTTAGTAAATTCCTTCAAAAATATTTCTTCTGCAGTCTCAGCCTGCAAGAATGCCACCAATTTGGTGTGCAACATTAGGACAGGTCCTGATGTTAAATTGTGGAGGTCATACCAATCACGTGACCGGAAGTGGTTCAAAAATGGTGTCATGTAAATTCCTTCAAAAATCTTCTTCTCCAGACCCAGCCAGTCAGAATCCTACCAAATTGGGTTGCAACCATTAGGACAGAGTCTCTGATGTTAAATTGTTGAGGTTATGCGATCCTGTGGACGCGGAAGTGTGTCAAATGGTGACCATACATTTTGGGAAAATCGCATAAATTCTTCTCAAAAATCTTCTCCAGCACCACCAGGTAGAATGCTACCATTTGGATCTAACATTAGGCCAGCCCCAGATAAGCTACAGGTCCACTGGTCATTTTTTAGTCACCTGGAATGTTGTTCTGGGGAGCTTATGGGATGGCGCGTTGTCCATCCATCAGTCCGTTCGGTCCGTCTGTCCATCTGTCACAAATACTTGCAACTTCTTCTCTAAACTACACGTATGATTGGATGAAACGATACGCACAACCTTCGTTACCCTGTATGTACCAAAGTTTCATTGGCATTAAAAATAATTGGGCCCTAAGAGGGTCTACAGGGTTGCCCCCCAAAATATGTATTTGCTTTCTTCTCAGAAACCATACATGCAATTACGATGAAACTTGACCACAACCTTCTTCACCCATGATGTACCAAAGTTTGGGAGCAACATAGAAGCATAGGGGCATCCCCAGGGCACTCACCTGTTAGTGGCTGATAAGATTACCAGGAAACCACTGGTAGGCATGGATGACCGACAAATATGTAACGGGGAAGAGAGGAAATACCTATGTTTTTGTGTTTTTAATATCTGAACAAACTTTAGTGCATCATGGATGATGAAGGTGATTGGTAATTTCATTGAAATGTGTGTGTAGTTTCAGAGATGAAAGCAAATACATATTTTGTGGGGCAACCCCCCCCCCTACACCGCCATTAGACTTGATTTTTCTCATGTCATGAACACAAACTTTTGGTACATCATCAGTGATGAGGATTGTAGTGAAGTTTCACTCAGAATTGTGTGTCATTTCTGAGAAGAAAGCAAATACCTCTTTAGGGGGGGGGGCAACCCCCTGTAACTTCCCTCGTGGACCCCTCAGACACTGATTTTTTAATGCCATTAACAATCTTTGTACGATCATGGGTGATAAGGTTGTGTGGTCACGTTTCATCAGAAATGTGTGTGTAGTTTCTGGAGAAGAAGCAAATACCTATTTTGAGGGGCAACCCATGTGGACCCCCTTAGGGCCAACTTTTTTTTCATGCATGAAAAAACTTTAGTACATACACATTGATGAAAATTGTTTGTAAAGTTTCATCAAACCGTATGTGTAGTTTAGAGAAGAAGTTGCAAGTATTTGTGGACGAATGGATGGACGGACGAGACACATTATCCGTAGCTCCCGAACTACGTTCCAGGTGAGCTAAAAAATCGGGTCTAAATGGATGTAAATAGGGGGGTGGGGTTGCCCCCTAAAATATTATATTTCCTTTCTTCTCTAAAATTACACTTACAAGTCCGATGAACTTTGAACAACCCTTCATCACCCTGATGTACCAAAGTTTGTTCACACCATTATCAGAAATTAACACACACATTTGGATGAAACTTGACCACGACCTTCATCACCCAGGATGTACCAAAGATTGTTCATGAAATTAAAAAACAGGGTCTTATGGTTGGTACGGGGAGGGGGTTGCCCCCCAAATATGCATTTGCTTTCTTCTCAGAAACTACACACACAATTCTGATGAAACTGACCACCACCTTCATTACCCGTGATGTACTAAAGTTTGTTCACGATATATAACAACAAAAAAAAAATCGGGTCCCAAGGGGTCTATGGGGGAGAGGGAGGGGGTGGGTTCCCCCCCCCAAATATACATTTTGTTCTTCTCAGAAACTACACACAAATTTCAATGAAACTTCCACAACAATCATCACCGCATGATGTACAAAGTTTATTCATGCTATTCTAAAAATCTGGGTCAAAGGGGATTTATGGGCGGTGGGAATACCACAAAATAAGTATTTGCTGTTAAATCGGTTCATTGGTACATTTTGCTGATTCCCGTCTTACGTTGACCTCAGTATCATTATTCTACCAAGGTGAGCACCCAGGAAGATTGCCCTTTATTCATCATCCGCCGACATTTTTTATTATGGGATAATGGTGTGAACAAAAAATGGTGTGAACAAAAAGGGTTAATTCCCTTTTAATTTCATTTTCTCTCTCAACCGGTTGCTTATTCAATTGAACACGAAGTTTTCACCATCGGGAGACTACTCTTTTACGACGACTACGACGACTACTAGATTTTTAATGAAATTATGACATCATAGGTTACATGGTGCAGCAGCCATGTTGGAAAAATGCAAAAATTTGGACCTCTTTTTGTTCGAAACCACTCCATGAAAAAACTGAAAACTTGGCACATGGCAAGTACTCCTCATGAGAATAAGTGTGATTTTATAAATGACATCATCATAGGTGCCTTCGTTATGACGTCATAATTGCATATGTAGAATGCTACATCGATCAGTATGAAAAATTTTGAGGGTCATCTCGGGAATAAATGGCCCACAGAAAAAGAAAAAAAATTGATGACGTTATCAGTTACGTGATTCGGAAACCACATTGTTTTTTTTTTTTTACTCAAAATCTCTGAAATGCTGAACAATTGAGTGCGAAACTTTACTTGTATGACTGACTTTCCATGAGGAACAAAACGTTCACACATTGACATCATAAGTCACATGGTTTGGCAGCCAAATTGGATTTACCCTAAACCGATAAAAATCCTCTTCTCCAGAACGGCTGGACAGATCGAGGGAAACTTCACACAAATGATCCCCAAGCCTGGCGATACTAGGGTATTCATGAATAAATGATGACGCATAGTCTGGCAGCCATTTTAGATTGAACATAAATCTTAAAAATAAATCTTCTCTTGAACCGCTTCATCGATCGATGTGAACTTCAGAGTTATGATCGAGTAGTGATGGGAATATACATTTAAATTTCAACCTGATCGGATACATGGTCTTAGCAGCCACAATATTATTTTTGAATCTGAGTTTTTTGAAATTATATTATAAAAGGAGCCGTGCCTGTCTGTTTGTTTGTTTGTGTGCCATGTTATAACTTGAAATGGATTAACGCATTTCAATAATCGAACTATGTTGGATTCAGGGAACCTCCAAGGAAGGTTTGTGACAAAAAAATTTTTATTTTTTATTTTTATGCGAACATGGCACATGTGGTGAAACTGCAAATGCCAACTTTGCAACGTTGATTATACCCGCACTCCCAGGAATCCTTTTTTTTTCTTGCCCATTGATTAGCCATCACAGCAAAGATTGGTATTTCCGGTCAGCGAAGTGATGGGTCGTATATTCTAGATTTATTTAAATAAGGCTTACTTGGCTGTGCCTGATAGTTTTGAGGGTGGAGGTAGAGGAGTAGCAGCTGAAACCGGAATCATATCCATTATCCCACTTGTTTTGCTTTGATTCTTCTTTGCTCAATGTGGCGACTATTTGGTTCATTTTCTAATTGAATTAATTTTAATCCCATTCTGAATTCAATTGAATAATATAACGCGTCATGGGCCAGGGTCACGCGTCCAATCAAAGCAGGGTTGCATCAAAGCAGGACATCTTGGTGCCCGGCCACTCACTGCCAGAAGTTATAAAGTAGCAGTTCTAGTTATGTCATTATTAATTATGTAACCACCCAGTCACAAATACAACACAAACAACACACAAAACAAGTCATGGTGAGGGTCTTGCAATCACTGATGCCTCTTTTTCTTGTGATTTTGTTATTAGAAGCGCCTTGGAAAAATGCCATTATTAGCTATCTTAACACGATATACAGTACATCTTAACATGGACTCCACCGAAGACAGAACACCCCATTGAGGTGGGGAAATTAAGTCGCTAACAACCTCTGTCGTGTGACCCTTAGTCCTTCTGTCAAGTTTGTTGAGATTGGATCAGTAAAGACTGAATGTATCACGGTCAGACAGACAGACAGACACCAAATTGCATATTTTAGTATGTTTACAAGAAATTAAGCATTATGCAGAAAACCCTTTCCAAATGAACTTTTCATTCATAACTGGAGATCAACGAAACACTGTCAAAGTTAAAGGACATTACATATCAGATACCTGCAAAAAACATGTACACATCAGAATTCACTGGTTGCAAAAGTATTCATCCCCTTAGGTCAGTACAGTACTTGGTGAAACACACTTTTGCAGTAACAACTGCTATGAGTCTTGGGGTAGGTCTCCACTAGTTTTGCACAGTGAGATAGTGAAATCTTTGCCATTCCTTCACGTGAAAATTGCTATCATTCTGCAAGCTTGTTGGGGATCGTCGATGGACTGTAATCTTCAAGTCTCGTCATTTCAAGTCAGGACTTTGACTGGGCTACTTAATAATATTAATTTTCTCTGATTCAGCCCTCCAGTGTAGCTTTCGCAATTGTCCTTCGGAATCATTATCCTGCTGAAAATGTGGAATCTCCGACACTACAGTTTCAGATTCATGGCTGACTCAAGCAGGTTTCATCAATGATTCTCCTGTACTTTGCAGCATCCATTATCGCTTCGATCCTGACAAGCTTGCAAGTCCCTGCTGATGAAAAATAGCCCCATAACATATGATGCTGCCACCAACCATGCTTGACAGTAGGGATGGTGCTGACTGTGCGATATGCAGTGTTAGGCTTGCGCCAGACGTAACACTTGGAATTTAGACCAAAAAGTCCAAATTTTGTCTCGTCTGACCACAAAACGTTTCTCCACATGCCTGCAATCATTAAGATGCTTTTTCGCAAACTCCTTATGGAGCTTTTAGATGCATATTTTTTCGTAATGCTTCTTCTTGCCACCTGTCCATAGAGGCCAGCTTTGTGAAGGGAAAATGGGATATTTTAATTGATGAAGATTGACCCCCATCTCAGACATATAATCTGCAGGTCTTTAACAGTGACAGTCATTATTCGATTTACAGTGACATCCCATACCAGTTTCCTGTTTGTCCGCTGCTGTGTTTGGATGGCGTCTAATCTGTGTAGCAGTGGGTGGTATGATACGTCTTCCACTTCTTAATGATGGATTTCACCATACTCAAAGGGATAATAAGTGACTTTGAAATCTTCTTATAACCCTCTCTGAACGGTGCTTCTCCACAACTTTATTTCTGACCTTTTTGAAAGCTCCTTAGTCTTCTTGTTTAGCTTGTTAGTTGACCGAGTGAGTTGCGTCTTAAACTCCTTAGATATATTATGCTGGGGAGATTAATTTTTAAGTTAACCCACTGGATTACATACAGGTGAAACCTATACACTTATTTTTTTAACCTTTCAAAGAAACGATTTCTCCTAAAAGTAATTTAGGGTTTGAATCTTATGCAACTGAGAATCATCTGATTTTTTTTTCTGTTCATCTAACTTATTAGCATTATCTGCATTTTTTAGCTTTATCACTTGGAGTAGTTTGCGCAGACCCTATTATTATGATTTGAAGGCATCATGAATATGCCTCAGTGTGGCATCAAATGTGAAAACTATGGATAGGGTGAATATCTTTGGCAGACCATTGTCGCATAGGAAAATTGGTTGCACTTAGAAACTTCAATGCAGTGAATGAATTCTCAAAAATTGCAGAGGTCTTTATGCAGGACAGTTTCCACGAGAATGATGCAATCAAAACTGGGGAGAAGGCTCTTGTGTTTCTGGTGCAGCAGTGTGAAGATGACTTAGATGCTTATGGTATAAGCTGTTTCAAGAAAAAGTTGCGAAACACTTTGAAGTATTTGAGACAAATATTTGCCACCACTTCTGCTTCACAAAGTACACAGTCTTCAAGTGTATTGCCAGGTTCAGGAGTGAGAAGCTAGACATTTAGAACCGGAGGATCTGCAAGAACGTGGCCTGGACTGTACATCTGCATTCAGTGACTGCAAAGGACTGAGTTGTTCATATTCCCCAAAAGCCCATCAATGATGATGACTTCTAATAGTGAAGAGGGAAAAGCATCTTTTGGTGAGCGCTATTGGACATTATTAGCATCTAACATGACAGAATGCATCAGCAAAATACAATTTGTGTCAATTCGTTTCTGGACCTGAAACATGGACGAGCCACTGATTTTGCCATGTTCGGCATTCAGGTATCCGAGTTATGTGAAAACAGTTTTTATATAATGGCAGAAGCTAATATGCATATTTTACATGACGCAATGCTTCAATGAGATCTAAAATATGTTCAATGAATTGTGTGACCTAAAAGATGGATAAGACACGTTTTTCATGTTTGGATGTTTCATTACAAAGTTATTGTAAAAAGACTATTTTCGTGAAGGCAGAAGCTAATTTGCATATCAATGAATTTTGACCCTTTCCACCAAATGAAACTGGAGAACTTTTCGTATGATGTTCTTCTGGCTCACCTGAACACATACAGATGAAAAAAAATTTTGCAATTTATTCTACGTCAAACTACAGTTAGACTGGACCATTATGTATTTACTGTGACATTAGATTTTTGCAAAAGTAATATTATGGATGGCCAAATTACTGTTGATGAATAGAAAAATAATAACATAATACAAAAATAATCTATACTAATAAGTGTGTGTGTGTGTGTGTGTGTGCAGTGCATCAGTGTGTCTCTCCATAACTCCAAAACATGAAACATAGCAGCCTGAAACTTTGCATGCATACTAAGAAAACTCCCAAGGAAGGACATGACTGAAAATTGGGTGTTTCGGTTAATTAAAACACCCCTTTTGAAGATAATTAATGGCCTTAAATTTAATTATATCTTCATCGGGCACATCCTCTTTCACCGCTCTCTATGGGTCTGAAGGCGTATCCTAGATAACCTCACTGGGGCCTGAAGCACTATGTTTTTTGGCCTGCAAAACCATATCTTGACTTGGAACAGGCCACAATGATTCCTTAATGATAAAGTTTTTTTTCTCACTTTCCTCACTCATTTTATCGAATGCTTGGTCATCAAAGCTATGAATCGCTGTATACATCACTTTTTTAAGTGGTGTAGTATTCAAATTCGGAGCTGAAACGATTTCATGCATTAATGCTGCAATTTTCCATGATCTAACTCTCACAGACTAATTTAAGTACATCATCAAAATATGATTTCGGCTTTGAAGATCAGATATCGTCCAGACAAATAAGTGTTGAAATCTGAGTTAAATCTGATTACTTTAAAGAAATAACGAGTCTCATAACTTAGCCTATGCACCTATTACTTTAAGCAAGCAGGTTATAGTCCCTCCCTCCCCATGTATCGATCGACCTTCATCCTTCTGAGGTTGGCAAAATGAGTGCCAGCATGCTGATATACTGTGTCGAAGTGGCCGACCTGTCCAGGATTGTGCCGAATAGCCATGGAGACTGCTTAAAGCTCCCATGACACTCAAAACTTTCTGGTTATTATATAATTAACTTGCCTTCCTAGTGAAGAAATCACCCATGTTTCTTTTTAAAATAAAAAATGGGATAATTAGACCAATATTTATAGACATTTCTAGTGCTTTACACAACTTGCTATGCCCGCCCCAAAAAAGTTGACTTCAGCGAACCGCAAGCGTTCACGTCATCGCACAGAGTGGATTGATTTCGATGTCGTGCGCCGATAAAGTAGTACAAATGCATTGTGCACATGTGTTTGCTATCTCACTGATCGTCTTAATTCCTGGAATTGTTTCGCGGAAATAACTTCTGCTTCTGAGCCGTTATGCACAACAATGCACGAGGCAATTATTTATCCCTTCACAACCTTGCGTAGTCGTGTACAAATCCAATCATGTATGCACAATAAGGGCTATACCATGTCCACAAAATATAAAATGTGACTGTTGAACCTTTCTATTAATAAACGAAACTTACAGGGACATACAAGAAAATACTAAAGATTAATATTGCATCATTTCAAGGCGCAAGGAGGTAATTTTAAAATCAAACAATGTGAAAAAACCTGTACCCACATTTTGCAGCTTATTGAATTGTTAGTTGAAACCAGCCTGCTGGGATAGGTACGATTCCACATACATGCAAGCCGGGTATGGCTGCACTCGACATACATGGGTTTATTCTAAAGTGAAGTCCTGCTTCCATTGGCTTGCTATTCATAACATTTAGCCAAAATGCTGTAATAAATGAAAGGAAAAAATATTTTGGCACAACTATGAAAGACAAATTTATCTGTCCTATTACATGGCCTCATGCCTCCGGACTCTTACGTATTGACTTATACATTGTGTGCATATGCTAATCCAAGTTACTTGTCAACTCTAGAGTCAGACTAGTCCGATAAATCCGTCATCCGCCGACCATTTCGATAAATCTGACGTGCTGTAGCTTTCTTTTATTATTCTCTTTTCTTCATTGTTTTCTACTGGCGCTACATACGACCGTAGGAATAAAATGAATAAAAATGCAACGGACGTCAGATTATCGACTACTCTAGACAAATTGTGTCACAAGGTGTGTTCTGCACACAAGTTATCATCGTATCGCGGACAGCGAGATTGCTCGTTTTATGCGCGGAGAGATACGACTGAATGACATGCGCTGGCCTTGCTTGCGATTCATTCGCCGCGGAGGAAACATGTCCGCTGCGCTGCGCTGGTCACGTCACCTCACTAAAATATTTCTGAATACGAGCAGTATGCAAGTCGAATTTACATTATTGAATTACGAATAGGATTTAGTTCTCACCAGTTGTTATTGCAAGTCTTCCTTCGATGTCCTCCCGATCATCATGAACGCCGGGAATTTCATCGCCATTTCCTCTGCTTGTCTGCTTCGGGCTCGAACTGGTAAGGCCGTATTTCATTTCCAGCTGCCTGAACTTCACCTCCCGCGACTACGTTATCCGACAATTCTCCATCTGATTCAGACCAAAATCCTTCATTTCTCTCACACTCACTGTCGCTACCAGACAAATCAAAGTCCATGTCATCCATTATTCAAAACCAAAGTTTGATTTTTAGCCGCGTTAGCCGCGTCGCATTGCGAACGCTGGCTCTAAGAGAGCTCCGCGTTGTTGTTGTTCTTCTTCTTCTTGTTGTTCTTCTTCTGGTGAAGCCAAAACCTTTCTGACGTGGCTCTTGGACACATTTGTCCTTGTTTTAAAGTAGAAATGAACGAAACGTTTGAGTCGACCAATCGAATGTGGATACACACAGGAAGCCAATACAATCACGTAGACCACCAACCCGAGTGATTTACGTGCAGCCTTTGTTGTCCTGTAGATGACGTCATGTGGGTTACGCCCCTTTCAGTAGATTTCGGCAGAATTTTTAGGGGCGTTCCCGAATAGTGTAGGGTCATATGTTGAAAAATCTGAGTTCGCATTTTTGGTCTGCCAACTGTTGTTTATATACA
>CM068956.1:90890195-90903389 GCA_035128595.1 Eptatretus atami | reverse complement strand
CTTCTCTTCATAGTTGAAACTGAGACTTCCTTACTCTGACCAGTGTTAAACTGTGCTTGAAGCTGCTGTCCTGTGAGCCGTCTATCACACAAGCTTGTCTTCTCTCAGACAAGCTTGTTGACTCAGACAAGCTTCTCTCAAACTTGTCTTCTGATTGTGTTGTGGCTTTGGGTCTGCCAGACCTCTTCCTGTCAGAGTTTCCTCCAGTTTCGAAGTGCCTTTTGATGGTGTAGGAAACTGTACTCACAGACACCTTGGCTTCTTTGCAATTTCTCTGAAGGAAAGACCTACACTTTTAACGGTTATAAATGGTCTGTCTGTCTTCTTTGTTCATTGTCATTTTCTCGCCAGTATGATAGCAATATACTACTTCCTGCAGTGCAATAGTCCAAATAATGCTTCAGAGGGTGGAGCAACACAGTCTGTTCCAACACTGCTTTTATACAGACAGAGGGTTTGTAAGTAATCAAGAAAAGTTGGGACACCTGTCGGAATTATTTGCATCAACTTCAAGGCTTAATTTACTTCCATTGCTGCAGAACAGCAACAGTTGCTAACCCATTACTTGTTCCCTGAAAAGGGCCTTTTTTAACAACTGAAATTTACATTATTTTTCAGTTTTTGGTAACCTAAACTTTTTTTAAACCTCTGGCAGATTAGCGCTTAGCTTTGTACCATTTCAGGTTATTAACTGGACTTGAACTGCTTAAATTTCTCAAAAAACTGAAAAATGGGGGTGTTCTAAAACTTTTGAACGGTAGAGTACAATATTTATCCAACGCCAGTGAAGCGAAAAGCAGGGTCAAGCAATATGTTCACTTCTGTCTCTTTGTCCATTCGTACCAACATCAGGTTTTGATCGAGGAATAACAATTTCAATTGAATCTTATATTTTGAACACAAATCGGAACATGAATCAGGAAACGAACTTGTAGTTTAGAATCAACTTGGTTCTGAATTTGACCAATTGTACATGCGCACAGAGTAGTGAGATACTTTTTTTTAGTCTGTCTGCCTATCGGTCGGTCAAAGAAGATTGAAAATCATTCCAAACAGGAAACTTACTCTTTTTTTAAGGACGTCTGAAGGACACAATACAGGCTCGAAGAACTAACGTAATGTGTTAGGTAAGGTGGTGTAATAGACACTGCATCAACAGTGGTAACTTCTGGAATGAATTTTTTATATGACCTTACAATCTTTATTTTATTTCAATTGAATTATACATTTAAACACTGCATTGGGTAAGGTGTTTTATATACTCCAGTTATTATTTCATTAGAGAAGTATTTTAATCATTCCGATGAATAAGTACGAATGGAGCACGAAAGCAGCGTGTCTACTCCATGTTTGTGCCAGCTTGCACTTGGATCAACACTTTTAAAACTAGAAGAGTACTCGGTAGAGCGCATACCTCTGCCACGCAATGCCGGATCCATGAGAACATATCGGGCCCATTACATTTTTGAAATATCATGCTTTTCAGTACTATGTCGTTTTTGGCCCTATCTCTCAATGGTGAAGGATCACTTTAAAAATTATCAGATCCGGATGCGGATCTTCACCAAATCTAATAAGTTCGTCCTTGTCACACCCCGTCACATCTGTCCACAAAATTTCATGTGGATCCGTCCAAAACTTTTTGAGATATCCTGTACACAAACAAACAGACAGAAAGGGGTGGAAACATAACCTCCTTCACCTTCGGTGGTGGAGGTAATAATCATTCAGGTGGATTGCAATTTGCATCGATAAAATATCCGTGCACAGATTTATGAAATCACCTGTGTATGTTGTGCCTTATCATCAAAAACAATACATGATCCTATCCATTGTACCCAAAATGTTATTCAATCCATTGCATTTGAAAGTTCTTCGCCGACGCAATTCTGGATGCAGTTCCTTTGGGACCTGGTCTCACGGCCTTTAATGAACAAACGAAATAATGGTTCAAGACCGGTTTTGTTGCGGAGAGTGGTCTGGAATCTCGTGACAACGAACTTCAACGCAAAAGGAGGCCATTCGGCCCATCAAGCCTGTGAAGCGGTTGCCAACCTATGGTTGTCTGTGCATGCTCTAGCCTCTTGAAATGCTGAGCGTCAAGCAAGAAGCAGCACGGACCATTTTGAAGTCTTTGCTGTGATTCGGCCCAGTAGTTCATTACATTCCTCGTATACATGTAGTTCATTATTTTGTTCACAGTATAGTTTATTGAACCCGGTGAATTTGGGAGCCATGCAAATTATGCTTCAAAAGGCTACAACTGAGGCTAAATTGAAAGCAAGTGTTGTCGTAAATTTTCCCGCCACACGTAGGCTACTATTACGTGCTTACCCCAGGAATCTTGGTTCCAGAGTAGCAGGAGCAAGATCCATGGTACGGCCACCAGCAGACCAAGCACGCAGCTCGTCCTCGAGCCTTTCCAACGATGATCTCAGCCCCCATTCTAAAATGTACCAACTTCACTCACCTGAGGTATTAACCCTTCCTTTCTTCACGTCGTTACGTTTCGCACCTTAATACTCATCACAATGGAGCCCAGTCCCCCTGTTTTAATTAATTACCGGTTACGTACCCTGATCCTAAACCCCGGTGGCAAGTTTACCTCAGCTTTTCATCCAACCATTTGCTGGGAGTGTGCATCATACTAAACCACCCTACCTCATAAACTCAGGTCCAAACGATCGAACCTCATCTTCACGTTACACTCAGTAAATATTTCATTTTCCCATCGTCTTGGAAGATTTTTTCTATTCCCTTAATAATCACATCTGCAACGTCCCTCCGCCTCTTCTTTCGTAAATCTTCTTATATTACGTAACACTCCCATTACTTTACTCCAATTCGAATCGGAAACGTTCCTCTTCCTTCCCTCTTCCGCCCTTCTTCCTCACAAGTTGGACGTCTGTACAGGAAAGAGGAAAAGAGACGAATTATAAAGGGAACACAGATGGACACTCAAAGAGGTTTAAAAACTGTGAGAAACGATGACGGGATAAATCAGGGACGGACGGACGGACGGACGGACGGACGACAGCATCTTTCAAGGAGTAGGGTGGGGGTTTTGGAGTGTGGAGTTGAAGAGGTAGAAGTACTTACATACTGTTGTTGCAAAAGCCTATATTGATCCACGTACCAGCGAATAAGAGTGGGAGGACAGGAAGTACGCAGGGGGGGGGGGGCAGAGGAAGGCAGAGTAAGAGAGAGAAAGAGATAAAGATAGCAGCTAATAAGAGGGAGATGGGAAAGCTAAGACTGTGGAGACGAGGAAAGGGCAGGGAAGCTGAACGAGAGAGCGAGCGATGGGTTTGTATAAAGAGGAAGAGTCCGTCCGTCCGATGCGGCAATGACTGTTGGAGGCGCGAGAGCGTGTGGAGAATCAAGGATGAGGTGGGGGAGGGGGATCGAAGACGGTCTGAGGATTATCGTTGTACATGTACATTTACGTGAGTGCTGAGTGATACAAGCACCGTGTAAGGGATTTCTTTAACTCATATACACGGTACACTTGGAAGGATTAATTTGAGGAGGAGACGTGAAAGAATCACACATCTCACGCAAGCCGATCCCCTGTAAATGTCAGCACGTGCGTGACGAGCAGACCCTGAAACGAAGCCTAAAATGCAAAGTAAGTCGTTTCCGATGTGATACATCTAAATATTTAATTGTCCTTCAGTTAAGTATGCATGCTATAGATTATAGAAGTATATATACTTTATTCATGGTTTGGACAAAAAAATTTTTTCCCCACACACGGGATGATAAATTAATGGCCCGCATTTCGGGAGCTGTGGATATTAAACATTTAAACCCAACAGCTTGTATAATCAGCATCCGATTGCTCAATAAATGCATTGATCGAGTTCTTGATTTGCAGGCAAAAACACCACCACCACAACTACTACTGCCGCTACTACCCCAGTTATTCCCACCTCCATGTGGGCTCAGGGATTGTTTTTGGCCCAATCTTTCACGAAGTGGCTGACCAAGCCTGACATACATACTTCGACTGAAGGTGGCAGGAATTAATTATTAATTGCCGGAATCCTTTGGTTGTGTGTGTCATTCTGTGTGGCTGTCTCTGTGTTTGGGTAATCGATCTAGTCGAAAAAAAAAAAAATTTTGAGATTTTTTTTCTACCCTTATTATCAGTATTTCCGTCGATATGTTTGTCTGTCTGTTGGCTGCTCTTAGAGCACCCTTATTCTGGACATTTCCATCTGTCTGTCTGTCCGCCAAACTTTGGTCAAGCCTAGGGGCTAAACCACTCAACCGATTCCAATGAAATTTGGTAGGTAGGACCAATATTTCTGGGAATCGTGTGCTTTCGAATATGGGACCCGGCCCTAGCAACGGAATGCAACGGCCCTTTAAAGTGGTCAAAAATCGAAAAAAATCAAAAAAAATTCATCGAAAAATCGAAGCTTAGAGTTCTGTGCGCAATCTATCTATCTCCCTTCATGCCAATTTGCAGCCCTAACAAAAAATATTTGTAGGAGGAGATAGGTTTTGGGCGAGTACATGTCGAACATTTCAGAAACGGTTAATTGCGAATATCTCTAAGAGAAAGAGTCCGTTTTGATGAAACTTGGGTGAAATGTGTACAATGTGGCTAGCATGTACACAAAAATGAATGGTTGCTATGCACACCTCGTTGCTTAGCAACAGCTAAATATCTTTATCGTACATCGTACACTTATTGTGGACTGTACAAAAAAATCAATACCTCCGAAACTGGACCTCCGAGGGACCTGTTTTTTTGTGCCCAAGGAGAATGTCTTACAGCATCATATAAAAAATAAAAATCTTTATGCGAATAGATAAATGGAATTACCAGGGCTGCCATTTGTTAAAGTCTCTTTGAAAAATGCCTGAAATTTCACAAGGCGGGTTTCTGGGCGCAAACTAAGAGGGCTGTGATAATTATATTTATTGTGCTAAATTGATTGATAGCATGTACATGAATATCGGCTAGTCGCGTCGGCCAGCTTTCCATCTAGAGCGAGCAGCCATGTCGCCTACAGGCTTGTCTGTATGTATGTCTGTTCGGTCCAGTGCTCCGTTAATACAATAGCGATTTCGATGAAACTTGGTTGGTAGGTTCATACCATGACCTAGTTGTGTGCATAAGAGAACCGTTGCTATGGACACCACCGTTGCCTAGCAACCGGACTTTGAAATTTTTGAAAAATCATAAAAAAATTATTTTTTTGAAAATCAAAAATCGGGCCACAGCGACTGTGGGCAGTACATTCAGCCTATTGTCAAAAATTTCCAGCCCGATCCTATGAAAACTGTTGGAGAAGATAGACTTTGAATGAACCCTGGTCGAAAACAATAAAAAAACGAAGTTCGTTATATCTCAGAGACTATGAGTCAGATATACATGAAACTGGTATGGTAGGTTCATGGTAGTTATGTGTGAAAAGAACCGTTGCTATGGACGCTTTTGTTGGCTAGTAACGGCTGAAAAACGACTAAATTTGACTACCCATGTCCGCCTACCGGCTTGTCTGTTTGTTTGTGTGTTGTTTACCCTGTAGCAGCCACACCGTTTCAGCGATCATGACCAAACTGGGTACAGACGTCAGCATGGTCCAACTTAGACACTTGTGGTTTTTGTGAATCTAGGTCAAAGGTCAAGGTCAAGGTCACGCGAAAAACCGAAATTCTTATTTTCGCAATAACGTCCGCTAAAATGGTTGTTCGACTTCAAACCAAATCCAAAATGTGCATCTTCCAATACTGCATCCAACCATATGTCTCATTGGGGTGTCACACCAACACCCTTCTTAGCAGTCGGGGTCGAATGTCGGGGGGAGGGGGGTGTCAAAACTTTCAAATTGCGATAAAAATGCCATTTCAAGTCCGATTGATTTCCAAGTTATGATCATGACAAACTAAGTGCTATAACTCATTAAACAGTACAGCACTATCTACTTATAAGAACCAAATTGATTTCCAGGTTTTTTTTTTTCCGAGATCATGGAGATATGACAAAGTTATTCCGGCAATTCCTTGTTCAACGAGCAATTTCATTTAATTTGTTCATGGTGCCGGGAGAGCTCACCCATTGCTCGCGAACGACACTGTGGGAGTTTAACGTCCACCAACTAATGCTGGCAGATGGGATGCAATGAACGGCAAACACAGTGATGCAACCCCCTGGATGCGAAACACAAATTGACATTTTAAAATTGTAACAACACTTGAATGCAAACTATACAGCTTTTAGACTGATGCAATGTAATCTCTTCCAGGTTCATCATTGATGGAGACTCGATAGACACTGAATGGGTGATAAGTTTGGGTGTGTACCAAGGACGAATTGATTAGACTTTGGTGAAGATCCGATCCGCGATCGAGGATTTTTCAAGTGATTCTTCACCATTTATGACAGACAGGACCAAAAAACGATATATCGCACAATATCTCAAAAACTTGTGGACGGATTCTTTCCGTCCGTGCGATATATCGCACCACAAAAACTTGTGGATGACGTTGTGTATGACAAGGTTTGGAATGACGAATTGATTCGACTTTGGTGAAGATCCGAATCAGGAATTTGGGACTAGAATCTTTTAAGCGATTCCTCACAATTGAGAGATAAGGCCAAAAATGATATATTGCATGATATTTCAAAAAGTTATGGATGGATTATGACAAAACTTTGTGGATGCGTTGGTTCGGTGACAAAGACAAGTCAGTTAGGTAACAATGACTACCCATGTGAAAAAGTTTGAAAACTATGATGTCATCAATGACGTGATTTGGCAGCCATATTGGATTTTAGCAAAAACCCTTAAAAACCCTCTCTCAAACCGTCCAACCGATTGACACAAAACTTTAACGTACAAAATTACAAAGGTGTCATCGACTACCAATGGGATAAAAGTTTGATAACCAAAACATCATCCGTCATGTGGTTTGGCAGTCATGTTGGATAGAAAAGATAACCTTATCTGATCCATGCAAAACTTCATATATGTGATCGACGACTAAAGTTGACTTGGGGTTTAAATTATGATGTCATCGGTCGGGTGGTCAGGCAGCCATTTTAGATTGAAAAAAAAATCCTTAAAAAACCCCTCTAAAACTGCCTAAGATTGATGTGAAACATTAATATAACTAGAACGGGCACTCAGTAGAGCGCATACCTTCGCCAACGCTACATTTTGCCCCCCCCCCCAGAAACCGTTGATTGTGAGGGTATTTAATCCCATACCACATCTGCCATCTCATATGTTATGATGGCTTAAAAACATTAAATTTCCTGTGTCAATATCATATATCACAAGATTGGGCATTGAATTCACAACATTTTGGCATTGGTTGCATGCAAATTGGATAAAAATCGACCGCACTATGGCAAAATGACGATTTTGACCTTTTCATGACCTCGACCTTGACCTTTGTACTCTTAATTTTGTAATTGGTATTAGAGTGTGGGGAACGAACAGTCAACATTTTGGTGTTGGTTTCATGCAAATCGAATAAGAATTGACCGTGTTATGACTAAAACCGCACATTTTGCAATGTCGTGACCCCCCTGACCTTTGACTCCCAACCGCTAATAAGGGTTATTACGTCATTGTGTCATGTCACATATCACAAGATGGGGCATTGAATTCTGAACATTTTGGCATTAGTTGCATGCAAATTGGATCAAATTGACCGTGCTATGGTAAAAAGACGATTTTGACCTTTTCATGACCTTGACCTTGACCTTTGACCTGATCGCTCCCAAAATCTAATCAAATGGTCCTCGGATAATAACCAATCATTCCACCAAATTTGTGCGATTCAGTTCAATACTTTTGGAGTTATGCGAATAACAAACAAACACAACACACATATTCACAAATAAATAAATACACAGCGATCAAAACATAACCTTCGCAACAAAGTTTGCGAAGTAATTATCATCGAGTACACATGGGATAAAAGTTTGAACACGAAAATAAAAGTCATCAGTTAACTGGTTTCAGGAACAGTTTTTTTTAAGGTTTCCTTCAATCAAATATGGCTGCCAAACATGTGACCTATGACATCATTGGGATGAACCTTTTTCCATATGACGAAGAGAATGATATTTTGAAGTTTCACATCACTCAGTTCCAGAGAAAAAGATTTTAAAATGTTTTCCTTCAATCCCATATGGCTGCCGAACTGCGTGAGCTAAGATGTCAAACTTATCAAACTTTATTCCTTGTGACAAGGATTCACCGAAGAGACATGGTACCAAAGGAATTAAGTCACCGCCTCAGATCCCTGGTCAGAATCCAAGTCTCACATCTGTAGAGCAAGAGTGGAAGCACCAAGGACCTCGGATTTTTGTCCTCCCACACAGGTACTAGCAGCGCCACACCCCTTGATCCAGTGAATCCATGACTCCCCTAGTGGGTACCACTACCATAGTGAAAATATCATTACACGTGGACAAAAGCACAATTTTTTCACCAAAACATCTCCATGTATACCTTCGAGAAAAAAAGTAAGCTCCAAAAAAAATGATGATGGGAAGTGTAATATCTGACGTCATTATGACATCATCAGCTTATTATTATGGAATCATATAAAAAAAATCAATGACTTAGAACTTAGGTGTTAAGTGCATTTTGACATCAAAATATATGTTCCGAGGTCAAGGAATTCACTACAATTGTCATTTTTCTTCTTAAGACAATGTTTAAAAGATTTATGACATCATTCTGACGTCATCCAGCAAAGAAAAACTCGTATTAGGGCCCTGTCACACCTTGACGTTTAAGCCAGCAATGGCAACGTATAAAATTGATCTAAAACGTTGACGTACGCTGAAATTTTGATGGGTTTTTTTTTGAGTTTTTTGGCGTATTCAAAACGTGTTGGTCGTTTGCATAACATATTAGTAACGGGCACAGAACGTTTCGTTGTGTTATACATAACTTTTACCAACGAATGCTTACCTTGATCGGCGTTCAAACCTATGACAAAGAGAGTTTAACTTACCCTTTGCGCGCTATAACGTATCGCCGGCGAACTGCGTGGCGTAGCCTGTGAGAACTTGCCGGCGACGCCGATTGAAATCAAAACTGCCCGAGATTTTGAATTGTCAACATCGCAGTCACACCTTGACGATTTTGCCAGCGTATGCCATTCTATGAAAAATGGTTTACAACGCTAGGCACACGTCAAATACGCTATAGGAAAGTTGAGTATACGTTAAGATTATGCTCGAAATCATTGAAGTACGCTGGCATATTTACCTAGTCCGTTCGATACGTTCGTGAAATTTCAAGCATGCTGAAATTTTAAGACGTACTCGACGTAAGGCTCACACGTTTCGCATGCGTTGGCATCTGTTCTTGCACGTTCCCGCGATCGTTTAAACACGGCGAACACACGTTACTTGTAGGTTAGTCATAAGTCGAAGCACGTCAAGTTAATGGCAACCATACTTGAAACCAATTTATAACCGTTGAGTAACGTGCTTTGAACAAATGAGTAACGTCAGCTTAGCTATGTTTACCGTGCTTGGAAAGTATGAGTACGGTGCATTGAAACTATGTTAACTGGCCTTGAACCAATGGCTACCGTGCTATGAACGTAAGAGTAACGTGCGTTTAACCTATGTGTAGCATGTTTTGAACCTAAGTAAAACGTGCATCTAACCATTGAATAACATGCTATGAACCTATTTGTAACGTATGTTAACGCACATTGTCGTATGTAGATGAATTAAATTGACGTCTTCCGGACAACCACAGAATTACTGAAAGTGTTTCTAAGCTTCTTAATTATTTTATTTAGACAATTCATTAACTCCGTCCGGGACCGCCACTTGTCATGGAGTATTCTATTAGAGGGTCATACTACTTTTGGCAGGCATGGGAACATCTACTCAGTTTAATTAGCATGGAGGTGCTGAATGTGAACACAAAATGATGTGAGTTACCATACTTAGGTGGGGCTGAGCACCTAGAGCGAACCCATTCCGTTTATGGCTAATTCTCGACTCCATGCCTATGAGTACAGAGTGTCATATGCCAGTAGTAGATATAGTAAATTACTGATTAGCAGTGATGTTACGAGTGTGCCGGACATGTAGAGTTAATGAGTTAAAGTAGTAGGTTTGTAGTAGATAGCAATAGGGTCACGCTAGTAGAATCTCTACATCCACGTAGTTATGTATGTCTGGTAGTGTCTAAGGTCAGTAGTTACGCTAGCTGAGAAGGAACGTCATTGTTCATATTGCTAAGTCGTACAGTAGTGTCAGTAGTACAGTGTTGTTTGCGATGTATTGATACCTAATGTCAGATAGTCTCGTAGGTAGTTAGTATTAGGATAGTAGAATAGTAGGAGCCGATGTTCAGTAGTTAGTAGGATGAGCGTGTATGAGGCGGAGTGGGTGTTGGGTGATGAATTGTGCAAATGGCTCTCATGATGATCACGTTCTCACGAATGAGATGACGGTTATTTTCGAGAACACACTCATGTGATCTCAGACATTATCTGTTTTACGAGCTCTCACTCTCTTTTTTCCGTCACATTCCACGATTGTAGAATTACTTTCTTTTGCTGTTTTATCCTATTTAGTTGCAAGAAAGTATTACAACGCACTATTGACAAATGCATAATGTAACTATAATGACAACAGAACAGCTGTGCGAGAACTATGATACATTTATAGAACTATAGATTATTCCATACAAATCGCATTGTTTATGTTCAGCTTTTTTAGTCATACCTCATTCCAAAGCATATGTTACAACATAGATAGTCTAAGCTGACGTCAGCGTTCCAGCACACAGTAATAATTTCGAGTAGTCACAAGATATGTCCATCAGAGTTTAAATTAAATAAGTCACAGGGCGTGATCTATAATCTAAAATCATGGGAGCTTTTCTTGATGTGTTTCGACGTATGAGGAACTTTCAAGTATGCGGTGTTGCGTGACAGTGGTGAGAACAACGTTTTTTGCTGTTGAACGGTTGCTTGTCTACTACCGAACGCTTTTACTGCACTATAAACGCTATTACAAGATAATAAGACTTGTCGTGGGTTAGCCGCGAGTATGGTTTTACCATCTAAGTCGTTTCAGAACTTATTGACGGTTAACATACAATTGAAGAACGTTGTGTCCAAGAATCGCACTAAAACGTGGCCTAAGAATCGCTTCAATAGCCGGCGTAAGCGCGGAAGTGTGAGCCAGCAAGCGAACAGTAGGTTGTGAGGCTAAACATTGTTTAAGCTTCGAAAAGAGTAGCACGAAGTCTACTAAAAGTCATATGTATTAAAGATCATCAGTCACATCGACTCTTTGATGGCAAGTGTTTTTCAGGGTATTTCCTAACGTACTGACAAAATTTAACCTAATAACGGTAATACCGGCGACGTGATCGCCTAGGGGTAATTCGGTCTACCAGTTTGTATACTAATAAAACGCGCAATGAATTCGTTCGTCAGCATAAAATCGTCAAGGTGTTTACAACGCGCTCATCATCTCTCAGATCCGTTCTGTCCTACATTGAAACTTCGTTTTGATATTATGTTTTGAACCAGTCTCGTGCATCCTCGAGACTTTTAAGTTCGATTAATGAATATAACCCATTGTTGAGTTACCAATTAGAAAATGGAGCCACCACATAGAGCATTTTTTTCCAGGTAGGATAAAATCGTTAGACTCGAGCTGAGTGTGTATCATGGTCACGTAGTTGTCTACGTTCATCATATCAAATTTCCTTCAGCACTGGTTAATAATTAAAATGGCGCGTAGAGGATGAGACTATATTGAAATATTTCAGATATGGCGGATCTGCTGTGGCATGAAATTGAATAAATGGCTATCTTATAACATTATAAGGCATACAGACTCCGGTCGATTGCTGTCTTCAGGTCTCGTCGAGACTACAGTTGAATTTCCTTGAGGATCGCGCGACAAGAGGGTAAGTTGTTTATAGACTTCGGTCTACAGTTGTGTTGTCATTTTCTATCTGTCTATTATTTTGTATATAACCTGTTAACACATCGATCACAGTGACAGCTACACCCTATTCCGTCTCAGTACGAAAAGTAGATTTCAATGGTGTATCAAAATCAACGAAAAACGTACCAGTATACTGTGAATAAGTCGTGACTGAGTCTGATACGCTGTCGGGATGAGCTCGAGATATGCAGAGCAAGTTTTATTGTTGACAGCTGAGCTCACTAAAATCGCAACGTTTTTCTGTGGCAAGGGTAGACGCGCAGCTTAATCGTGCACTTGCTTAAACACACTAGACACACGAGTGCTTACTGAACTATGCACCAGCCAGTCGAATCTGATGAGCGCTTTTGCATGCTTATAGCTGCTTCCGCGTCGCGATGGTCATCACAAACAGGGATCCTCAGTGGTCTGGGTCGCATCTGTATTGTCCTGATATACCGCCACCCTCCTGGGAGCGGACCGGAGGATGTTGCCTGAGCTATTAAAGTGCGTCCAATGAGCCACGTGTTGGAACTAGGAGGCCCATACCCTCTTTGATAAGTTGGAGCAGTATTCCTAAGTGAATGTTTAAATGAATTCTAACTTGTCATGGGTCTGATTGAAGACTTGTGCAGATCTAGTATCGAGTTTATATCGTTAAAATGTTTACAGTTTGTAGCACTAGTTCATAATTTGCATTTAATAATATCTATAGAATAGTTACACTACATGACAATAATGATAGTACACTAAGCTGCAAGTGATCCACATTTTCAAGGATGGCTTCTGGGTTAATCAGATATTATCTAGCATTTGATACAGTAAGAGATGCTACTTCTATCATGAAAAAGTAGAAGTAGTGATTCTACTTATAGTGAATAATAAAAAATGTATGTAGGAGGGTATTGCTTGTATTATATAGATTACGCATAGATTTAGACACAGCTGAGATTCGAGGAGGATGCTTCATCAATAAGCAGTCGTCTTCTAAGTTCATTGCAGTAGACTCTCACTAGCGCTGCATCGTCTCGACCAGTAGACTAGATCTGCTTGTACGTCATACTCATAACACTGTTATAATCGTTGAAGACACATGCGATTGTGTGCTGATGAGTATTGTCGATCGGTTGAAGTGAGTTTTCATACAATGCTAAAGGACATGCAGCCTGAGTACAATGTCTGGATGCGATGTGTCACAGACACTCCAAGACTTAGTTCCGGCTATGTTGTCCACTTGTTGTAATTGA
>CM068956.1:90859779-90872064 GCA_035128595.1 Eptatretus atami | reverse complement strand
CTTCCCAGCCCTGAGGGGCCTGTGGATTGGTTTAACCATGCGCATAAAATTTCTCCTCAGGAATAACCTTTTTGTCAAAAGTGTTGGTCGACGACGCATTCGATTGCCGTGAAAAACGTATGACTAGTATGCAATTGATGTAGCGACCACACCACATGTCGCCTTAAGCTGGCTTGTGTGTGTGTGTGTATGATATGAATAATAATATTAATGAGCTAAATGTATATATATAATATATATATATGTTTGTATATATAGTGGTGCCCCAAAATCCGAATTTAATTCGTTCCACAGAGGCTGTTCGGATTCCAAAAAGTTCGGATTCCAAAACAATTTTCCCAATAGAAATAATGGAAAGTGAAATTTCCGTTCCTGGACCCCAAGAAAACCCACTTTCAAGACCACTTTCAAATCTGAAATTACCCATGTTTAAGGTAAAATAAGATGAGTAAATGACCTTTTCTGGGTCATGAATCTTTTTCCAAGCCTGGGGATGAGCAGAGCGTTGTCGCTTCTTCCATCAGGTCTGGATGCAGCTCCGCCTATCAGTGGCCATTGGATCCAAAACGTAAACTGTTCAGCCTGGTGGAGGTATGTATTAACCAGAAGCACCAAATGGTGTTTTATATCCCAGTACACTCTGTGGAGACACAAACGTGCCGTTTTCACCGCACGGTTCACGGGAGAGAATCAAGAGGTGAAGCGATTAGGTGACGCAGCATGACGTCACTACCCTAGTGCTCGCGAAAAAAAAACATTGAGTTCGTTAAAGCCGATTCGTCAGAGGGTTCATTGGAATGAGTTCGCTTCACGACGGGTTTCGCGGTTTTATCGCTTCTTTATTTTCAGAATCGTACACAACAGTCGATTTTGGCAGCTCGAACATGGCAGCGAGATCAGCACACATCGCGTACCGCCTCCATGCTTAGCGATAAGTTCTTTCTTCAACTCAATTGTCATTCTCACGGACTCCTCTTATTCCTATTTGCTTCACTGCTCTTCTTGGGTGCCATGGTGATGCACAAGGGTGATAATTGAGAAAAAAAATGCACAAATAAGGTGAAAACACGAGGTAAAGTAGCGATCGACACACAGAGAGATGCTTTCACGAGTACTTCCACCGACGAACTGAATGAACAAAGCGTGAAGATGCGGGTCAAACAGGCGGGGAGACGCACGGTGAACAACATGAACGCCACGTTGTGTTCGGTTTTCGAAATGTGTTTCGGTTTTAGGGCAAATTTTCTCGAAAAAATTGTTTCGCGGTATCCCAATTTGTTCAACATCATTGGGGCGTTCGGATTCTGGAGCACCCACGGTATATATGTATATATATATATATATATATATATATATATATATAATATATTATATATATATATATATATATATATTTGTATGTATTTGTATGTTATGTATATGTATAATATATATATATTGTATATATGTATATGTACTGTAATAACATATATAGTTTTTAGCCCATCACCTCAAAGGTCAAGAATCACTTAAAGGTTCCCAGTATCCGGATCTGGATCCAGATCTTTCAACAAATCTAATCGATTCATCCTTTTCAACACAACCCAACATTACCACGTCAACAATTTTGTCCAAATCCGTTCACAATCATGTTTACAGACAAACAGAGAGACAGTCGACAGGGGTAAAACATGAACCTGTCACCTTCGGTGGCAAGGTGATCAATATTCTGGTAATAACCTCTCATTTCTACAACTTGAAATGTTTACCAAGCACATTTTAAATGAGCAAACTAATTCCAAGTATTTTAACTATTAAAATTAAATTTGGTTGAAGACAACCAATACTAGTGGAGATTCCCTTTGTTTAAGCAGTTTCTTTGTTCTTTAAAAAACAGGATGTCACTTGGACAGTAGTCGTGTGCTGATTGGGCTGTATACGCGGGCCTCGGGTTAGAGAACCACTGTTCTATCAGAGCACATTCTGCCGAAGCAGTTTCATGGCTAGAATTACAATCCTTGATGGTTGCCACTCCACAACAAGGAATTCGGGGCAGGAATTCAATTTATATCCTCACTAATCATCCATCAAGTACTTTCATTTCTTCCTCTTGTCTTCTCTCTCCTTTTCTCTTTTAATTCTCCTTCCTTCCTTCTCCCCAAGTACACACATAATAAATTGATGGTCCCTAAGTCTGTATTTACTTCTGGTTGCCTCTTTAAATGGCCGTTAGCTTTTCTTCTTTTGATCATTTCTTAGCATTATGAATTTGCTCCTTCACAAGTCATGATTGAACTTGCCAGCCAGATAATCGAATTTTTGGAAATGTTTGAGTTTATGTTGCACATGGCAAGTTGTGAGCCTTCACTGTCAGTAATATATCCATAGTAATTATTAATTCCTTAAATATTATTTGTTTTTGGTTTACTCCTCTTCCCCATCCCTTCCCTCCAAAATTATATTTCAGGCTCTTGAAAACTCTGAGTTTTCTCATTGGAGGCCGTGAACCAACATTCCATGGGAGTAATCCATACTCACCGCATGTGTGCACGTGCACGGCACACTCACACATGCACACACGCAAAGTTGGAGACCTGGGGACGCGCAATTCATTCCACACTTCTGAAACCCGCAAATGGAGATGAAACACAAATTGATAGATTTCATGTTACCTCACAGTTTCACACATCCGGGCGCTTCACACGCACCGCCATCTTTATGGGCAAACAAACCGATCATAACACAATATGCTAATCTTTAAAGCCACAGGAGATCCCTAACAATGGTGAAACATGCAGCATTGTTGGCTGTCACAATGGATCTAATCGGAACAATTAATTAGTGTTGTTCAATTCCTGCTGTGATCAGTCATGGATAAATGACTGAGAAGCTGTCAGAGAAACGGGGATTGCTGTGGTATCTCGATTGCAGGGCTAACTTAATTCCTTCGAAGCAGACTGAGATAATGCTCCCGATTAGCATTAATTACCAATCCACTTTCAGATTAATTATTCGTGCACTTTCCCGATGAATAAAGTTCTCATGGTTGTCTTTCATTCACCTTACATTCCAGCTTTGCATCCTTCACGTGGTCATATCCACATTGCATAGCACGTTTACTAAACTTGTTAGTTGTTCCGATATATTCTTTAAGCAAACTTTGTGTGGGGCGGTCTATTGATGTGCAGCACATAGATTTCACTCTTGACAACAGTTATTCGACCTGTCCATCTGTGCATTCCTTACTCTGGGTTGGTTTCTTCTTAGCTGCTTTAAACGTTTTCGCTCCTCTTTTGTAATGACTACCATCCTGGATACTTCTTCATAGTGAGTCAGTCGCTGCTCCTTACCCATGGTGACAGTTGTCATCCCAAACGTCTGCAGCACAGCTGATACTTCTATCCATGGCTTGGGAATGTATTGGTCAGAGTAGTCAGGGATGAGGGACAAAGTGCTGGCCTTTTCCCTGTAACTGTGCAGTCATTTGAACTAGTTGCTCAGTTCTGTCATAATAGGTGCAGGTATCTCTGGTATTTCCTCTGAACTCTGGACAGTAAGGTGAAACTGTACCGCTAACTGATAGCAAAGTCAATATGCTGCTTCTTCTTTCACTTAGCAGATGTAAAGTTTAATATATGACTTTGTTGTCCTCCACCTTCTGAATACCATTTGGAAGTAGCCAATACGCCTTCTCCTGGGTGACGGTTCATCTTTGCTTTTCTATCCTGCCCTTCCGAAGACTCCATCTTTGCTTTTTACTTCTTCGGGTTCCTTCTTGTGTACCATATCCTGATGCGGTGTGGACTGTGCTTCCCTATTGATGGACCTCTGGTAGCTTGTACATGAAGCTGCATTGAGCCTGGGAGTAACTGCTGAAATCTATCTGTCTGGATTCTTCTGCCATCTTGTTGTTTTTTTTTCTCTTATTTCTTTCTAATTTTTTTCCACATTTCTTTGAATTCTAATTTTTATTTTTCTTCTCTTGTCTCTTCCTCTCTTTCTCTTTCATTATAGATCTCTCCATGGAGAAATGAATTATTATAGAAATTTGTCTGTAAGGCTCACTTGGCTGCACCTGGATGGGTTGGAGGTTGTGGAGTAGCAGCTGAAACCAAATCCTATCCAGGTTCCTCACATGACTCCATCTTTGCTTTTTACTTCTCGGGTTTCTTCTGGGTCTTCCGTTTGCCTTTTGGAGTTCATTATCTTCAATGTGGCCTCACATTAAACAGCATAGGCTCCTACATGGCTGAAAACTCAATACTCTTATAAAACTTTAATTGTTACCAAATGGCAGATAAGAAATGGATACTTTGATAATGCTTCACGTTTGCACAATAGTGCTTCATCGATTAGACTGTGTTCACAAAATGGTTCATCCTGTATGGTGTTTCTGGTGTGAGGGAAGAGATTAAAGAATAAGGAAGATAAGAGTGGGCAAGGGCAAGGAGAGAGGGAGAGAGGATGGCAGAAAGGGGTGATGGCTGGAGGCAAAGTGTGATTAAAGGCCTGTATCGAACGAACTACGGTTTCTGGTGGTTGTTCCTAATTTGGTTTGAAGAACGTTATATGGCCACAAAAGATAACAATGGCGCACAAGTTGGATTACCTGCTCCATGACCGTTTGAAGTCGCAATGATTACAATACTGCACAACGATGGAGAAAATGGCGACAGCTGGAGTACTACATGGCTGCTGTGAACATTACTGACAAGGAACACAACATGTTTGCCTGCTACATATTGTCAGTGAAGAGGCAGAAACTGTCTTTGAAACTCTCACTGATACGGGAATGATTTGACATGGGGATCACCAAACTTAATGAACATTTTGAGCCTCGCGGAATTGTTTCATTTGAACGTCACATGTTTTCACCACGCCGTTCAAACGCCATCCGAGTCGATGACAATTACATCATCCGGCTTCGACACTGAGCGAGAACGTGCAAGTTTCAGCATTATGAGGCAATAAAAGATCAAATCATAGACAAGTGTGCATCATCATGCCTGCATAGACGTCTCCTACACGAACTGATTTGAACGTCGACTCAATGCTAATGAATAGCTCGGCTAATGGAAGTATCCGAAACTCAAGCCACAAACATAGAAGAGAGGACTGTTTATAACCCGACATGGGGGCTGTTAACGTGATTAACAAAGCTCATTCTCAGCAACTTCAATGAGTAGCTGATGTGGAAACACAACGATGCAACGACTGGTGATGTGACGAGAAATCTCAGCCAGCTAAATGTCACTACGCGCTGTGGAAAAACAGGTCACACGTATAGTGATGACCGTTGCCCAGCAAAAAAGGAAATCGTGCAATTACTGTCACAAACTTAAACCATTTCAGCCGAGTTTTGCATGACAGAAACTGGCAAATCCGTTCGGATACCTTAAACTGCCAAGATCACTCCGTGAGATTCATGTGTGCAGCTTCTGAAGATGATCATGGGGAAAGTTATGTCTTCGAATGCGCAGATGACCCACTCGGGATGGACACCAAAAGGTTCAAAATTGATCATGTTCCTGTCAAGGTGGTTGTTGATTCCGGAGCTTCAATCAATCTACTGGACAGAAACACTCACCACAGGCTATGTTAGGATGGCCACCATCGCACTCTATCCAAGTCACCACTACATCTTCACGTATGGTCAAAAACACCCTTACTCATTCAGGGTACGTTCGACAGCTGTCTGTAGTACAAGAACAGTAAAACTGTGGCCAACGTAGTGGTAGCTGATACGGACGGTCCAGGATCTTCTGCTTGGGTGCACATCGGCCATCCAACTTAGGGTGTTAAAGCTCGCGCGCTAACATGAAGAGTTTCCAGCTATGCTGAGGCAGATACAATTTGAATTCAAAGGTGTGTTTGAGGGTGTGGGGAAGTTCGTGGATTTTCAACTAAAGCTACATACAGATACGATGTCCAACCAGTCATTGAACCAGCACGCTGAATGCCATTTCACATATGATGACAGTGACCGGCAAAAGTTAATGAACTGCTCCGCAAGAGACATCACTCTAAACTGCCCAGGACCATCATCATGGGTATCTCCACTGGTTGCTATTCCAAAAAAGAATGGCGATAATCATGTTTGTGTGGATATGCGCAGAACAACATGGCCATCAAGCAAACTTGATATCCATACCAACCATGGAAGAATCCTGACAGGATCAAATTGAGCAGTCGTGTTTTGAACACTTGACCTCAAGTCGGTTACCACCAGACGAACTGATGCAAATTCCGTGATATAATGACTTCAATTCTGAAGGCCTTTTTCTGTACAAACGTTTGCTTTGGCATCACCTCTGCTCAGAAGAATACAAACATGGCCATACAAACAGCCACGTGAGGGTTTGCAAGAATCACAAACATCTCTGACGACATCATTGTGTATGGTCGAAGTGTTGAAGAACATAACCAATGCTTCTTAAGACCTTATAATGTATGCGGAGAAAAAGCACGGAAATTCTGAGAAATGTCTTTTCGGTGTCCCGAACTGACATTTTATGTCTTCAAAGGTTTCCACAGCAGGCATCAGCCAGGAAGCCACAAAAGTCGATGCAATCAAGAATTTGTTCAATCCAACCAAACACAGCTGAGTTTGAAGTTTTCTTGGCCTTGCAAACTACCTCACTCATTTTATCTCCAATTTTGCCACCATTGTGGATCCAATACCTGCCTTAACTCACAAGGATGCAACCTGATGTGGACTAAAGCCATCAAATGCATTCATTCAGTTGAAAACACCATTGACCAGTGACTAAGTTATGTGCATTTCGACCTCAGGCTCACAATCACACTTATTGTTGATGCATCGGTGGGAGTAAGTGCTATTTTGGTGTCAGGCTGGTAGTGAGGTACCTTATTAACAAAATGCCAAGGACGTTACACTGTGGAAAAAAGCACAATTTTGTTAGCAAAGCTTTCCCATGTATAAGGATCAAAGAGGGTAAGCTCCAAAAAATCTGAATGACAGGAAGTGTATTTAATGACGTCACAATAGACTAACAAGATATTAGCGCAAATTAATGTATAACATTAATGTTAACAATGTATAAGGTTTGTGAAGTACTGTACCGAGATTTTTTTCAAGAAACAGGTAATTGATACAAGCCTTTTTAAGCTCACTATGTTGCAGTGATGTCATTGCTCAAATGTGTAAAAAAAAAACAAATGAAAACAAAACTTAACAATTAGGGGATAATGCAAGGGTGCCCGGTCTCAAATGTGATTTAAGACCATGTTTCAAACAATACATTCCGGAATATATGCGATCTTAGTCTAGCTATTCAAATTTAGCATTTTTCACCATCTTATAGTGGGCTCATTCTTCTGTAGGTACGTATCTTAGTCTTCAATTCGTTGCCAGTCACCGTGATCAATCTTTGATGGTGCCGCTCTGGTCCATGGATTGCCTACGTCCTCTGCGTCTACATTTGATGACTATGCAGAAAAATTTCAGCCCTTTCTTCACCGTGAACTGCAAGGAGTGAAGAGACTGGATTTGGTGTGGGACAGGTATCTGCACAGCAGCATCAAGGAGTCCACTCGCCAAAAGCGTGGCTGTGGTGTGCGCAGGAAGGGAGCACCTAAGACCAGAATGCCAACCAAATGGAAAGACTTCCTCCGAGACAGCACTAACAAAGAGGAACTATTCTCATTCCTTTTGCAGACAGTGATGACAGAAGAGTGTCCTCATGACAAGGAGCTGTATGTCACCTCAGGTACTAATCATTTTCTAATCTATTCTATGTTTAATTTGTTCATTATGATTGTAATACTTATAATTCTAATAATTATTCATTTTAAAAATAATAGACAAACAGATGATTTAAAATAATATAATAACTCAATACTTGACTCGTGTATAATTCGCAGGTACATCAGTGATTTCCAGAGGCGATTGTGAGCCCATGATGGACTGCACACATGAAGAAGCGGATACCCGAATCATCGTTCATCTTCAGCATGCAGTGGACAGAGACGCAAAGAAGATTCTGATCCAACAGTAGACACAGATGTTGTAGTCCTTCTCGTCGTCAGCTTCCAGATTTGCTCCATGATCATCCCGACATTGATGTGTGGGTGGCTTTTGGTATGGGCAAGAATTTCTGCCATTACAATATCAACACTATCTGTCAGAATCTTGGAGAAGCAAATCCCGAGCCCTACCCTCTTCCATACGTTCACAGGACAGTATGTCAAAGGGCGGAGGAGCTCCTTTGAGCCAACGGCCATCCATATCTAGTGCCCACTGTGTCTGCGGACGTCTCTCTGCAGTTGGTTACTTTTTTATAGAGGTGGTGGCAGGATTTGCACTCCGGCCACTGTAAAACCCTTCATACGCAAAACAACAAACAAAGCAAAAAAACTGAAACCCACTCCGTGGGAGTACCTCCCTGTGCGCTTCCTTCGCAGGGCAGCTCACCGGATGACGGGATTGGGGCAAAGCCTTCGGGACCCCAATCTTTGATGAAAGGAGGAAACACGGGGTAACCTCCCTGGGTCAGATTGCGGGAGAGTGTGTCGGAGTGGTGCTGAGGTGTCGTCCACCAGACGGCGGTCCTTTGGGTTAACCTGAGGCGGTCCTTCGGGTGGGTGCCTGGAAGTCCTATCCCTAAGAGAGGATGATCACTGTCCCTCTGTTATCATCTGAGCTCAAGCGTTGGACATTGGTATTGCAGCACGTCTCTGAGGTCGGAGACCGAGATTGGGCGAGATAATGGTGGGTGGTTACACCTACTATTGGTCTGTTCGCTTGATTGGTTACATACTCAAGGAGTTGCTGCAGCTGTGTCAATAAAGCTGACCCAATGAATATTGGAGGTAACACCGGTCAACTGAGCGTAATTATGAGACTAAGGATTCGTCACTCCTTAGGTGTCATTTCCCCTGGTCTTCTGTCATCTCCAGACTGAGGCGAGTGACTCACCGTGAAGGACACATCTATGCAACGCTCGAGTCTGTGGTTGATCAGTGCCCCAGACGAGATACATTCTACGTCTTGGGGGGATTTACTGCATCGACGGAACTGATAGGGATGGTTATGAGACGTGTGTTGGTCTCATGGGTCAGGAATATGATCAGAATAGCACTAAGTTCTTGATTGCAAGAAGTCATGGACTTAGGGTGGCCGGTTGATGGTTTTCAGCACCACAAGCTCATCGCTGGACTTGGTATTCCAACGCTGGCGGTGTGGCAAAGAGATTGACCATCGTCTGTTGACGGTCGCTGAGGATGATTCCAGACTGCAGGGTCCTACCGGAGTGCTCAGTTCCTCAATACTGACCACCGGCTTGTTGTAGAAACTATAAAGCTGCACTCTTATTCTGGAGAATGGAACCGATCCAGCCTAGGCTGGATGTTTGGCAAGCTCAAGGTTGAGAGAGTAGGCTGAGGAGTTTGGGCGAACGAGGCTGAGTGGACATTTGGGGTGTCGGGTGCTTTGGGGTCCTGAGAGTAATGGAATTACCTTCAAAGACCACCGTCCTTGATGTTGCCGTGGATGTCTTGGAACTCAACCGCAGGCAAAGAAGAATTTTTGTCTCTCAAAGGGCACTGGAACCATTGACCAGAGTCACAGGGCAGGCTGAATGCAGAGCTGAGCTGTTCAGGTGGAGCTGAGGCGTAAAACTGTACGTGCACCTAAGGGTGGCCAAGGAGGCTATGTGCGAGGAATCTGTGAGGGGGTAGAGCATACCTGTGGTCGTGATCACTATCACGGTGATTCTGTCCGTGCCTTACAGGGGAATTTCGCGCATTGCGTTCATCAAGTCCATCCCTCGGAGCACTGCAGTTAGAGCAGAGAGATGTAGGCTCTTTCACAGAGGAGTCTGAAGTGAAGGCCCGCTGGGCCGGTTGCTTTGAGCGGTTGTACCAGGCTGGTCCATCAGCTGTCGAGTTGGAGTCAAATGGTGTACAATCCCTGTTGCTGACCTCCAATCATTTTGTGGTCACCTTCGCTTGTGAAACACGGGCTGCGGTGAACCGGTTGAAACAGGGTAAAGCTCAGGGATCTGTGGCATCCAAGCTGAACTTATTTCAAGGCTGGTGGAAAGTCTGCACTCGTGTCGTTGCATGCAGTTTTGTGCTTGGCTGGAACACAGGCATCATCAACTGATTGGAAGAGGGCCCTTGTTGTCCTCTCTGGAAAGGGGGGTGATCGGCCAAGACTGCAACAACTACGAGGGGTGACGCTGCTCTCAGTGCGGCAAGGTCTTTGCTCGATAATTCTTGATAAGCGTTCGCCACATCTGCTTAGCACCAGCGTCCAGAGCAGTCAGGCTTTACAACCAAAGAAGGTCACGTGACGTATCCTTGCTGCTTCAGTCCCACCGAACGCAGACGAGAGTTTTCGCATGGGGCTGCTTGCAGCCTATGTTGATCTCTGTAAAGCGTTCGATTTCAGTGAATCGGGTGCCCTCTGGGAGGATTCTTGGTCTTCGTGGGTGCACCAAAACTGATCGATCGATGTCTGAACTCTACTCTGGTCTGAGAGTGCTGTGAAGTGTGGTGGTACCATCTCTGACTTTTTCAGTTGTTACTTGGAGTTTTCGTCAGGGGTGTGTACTGGCCCACACTTTTCAGCCACTTGTATGGACTGGATTTTAGGGAGGATGTCGGAAAGATCAAGCTGGCGGTGCATCGTTTGGGAATGTCAAGATCGGACCTTGATTTCGCAGATGATGCAGTCATCTTTGCGGAGACTTTAGATCATCATTTGGGGGCCGCTCGAGGTGGCTGAAGAGGAGTCGGAGCCGCTGGGATACGGGTTTCTTGGGTCAAAACTAAGAATCCAGGCTTTCAATGACATATGGATGCGCTGTCTGTCCTGTGTTCCTGTTTGTGTGAGGATGTTGACGTCGTAGAGAGATTCACTTCCTTGGGCAGTGATATTCATGTCTCTGCTGCCTGTGAGTCAGAGGTCAATAGACGTCTGGGTCGGGCTGGGGAGTCATGAATTACATGGATCATGGGGTTGTTTGGCGCTGCCAGTACCTGTGCGGGAGGACGAAAGTCCGAGTCTTCAGGTCGCTTGGTGCTTCCAGTCTTGCTCTAGGATGCGAGACTTGACTCTGACAAGGATTCTGAGACGGAGACTTAATTCCTTTGGTACAGGTCTCTTCGGAGAAACCTTGGCTATCGCTGGTCAGATTTTGTGTCCAACGGCGGTTGCTGAGAGGACTTCGGATAATTGTTTACCTGGCATGGGTCGTGAGCGTCAGTTTGCAGCTGTATGACATAGTGGCTCATTTTCCTGACGCTGATCTGCTCACAGATTCTCTCAGCGAGAGAGTCTCGTGAGTGGAGGAGGCCAATGGGCCGACGCACGTGCCTCGTGGTTGCAGCAGGTTGACTAGCATCTCAAGGGTGGGGATGGGCCTTGGCATCTGCCTGGGCGAAGGCCAGACGGAGGCCCTGGCAGTACGGCGGAAAGTGACGCAGCGACGCGCTGTTCTGGCACATGCCCATACTGACCTTGACCTGACAGGATGTGACACTACTTTTGCTTCCTTGATAAAGGGAAATAGTGTTGGAGGTTGGAATCTCATCCCGATGTGACAGGTGCATTCCTTCACATTGTAGAAAATCAATTTCAACCGTCGACTCTCCATAGCACACATCCAATGTTGAACGATTTACAGTGCTTCTGTATGAACCGTGACAAGCAACTAACGTCCGCAGACACAGTTGGGCACTAGATATGGATGGCCGTTGGCTCAAAAGGAGCTCCTCCGCCCTTTGACATACTGTCCTGTGAACGTATGGAAGAGGGGTAGGGCTCGGGATTTGGCTTCTCCAAGATTCTGACAGATAGTGTTGATATTGTAATGGCAGAAATTCTTGCCCATACCAAAAGCCACCCACACATCAATGTCGGGATGATCATGGAGCAAACTGGAAGTGACGACGAGAAGGACTACAACATCTGTGTCTACTGTTTGGATCAGAATCTTCTTTGCGTCTCTGTCCACTGCATGCTGAAGATGAACGATGATTCGGGTATCCGCTTCTTCATGTGCAGTCCATCATGGGCTCACAATCGCTCTGGAAATCACTGATGTACCTGCGAATTATACACGAGTAAGTATTGAGTTATTATATTATTTTAAATCATCTGTTTGTCTATTATTTTTAAATATGAATAATTATTAGAATTATAAGTATTACAATCATAATGAACAAATTAAACATAGAATAGATTAGAAAATGATTACCTGAGGTGACAAACAGCTCCTTGTCATGAGGACACTCTTCTGTAATCACTGTCTGCGAAAGGAATGAGAATAGCTCCTCTTT
>CM068956.1:90830392-90843321 GCA_035128595.1 Eptatretus atami | reverse complement strand
AGCATGAGTGACATCGTCTTCAGTGAAGGACTTTGTGCAGAAGACCTAGCCGAGGAACTTGTTGATGACACTGACACTACTTCTGCAGAAAGTTCAACAGATGATGCAGAACCGATTGAAAGAGGTAGCAATGGATCCCAGCCAAACAGTCTGTGAATGTTATTTAATGCTGCCTTAACATTGACATGTCCACTCGCCTGTTCCGCAGAACTCCTCAGCTCCATCTCTCACCTGAGCTTGCCAACGATCCAGCCCTAGGCTGGGATGGCTACCATTCTCCAGAATAAGTGCAGCTTTAGAGTTGCTACAACAAGCCGGTTCGTCAGTTAATTGCAAGGAAAAACTGAGCACCTCCGGTAGACCCTGCAGTTCTGGATCATCTCCAGCGACGTCAACTGAGGACATCGTCAATACTCCTGCCACACCGCCCAGCGTTGGAATACCAAAGTCCACAAGCGATGGCTTGTTGGGCGCTGAAAACCATGGGAACCGGCCACCCTAAGAATCATGACTTCTTGCAAAGTCAAAGGAACTTAGGCTTTCGATTCCATAGGTTCCTGACCCATTGGAGGACCAAACACGTTCATAACCTCCCTACATCAGTTCCAGCGATGCATTGAAATCCCCAAAGATAGAAGTGCTCTCGTCTGGGGCCACTGATCAACACAGACATCGAGCGTGGATAGGAATGTGTCCTTCACGTGGGTCACTCGCCTCAGTCGGAGCCACTAGTACAGAGCAGGGAAATACACCCAAGGCAGTGACGAATCCTAGTCTCTATACGCTCGTTGACCGGTGGTTACCTCAATTATTTCATTGGGTCAGCTTATTGGACACCAGCTGCAGCAACTCCTTGATATGGTAACATCAGTAGCGACCAAGACCAATAGTAGGTGTAACCACCCACCATTATCTCGCCGCAATCCGGTCTCCGAACCTCAGAGGTTGCTGCACCATACCGATGTCAAACGCTGAGCTCAGATGATAACAGAGACAGGTATCATCCCTCTCTTAGGGAATAGGACATTTTCCAGGCACCCACCCGAAGGGACCGCCTCAGGTTGAACCCAAGGAGGGACCGCGTTCTGTCTGACGACACCTCAGCACCACTCCGACACCTCTCCCGCAATCTGACCCAGGGAGGTATACCCCGTGGTTTCCCCCTTTCATCAAAGATTGGGTGGTCCCGAAAGGCTTTGCCCCAACCCGTCAGTCGGTGACCTGCCCCCCCCCCCCCCCCGCCCCCCCATGCGAAGGGAAGCTGCACAGGAGGTACTCCACGGAGTGAGTTTTCAGATTTTTTTGCGTTTGTGTGTTTTGCGTTAATGAAGGGTTTTACAGTGGCCGGAGTGCAAATCCTGCCACCAACCTCCTAATAAAAAAGTAACCCAACGCAGGAGGACGTCCGCCAGACACAGTTGGCACTTAGATATGATGGCCGTTGCGCTCAAAAAGGAGCTACTCCGCCTTTGACATTACTTGTCCATCGTGAACGTATGGAAGAGGGTAGGGCTCGGTATTAGGCCTTCTCCAAGAATTCTGGGACAGATAGTGTTGATATTGTAATGCAGAAATTTCTTGCCCATACCAAAAGCCACCCACACATCAATGTCGGGATGATCATGGAGCAAAGCTGGAAGCTGCACTGACGAGAAGGACTCACAACATCTGTGTGCTACTGTCGGATCAGATCTTCTTTGCGGTCTCTGTCCACTGGCATGCTGAAGATGAACGATGATTTCAGTATCCGCTTCTTCATGTGTGCAGTCCTGCATGGGCTCACAATCGCCTCTGGAAATCACTTGATGTACCCGCCGAATTTATACACGAGTAAGTATTGAGTTATCTCTATTATTTTAAATTCATCTGTTTGTCTATTATTTCTTATAAAATGAATAATTAATTAGAATATAAGTATACATCATTAATGAACTAATTACATAGAATAGATTAGAAATGATTGACCTGAGGTGACAAAAAACAGCTCCTTGCATGAGGACACTCTTCTGTAATCACTGTCTGCGAAAGGAATGAGAATAGCTCCTCTTTGTTAGTGCTTGTCTTCAGAGAAGTCCTTTCCATTTGGTTGAGCATTCTGTCTTTAGGTTGTCCTTCCTGCGCACACCACAGCACGGCGCTTTTTGGCGAGATGGACCTGCATGCTGCCTGTACAGATACCTGTCCCACACCAAATCAGTCTCTTCACGTCCTTGCAGTTCCACGGTGAAGAAAGGGCTGAAAATATTTTCTGGCATAGTTCATCAAATGTAGACGCAGGAGGACGTAGGCAATCCATGGACCCACGCGGCACCATCAAAGATTGATCACGGTGACTGGCAAACTAAGACTATAGATACGTACCGTACAGAAGATGAGCCCACTATTAGATGCGGAACAAATGCTAAATTTGAAAGGCAAGACTAACGATCGCATATATTCCCGGGAATGTATTGTTTGAACACATGGTCTTAAATCACATTTGAACCGGGCACCCTGCATTTATCCCTAAAATGGTTAAGTTTTGCTTTTCATTTGTTTTTTTTTGTTACACATTTTGAGCAATGACATCCACTCAACATAGTGGGATGCTTAAAAGCTTGTATATCAATTACCTGTTTCTTGAAAAAAAATCTTCGGCAGCAGTACTCACAACCTTAACACTTGTTAAACATTATGTTTATACATAATTGCGCTAATATCTTGTTAGTCTATGTGACGTCATTAAATTACACTTCCTGTCATCAGATTTTTTGGAGCTTACCCTCTTTTGATCCTTATTACATGGAAAAGCTTTGCTAACAAAATTGTGCTTTTGTCCACAGTTTGTAACGGTCCTTGCATTTTTGTTAATAAGGTAACCCACTACCAGGCACTGACACCCAAAATGCACTGTACGTCCCACGAATTTGCATCAACTAATAATGTCGATTGTGAGCCCTGAGGGTCGAAATGCACCATAACTTAGTCACTGCGGTCATGTTTCTCAACTGATTGAATTGCCATTTGTGTGGCTTTAGTCCACATCCAGGTTGCTCCGTTGTGAGTTAAGGCAGGTATTGGATCCAACAATGGTGGCAAAATTGAGATTAAAATGAGTGAGGTAGTTGGCAAGAGCCAAAAAGAAACTTTCAACTTCAGCGTGTTGGTTGATGAACAATTCTTGATGCATGACTTTGTGGCTTCCTGGCTGATGCTGCTGTGAAACCTCGAAGCCATAAAATGTCAGTTCCGGGACACGAAAAAGAATTTCTCAGAATTTTTCCCGTATGCTTTTTCTCTCGCATACATTGCTAAGGTCTTAATTAAGCATTGGTTATGTTCTTCAAAACACCTGCGACATACACAATGATGTCTCAGAGATGTTTTGTGTATTCTGCAACCCTCACGTGCCTGTTTGTATGGCATGTTGGTATTCTTTTCGAACACGAGGTGATGCCAAAAAGCAAACGTTTGTACAGAAAGGCTTCAGGAATTTGAAGCATTATATCACGTGAATTTGGCATCCAGTTCGGTCTGGTGGCTCAACCGAATCTTGAGGTGTCAAGTTGTCAAAACACGACTGCTCCAATTGAGTCCTGTCAGGATTTTCCATG
Organism: Eptatretus atami; assembly: GCA_035128595.1. Taxonomy (NCBI): domain Eukaryota; kingdom Metazoa; phylum Chordata; class Myxini; order Myxiniformes; family Myxinidae; genus Eptatretus; species Eptatretus atami. Next base: position 90,839,728 of record CM068956.1, on the reverse strand, counting down.
GTTTGGTTATGGATATCAAGCTTTGGCTGATGGCCATGTTTGGTCTGCGCATATCCACACAAACCATGATTTATCGCATTCTTTTTTGGAATAAGACAACCAGTGGAGATTACCCCTGGATGATGGTCCTGGCAGTGTTAAGTGATGTCTCTGGCTGAGCAGTTCATTAACTTTGCCGTCCACTTGTCATCATATGTGAAATGGCATTCAGCGCTGCTGGTTCATGACTGGTTGTTACATTCGCTATCGTATGTAGCTTTAGTGAAAATCACGAACTTCCCCACACCCTCAAAACACACCTTTTGAATTCAAATTGTTCTGCTCAGCATAGCTGGAACTCTTCATGTTAGGGCGCGAGCTTTAACACCCTAAGTTGGTGGCCCGATGTGCACCCCAAGCAGAGATCTGGACGTCCGTATCAGCTACCATACGTGGCCACAGTTTACTGTTCTGTGTACTACAGACAGCTGTCGAACGTACCCTGATGAGTCAAGGGTGTTTTTACCATACGTGAAGATGGGTATGGCTGACTTGGAGTGAGAGCGAGTGCGGTGGCGCTAAACATAGCCGTGGTGAGTGTTTCTGTCAGTAGGATTGATTGAAGCTCGGAATCAACAACCACCTTGACAGGAACATGATCAATTTTGAACCTTTGTGTCCCATTCCCGAGTGGGTCATTGCGCATTCGAAGAATAACTTTCCCCCATGATCATCTTCAGAAGCTGCACACATGAACTCACGAGTGATCCTGGCAGTTTAAGGTATCCGACACGGATTTGCCAGTTCTTGTCATTGCAAACTCGGCTGAATGGTTAAGTTTGTGACAGTTAATTGCACGATTTCCTTTTTGCTGGGCAACGGTCATCCACATACGTGTGACCTGTTTTTTTCCACGCCGTAGTGACATTTAGCTGGCTGAGCATTTCTCGTGACCATCACCAGTCGTTGCATCGGTGTTGTTCTCCACATCAGCTACTCATTGAGTTTTGCTGAGAATTGAGCTTTGTTAATCACGTTAACAGCCCCCCAGGCGGGTTATAAACAGTCCTCTCTCTATGTTTGTGGCTAGTCTGGATACGTTCCATAGGCCCGAATCTATCATAGCATTGAGTCGACGTTCAAATCAGTTCGTGTAGGAGACGTCTATTTGCGGCATGACGATGCACACTTTGTCTATGATTTGATCTCTCTCTCCCCATAATGCTGAAAAACTTGCACGTTCCGCTCAGTGTCGAAGCCGATGTATTAATTTTCAATCGACTCGGATGGCGTTTGAACGGCGTGGTGAAACATGTGACGTTCAAATGAAACAATTCCGCGAGCCCAAAAATGTTCATTCAGCTCTCTGGTGATCCCCATGTCAAAATTATCATTTCCCGTATCAGTGGAGAGTTTCAAAGAACAGTTTCTGCCTCTTCACTGACAATGTGGTAGCAGGACAAAACATGTTGTTGTTCCTGTTCAGTAATGTTACAGCAGCCAGTAGTACTCCAAGCTGTCGCCATTTTCTCCATCGTTGTGCCAGTATTGTAATATTGCCGACTTCAAACGGTCAGTGGAGCAGGTAAATTCCAACTTGTGCGCCATTGTTATCTTTGGGCCATTATAACGCTTCTTCAACCACAATTAGACAACCACCAGGAAACCGTCTCTCGTTCGATACAGGCCTTAATCACACTTTGCCTCCAGCCATCACTCCCTTCTGCCATCCTCTCTCCCTCTCTCCTTGCCTTGCCCACTCTTATTCTTCCTTATCTTTAATCTGCTTCCCTCACACAGAACACCCCATACAGGCGCTGAACAATTTTGTGAACACAGTCTAATCGATGAAGCAGCTATTGTGCACATGAAGATTATCAAAGTATCCATTTTCTTTATCTGCCATTTTGGTAACAAATTAAAGTTTTATAAGAGTATGAAGTTTTCAGCCATGTAGGAGCTATGCTGGTTAGTTGAGGCCACAGTGAAGAATATGACTCAAAAGCAAACGGAAGAACAGAAGAACCGAGGAAGTTTAAAAAAGCAATGATTGGATCATGTGGAGGAACCTGGATAGGATTTGGGTTTCAGCTGCTACTCCAACCCTCAACCCATCCAGGTGCAGCCAAGTTGAGCCTTACAGACAAATTTCTAAATAATTCATTCTCCAGGAGAGATCTATAATGAAGAGAAGAGAGTAAGAGACGAAGAGAAAAAAATAAAGAATTAGAATTCAAGAAATTGTGCGAAAAAAAATTAGAAAGAATGTAAGAGGAAAAAAACAACAAAGATTGGCAGGAAGAATCCATGGACAGCTAGAATTTCAGCAGTTACTCCCAGGTCTCAATGCAGCACTCAGCTACCAGAGGTCCATCAATAGGGAAGCACAGTCCCACACCGCATTCAGGATATGGACACAAGAAGGAACCCGAAGAAGTAAAAAGCAAAGAGGGTCTTCAGGAGGAGCCTGGATTAGAAACAAAAGCAAAGATGAACCGTCACCCAGGGAGAAGGCGTATTGGCTACTCAAATGGTATTTCAGAAGGTGGAGGACAACAAGTCATATATAAAACTTTACATCTGCTAAGTGAAAGAGAAAGCAGCATATTGACTTTGCTTATCAGTAGCGGTACAGCTTTCACCTTACTGTTACCAGACTTCAAGGAAACTACCAGAAATACCTGCACCTATTATGATCAGAACTGAGCAACTAGTTCAAATGACTGCCACAGATACAGCGGAAAAGGCAGCATTCTGTCCCTCATCCCTGACTTACTCTGACCAATACATTCCAAAGCCATGGATAGAAGATTTCAGCTGTGCTGACAGACTGGGATGACAACTGTCACCATGGGTAAGGAGCAGCGACTGACTCACTATGAAAAGTTATCCAGGATGTAGTCATTACCAAAAGAGGAAGCAGAACGTTTAAGCAGCTAAGAGAACCAAGCCCAGAGTAAGGAATGGCACAGATTTGGACAGGTCGAACCCTAAAAACTGTGTCCAAGAGTGAAATCTATGTGCTGCCACATCAATCAGACCGCCCCACACAAAGTTTGCTTAAAGCAATTTATATCGGGAACAACTAACAAGTTTAGTAAACGTGCTATGCAATGTGGAAGACCACGTGAAGATGCAAGCTGGAGTATGGTAAGGTGAATGAAAGACAACCATGAGAAACTTTATTCATCGCGAAAGTGACGATAATTAATCTGAAAGTGAATTGGTAATAATGGAAATGATCGGAGCATATTCTCGTCTGCTTCGAAGGAATGAAGTTTAGCCCTGTTCAATCGAGATAGCCACAGCAATCCCCGTTCTCTGACAGCTTCTCAGTCATTTATCATGCTGAGTCACAGCCAGGAATTGAACACACACTATTAATTGTTCCGATTAGATCCATTGTGACAGCACAATGACTGCCATGTTTTCACCATGTTAGGATCTCCTGTGCTTTAAGATTAGCATATTGTGTTATGATCGGTTTGTTTTTTGGCCCCATTTAAAAAGGGGATGGGGGCGGTTGCGTCGTGAAGCGCCGGATGTGTGAACTGTGAGGTAAACATGAAATCTATCAATTTGTGTTGTCATCTCCATTTGCGGGTTTCAGAAGTGGAATGGAGTCCTCCCGTCTCCACCTTTGCGTGTGTTGCCAAATCGTGTGAGTGTGCCGTTGCCACGTTGCCACACAATGCGTGAGTATGGCATTTACAATCCATGGAAAATGTGTGGTTCACGGCCTCCAATGAGAAAACTCAGAGTTTGTTCAAGAGCCTTGCAAATATAATTTTGGGGAGGGATGGGGAAGAGGAGTAAACAAAAACAAATAATATTTAAGGAATTAATAATTACTATGGATTATATTACTACAGTGAGCTCACAACTTGCCTGTGCAACATAAATCAAACATTTCAAAAATTCATTATCTGGCTTGGCTAAGTTCAATTACATGACTTGTCGAAGCAAATTCATAATGCCTAAGACAATGATCAAAGAAAGAAAGCTAACGGCCCATTTAAAGAGGCAACAGAAGTAAATACAGACTTAGGGACCATCAATTATATGTGTACTTGGGAGAAGGAGGAAGAGAGATAAATTGAGAAAAGGAAGAGAAGACAAGAGGAAGAAATGAAGTTACTTGAGTGGATGATTAGTTGAGGATAAAATTGTAAATCCTGCCCTGAATCCTTTGTTGGAGTGGCAACCCATCAAGATTGTAAGTCTAGCCATGGAAACTGCCTTCGAGGAATTGGCCTCTGTATAGAACAGTGGTTTCTCACACCCGAGGCTCCGTATACAGCCCAATCAGAACGGACTACTGTCCAAGTGACAATCCTTGTTTTTTAAAGAAACTGCTTTAAAACAAAGGGAATCTCCCACTAGTATTGGCTGTCAAACCAATTAATTTTAATAGTTTAAAATACTTGAATTAGATTTGCTCATTTAAATGTGCGTTGGTAAACATTTCACAGTTAGAAAATGAGAGTATTACAGAATTATTGATCACCCCTTTCTATACTTCCTCTTGCCACGAAGGTTGGACAGGGTTCTGTTTTACCCTGTCTGACTGTCTCTCTGTTTGTCTGTAAAACATGAATTGTGAACGGATTTGGACAAAATTGTGGACAGGTTGGGTGTGCTGAAAAGATGAATTCGATAGATTTTGGTGAAGACTGGATCCAGATCCGGATCTGGAACCTTTAGTATTCTTGACCATTTGGAGTGATGGGGCTAAAAACTATATATGTATATACAGTACATATACATATATACAAATAATTATATTACATATACATATAATACAAATACATCAACATATATATTATATATACATATACCTGGTGCTCCAGAACGCCGAACGCCCCCATGTTTGAACAAATTTTGGAAATACCGAACCAATTTTTTCGAGAAAATTTTGGCCCTAAAACACCGAACACATTTTCGAAACCGAACACAACGTGAGCGTTCATGTTTGTTCACGTGCGTCCCCCGCCTGTTTGGACCCGCATCTTCACGCTTTGTTCATTCAGCTTCGTCGGTGGAAGTACTCGTGAAGCATCTTCGGTGTGTCGATCGCTACTTTACCTCGTGTTTCACCTGATTGTGGCATTTTTTTTTTCAATATCACCCTTGTGCATTCACCATCGCACCAAGAAGATCAGTGAGCAAAATAGGAATAAGCAGGGGGGGGCGGGGAAAGTCCGTGAAGAATGACAATTGAGTTGAAGAAAGAACTTATCGCTAAGCTGAGATGCGGTACGCGTGTGGTCTGATCTCGCTGCCATTCTCAGCTGCCAAAATCGACTGGGTTCGATTCTGAAAAATAAAGAAGCATAAAACCGCGAAAACCCGTCGTTGAAGCGAAACTCATCAATGAACCTCTGACGAATCGGCTTTAACGAACTACAATGTTTTTTTCGGAGCATTGGTAGTGACGCATGCTGCGTCACCTAATCGCTTCCACCTCTTGATTCTCTCCCGTGGAACCGTCGGTGGAAAACGCCACGTTTGTGTTCCTCCACAGCAGTGTACTGGATATAAAACACCATATTGGTGCTTCATGGTTAATTACATACCTCCACCAGGCTGAACAGTTACGTTTTTGGACTCCCAATGGGCCACTGATAGGCCGGACGCTGCATCCAGACCTGATGGAAGAAAGCGACAACGCTCCTGCTCATCCCCCAGGCCTTGGAAAAAAGATCATGACCCAGAAAAGGTATATTACTCTTCTTATTGTACCTTAAAACATGGGTAATTTCAGTCTGAAAGTGTCTGAAAGTGGGTTTTCTTGGTCCTAGGAACTCTAATTCACTTTCATTATTTCTTATGGAAAATTGTTTTGGAATCCGAACTTTTTGGACTCACAGCCTCTTGCTCTCAATTCGGATTTTGGGGGCACCACTATATAAAATACAAACTATATATATCTATATATACATATATATAATATATATTTATATATATATATATACACACACACACACAAGCGGTAGGCGACAGGTGCGCTACATAATTGCCATACTCATACATTTTTCACGGATCGGGTGAAAATTTTTGACAAAAAGGTTGATTATAGTGCGCATTTAAAAGGCGCGGAAGCGATTTTGCATTTTCGAAAAAAATTTATTTTTAGGATTTAAAAAAAATTCAAAGTCCCGTTGCTAGGCTAACGGTGAGCGTCCAATGCAACGGTGCTCAAAAGCATACAACTGTCTGGTATACCTACCTGTCAAGTTTCATCAAAAATCGGTTGACTACCCTTGGTCTCCAGAGCTGTCCATTACATACAACAAACACACAAGCCGGGGTAGGCGACATGCTGGTCGCTACATCAATGCATACTAGTCATAGTTTTTGACGGATCGCTGAAAATTTTTGACAAAAAGGTTGATTATTATAGTGCAATAAAAAGCTGGAAGCCGATTTTCTGATTTCGGAAAAAATTAATTTTTTAGGATTCTTCAAAAATTTCAAAGATCCCGTTGCTACGCAACGGTGGTGTCCATAGCAACGGTGCTCAAAAGCATAGAATAGATCGTGGTATGAACCTACCTGTCAAGTTTCATCGAAATCGGTTGACTCCTCTGCCTCCAGAGCTGTCCATTACATACAGACAGACACAGACAGACGAAAAAGTGAAAATAAGGGTACTCTAGCGACCACCAACAGACAGACGAGAAAAACTGAGAATAAAGGTAGTCTAGCCCCACCCAATACATATATATATATAATATAATATATATATATATATATATATATAATATATATTAATATATATATACACTATATTAACCCCATCGAGCTAGTTTGGGATGAACTAGACATAGACCACAATTCGTTCCGTATCTAAACTCTCTGTTTCGTGCAACATTACGGGGGCAACTTTTATTCTTGAATCAAATAATTCCAAAAAAATATTAAAGCATTTCAGAAAATGGTTCCCGATCCTCAAAATTGCTCATAAAAGCTAAAAAAACGAATAATTTCGGTAAATAATGCACATTAAATTTCGCTGACCAGTCGATTCACGTTGATAAAATAGGTAACAGCATTACCGTATTTGACGCTCAATTGAAATTGTATGACGGTAGGTTTTCCAAAAACAGATACCCATACGGTCCGCTGTGCCATGCACTGCCGACAAAGATGCGGCGCCCACGGTAATGCAGTTCTGACGGAGATCGTACATTTCTTCAAAATTTTGCATTATCACATAGATTCTACCAACAAAAGTAACTTATCGTGTTCAATATTATCGTGGAAACGATTGTCGATTTTCGCTAGCAAATGGCGTGATTACGACTGCAAAGGAGGTGATATAGTACCGAGATTGCAACAAAGCTTGGTATTGATTTCACGATACTGGCCTACTGCATTGCCGGCTCAGCCTCGCGCTCGAGTAACATTGGCTACCACTACAACTTGCTACAAGCGCTTCTGTGACATCAGAAAATCAGAAAAAAGAGAAGTCATTTGCAAAGAAATCTATTCTCAAATGACAATTTATGTGTAAACTCATTGATATGTACCACCATGCTGGATAATGACTTTAAAATTTAACTATGTAACGTTGAATTTGGACATGTTGAATTATGCAATCATTCATTGATGATTATGATGGTGGGAAGACTAAGTTAATGACTGTATTACAGTTCAACTTGCTGTAGTAGTACAATTTTACTGTAATTTTGGAATCATGGTTATTCGGGAATTATAACTGTCAAATTTATTTGATATTAAACTTAAAGCCATATTGGAGGGGCGGAAATAGACTACAGGAACTTTTGCAAATCTGTTAACTGGGGTATCAGCGAAGCAGGTGCAACAACAGCTTCCCTTCCATGGTGTTTCATTCAAATTCACTCATATCTCTTTGTACCTCTTATAGTTGAGGCCTATATATACTTTTATTAGATACTGTAAGTATAAATGTTTCACGGAAAAAAAAGTGAGGAAATATTCGCCTGGTAACAAAGAAATCTACGTAACCAAACTGGAAATACAGTACTGTTGTTTTAACCCGGCATCGCTGGTCCCTCTCTTCACAAATGCACAAAAATTACTTATTGTCTCCCCTCCTATAGCATGCTTGGCTTGCTATTTTAAACAAAGAGAGAAATGAAAGATTTTGTTGGGAGGATATTACATAACACAAGTCCATTTTCATTAATTTCAAACCAGTTTCAGAAATTATGGAAATGTTGAAATTTGAATGCCTGTCTAATAAAAGCATTTAGACTAATATCTCGGGTACAAAAAAGGGTGTTGGAGAAAAAAAAAAAATTCTACAACACAATCTATTATCTTAAATTGTAATTGTTACATTTTAAATAAATAAGAATCTCTAATTGCATTTCTCTTTGGTTGTCTGCCTTCTATCATTTCATCAATCAAGACAGAACAAGCCATGAGACATAACTGGATAACCAACGCCAAGTGACTTACACGGAGACAGCCAAGCCAAAAGCGGTGCTTCATTCAGATGGCAAGGACAAGCCAACGAGAGCTGGACGAAAAACGTCACAATGTTCCAGAGGAGTGCATAATTTGCCACTCAACAAGATACAAACGTAATAATATAACTGGCTAAAAGGTCAATTCGTAGGTTAGTCCAACATTAGCGTTATTTTGGTGGGCAGCTCCTGGAATGCTGCAAAGCAAAATGAAGACATTGCAACTTCTACAGCAGATACAAGTGAAGATTGGTACCGTGAGTTTGCCGTCACATCGTGACCTGTCACAGAGCCTACACAAGGTTCCTGAGTAAGCCGCTGTAAGATCTTTGACACCCATCTCAGAGTGAGCTACATGAATGCTTCATTGTATTTCAGTGAGAGAAACGCGTGGAAAAAATGATAATTTCAAAATAAGAATCTTGACTTTGTCAAGATTAAACGCGTAATATATCCATGCCGATCAAAGAAGTTGAAAATGTGATCCTCCTTATTACGGACCTGGAATTCAAAGACACGTCTGCAAAAGAACATTCCGCGCAACTTGTGTTTGTCTGCCCGCCAATAGAAGCAGAGTGACACGTCTTCAGTGGAAGCGACTTTGTGCATAAGACTAGCGAAGACTCTCTTGACAGACACTGACACACTTCTGCAGAAAGTACAACAGATGATGCAGAACCGATCGTGAAAGAGGTAGCAATGGATCCCAGCCAAACAGTCTGTGATGTGTATTTCATGCTGCCTTTAACATTTGAAGTGGATAAGTGACAACAAGTAACCTCACAGTTCCCATGGCCACCGCTGTGGCCATAGATGACTTGATGCGGATAAAGTGAGACCCTTGTCCCATATCAACTGTTCAACTTCTAGCGTGGGTGTTTTTTTTTCGTTGGTGGTTTTC
>CM068956.1:90799367-90815421 GCA_035128595.1 Eptatretus atami | reverse complement strand
AGGAGAGATTCCATTGCGTGTGCCACTTGAGCTGGCACGGAAGACTGCATTTGCGGCAGCTCATGGCCGTTTTGCGTTCATGCGTACTGCTAAAAGGGGGGAGGTCTGATGCCGCTCTCTGTAGCAGGCCGGCAAGCTTCCTGTCACCTGCCATTGCATGACCGAGATTTCTTGCGAGCAGCCTGGCTCCTGTAACTTTTTTTCTCTTTGCAGTCCCACGAATCCTGGCCATCGTGTTTAGGTGTAAGATTTGTAGTTAAAGTCTGTTAAGTTGTGTATTGTATATGAGTGCGTCCGGCATGAGTGTGTCTTAGCGCCGGCAATTTATTTCAAGTCGTCTGTATGAGCTGGGTCTGTTTAGTTAGTTACTCAGCCCGCTAGGCGTTATTTATTTTTGGGGACGACGAATAACACCTGAATGTCGACACTCAGGATCCGAAACGATAAAACGTACTAGGGGAGAACTCACATGAGGCACAACGCAACAATTGACGCAACTCGGGAACGAGTACTGTAAAAAGGGGGAGGGGCGTAAGTATTATACGGCTGTGGAAATTTAATACCGAAGGTCCTCAGTTAGATATATCGATAAGTTCATGTGTAGTTAGATCCACAGCCGTTGTTTCGAGGGAATATGTGTGATTCATCCGGGCTGCGATCGCTTTGAGTTAGCCATTTATCTTTTCTATCATTATTTTGGACCAAATCCCCCCCACAACAATCGCGCACCCACCCAACGCCCCGAACAACTACCCAAACCCCCCTACCTTCACCTCCAAACCGCACCCCGCAAGCATCGCCTCACCCCCATTCTCAAAACGATGCCGCGCCAACAACCAACCACCACAAAGCGCACCCCCCACCACCTTCACCTTTCTCCTTCCACAAACCATCACCACACCACTGTCAACACCGAACATTGTGCTGTCCCAGAGGCCCGTTCGGTGAATTGATTGCCAGAACGCGTCGACCGCGATACAAATGAGATGCCCTTTACGGGAGAGGAAATCGGATCAGGGGAGGTTTCACGCCCCCTTATTCCTCCGTCCAAATGGGCGAGCGTGCGGTCGGTGTTGGGCCGCCCCCAGCGCCGATGCTGTGAGATCCTTTCAGGAGGAAAATTCGGATCAAGAGAGGCTCACGCCCCCTTTCTTGCCCGACCAATGCTGACCATACGGTGGCGTGGCCCGCCTCCAAGCGCCATTTTGATGCCGCGAATTTACAATACACGCTCCTCCCCCGGTATATAAAGACGCGAGCACAAGGCCGACTCGCGGCTGGGCTGGTCCGAGTGAAGACGAGGTCGTACGTCGTGGGTTGCGTTGTTGGTCGTGGTCGAAAGTCCAGTGGGAGTCTGAGGTTCGTGTGTTTTGCGGGGAATCGTACCGGCGAAGGGGACGGAGCTCGGAGTTGAGGTCGAGGAACGAAGTCGCGGAGTGAAGCAGGGGACGCGGAAGAGGCTCACGGGCGAGCAGTTCGCCGAGTCGGTGCGGTCCCACAGGCCCCGCTAGCGGGACGAGCGGCCGCCAATTTCCCCTCTTCCACCCGAGCATACAACAATTCCCCCATGACCGCGCTGAGTAGCGCCGGTACCCCGTCCGTTCCCGCCCAACCGTGTGTCGACCGATCCAACACGTCTGCGCAACGCAACGGCTAACAGGAGCTCACCCAACCAACGCCCAGGGGCACAGGAGTCATGCCACGTTACGCGACATTGCGGCTAGCCCGCGCATCGCAGCCACGAGGCGGCGGGTAAGACCCTTCGGTTCGTGGACCTGGCCGCTCACGCAGGTCCCACGTCACATTTGGTGCCACGGACGGCTGTCTGCCCCCTTGCCTAATGAGGGTGGCTTTATTTGCTTTTTGTGTAAATGTGTGTGTGGCGCCAAGTCTTTTAAGTAACCTGAATAAGTGCTTGTACATTGCTTTTATTCGGTGGTAACTCTTTTGCTTGCTTTTTACTGCGTATGACTGTATATACGTGCTTGCCTTTCAGCCTGTATGGTGTAATTGTGCCTTGTCTGCGTGTGTAATAGAAAACTACTTGCTTGTTGAACTGTTTTGCCCATTTCGTGCGTCTTTCCTTCGTTTTGAAAGTTCCATCTTTGCATCACCGTAAGGGATCTGTAGTGTGTGTAACACCCATTACAATAATCTCGAACCGTCGAGGTCGGCTTATAACTCCGCTCGGTTATCCCTGCGCACGGAAGCGAGCCGCTTAAGCGGTTCGTGGTGCGGAGTCGATCTGCGGCGTGGGTACAACTCTCGGTAACGCTAGCCCGCGCGGGTACTAGGTATATCGACATTGGCGATTCACCCTATTTCCCGCCCGCGGTAGCAATGCGGACTTGGGCTGTGGTGAGGTTCAAACCCCCACCGTGGCGTGGCTTAGCTCCTGGCGGTACGTTTCGAAGACGGGTCACACGTACTGAATTGTCCAGTTCCGGTAGGGCGTACGCGTCGCGATTTGAGTTACGTGGCGATCGCACCACGCGGGCGGGCCAAATTCGTAACATATATATGATATATATATAATATATAATTAGGGTGTCCTCTATTCACTCAACCTTCGGATTTTCTAGCTCTCAAACCCCGGATTCATGGAAAGTCGAGAAAACTCTCCTGGTGAACTTTTTTTTTTTCCAATCGGACAACATTAACCCCTCCACTCCATTCGACCTTGAAGTTTCACCTGAAACAAAAAAAACCTTGTTAGGCGGAGCGGTCGACGAGACGAAAATACACATTTACACATTATACAAACACACAGATCGACGTAATCACATCAAAAGAGACGAATTGACATTACGGAAGCGTTTTCAAAGTTCAGCACAGTTGATACGTCGTCGTTCTAAATTCAGCCCCGCCACCCGGAAACTGAGGCTAAACTTCAAGCGATGAGGGAGAGGTAATGTTGTTGGAATTGAAATAAAAACACGAGAGTTTTCTCGACTATTCACGATTCACGGGGTTGGGCATTAAAAAAGAAATGAATTCGAAAATTTACCCCCTAACGAAGGCGCACCCTGTGGTATACATATATTATCGGGTGGTCCTTCTGTTACGGGGTAATTTTTTTCGAATTCAATTTTTCGAAATTATGAAAAGGGGGGTGTAGACTTTCTCCTCGCACCATAGGTTATTTACTCTTGGAACCGGAATACACAAATGTTCGCACTCAGGGATTCCCGAAGGTAAATCCGTACTTGGGGAGACTTACACATAAGAGCACTAATGAAAATTTGACATTCGGACGAGTCTGTAAAAAGGGGCGGGGGTAGTGTTCGTTTGTGGAATTCACAGAACACCATTCAGATTCCCCCAGAGGTCAGTTTTATCTTCGCTAAGTGTGTGTTCCAGGTTAGATTTCCCCACCAAATGTATAACGGAATTATTCGTGTGCCGGGCTGTGCATCTCAGTTAGCCGTTATTGACTGTCTCTATCTTTTTTTTAACAACAACAACGACAATAACAACAACGACAACCCCCAACGGCCCGCGTTTTACGCGTGATCTCCAACACGGCCGCGCATTTTTTAGCGGTGATCTCCAAACACGGCCAGCGTTTGCGGCAAGATCGGATCAAAACGGCGAGAGGGCGAGCCAGCCGGGGGTGAAGGTTCAAAGGTGAAAGAGCGAGCACCCCCCGAACCCGATAAAGACCCGTGCTGGACGCCGATAACCAGTTGGAGAGTGGGCTGGCGTTGAGAGATGTCTGGAGTCTGGAAGTTCGTGTTTGCGGTTGAGCGGTGGGAGTGGAGAGACGCCCCGTTGGGAGCTGGAGAGTTCGGATTCGGCCAGATTGGTTCGCTGGGGGTCAACCGGCGCGACAGGAGGCCTGAGTCCCAAGAGCCATTCACTCCTCCAACCGCGTTCGTTGGCTACAACCAGGCCCGCAGTGGAGGCCGACCGACCAAAGGGAGCCAGTCGGCAGCTCGGGGGTCCGGGCACAGACTCGAGTGGTCCGCCGGACCAGGACCACAGCGAGTCATCCCAACGAGGGTGGCCAGGTATCCCGCTCGGTCTGCTCGGAGCCCCTTCGGTCATTACCCGGCTCCAGCAGTTATATAGGGCCTCACGAGCCCGGTTCTTTCTTTCTGGGGGTTTTTGCAATGAAAAGTCTGTGGCGCTTGTCCATAAGTAACAAACTGTTAAGTGCATGATTGTTACATAACAATAGACATCGCTGTAGGTTTTGCTCGTGTCCTGTCCCAATTCCCGCCATTCATTTGCGTATGTGCGTTTAAAAATAAATACCCCCCATTGTTTGAATGTTAAACACTGCTGCGTTGTGTCAACTTCCTACATTGACTGCCATAATTGCGTTTGGGATATTAGCTGCTGATTAATAAGCCGATAAAACGTACATCTTGGTCCGACGGCACTTGCGATATAAAACCGCTCGGCAAACGCAATACCGGAACGAAGCTTGCTAAGCGGCTCGTTTTCGTGCAGGTCGCCGTTGAGTATAAACTCCCGGGCATTCTGTCTGCGAACGAATAAATTAGGTACATCGAAATTTCGCGATGCCGACCCTGTAGCCGTGACAGACAGAGTTGGCTGGTTTATCGGTGTGTTTAAAACACCCATAAGCTGGAGTTCGGCGTTGAATCCGGAACTGCGACCTGATTGCCACGGTTTGGTGGCGCGCCGCGGGCCGCAATTGGGCTAAAGGCAGTCGTTCCGCACGCCGGACGTGCGGAAATCTACAAACAATGTATTGTTAAGAATTGCGCCCCACTGGTCGTGTCAAGAAACGGCCGCTCCCACTAATAAGTAGCCGCTCCCACACGGACCGGACAAATTAAGTCTTCGACACTTGCCGGAACAACGCCAAAACCCTGTCACGGTGGATCTTACAACCCCCACGAGCCTAGCCAATTTTTCTAACCACCGCCAAAATAAGGAGTCCATCGCCGAATATCGACATTTTTACTAAGTAACCTGCGTGGGTAGCCTACGGGAGACGAGTACCTACGGCCGCAGTATGGCTTGGACACGAACGCTCAAAGGCGGTCCGTTCCCGGTTCATGCCAGTGATAACCGAGCGGTATTATCGACCCGACGTCTGCCGATCCGTTTCTAATTTAACGGGTATTTTAATGTGGATGACGAACCTCAAACATCCTGGCCAAGAATTGAGGGGAAATCAACAAAGATTCTGCGAATATACGGTTTGATGAAGTTGCACAGCACTTGCAAGCGGAGGTGCGCACAGGGACCCAACCACAGAGTCAACCCTGTACACACTAAAGGTTACACCCAAAAGTTTCACTATATAAAACCTATTCCTCGGCGGAGAAAAGCAAAGCAAAGAAAAGAAAACAAAGAATGCAAGTGGGCTCCCCCCCCCACTCCCTGCGGCCCTCGGGAGATTAGCACAAAACAGCTCTTCTCAACGCTCAAACAGCGAGCAGTGCCGGGCACAATATTCATAAAAAGGAAGCAAATCTTTGGTAGTTCTCCCAAGATTGTTGACTACTCCACTGAAACTTCATAAAACAGCCTAGCAGAACAAGGCTGAGCAAGACACAGGCTGCTTGTTGTAAAGACATCATGTAAAATAGCAAGACAAACGGCTTTGAAACACAATTTGAAGGAGCCAGGCCAAGGGTTTGAACCAGACACAGCTGAATTAATGCACATTGATGAATGTTTAAAATAAGTCAAATGTACAAATATGGGCCAATGGGGCCATCACCTAAATATGTTCACAACAGTATTCCCTCCTTGGCCCACAATTTGGCCCAATATTTTTCGACATCAAAAATGACATAATTTTAAATATTCTTGAGCAAGGGAAAAACCATCTCCTAGACAGCAAATTCGATTTACAGTCAACAATTAAATTTATAAAACCCCAAATGATTATATTAACCATTGATCATCCAATACCTGTTCCTAGAGGAAGAAAGATATGCATTACACCAGTCCATAACAATGGCAGTGAACGCTCAGAAAATACAGTCGAGGCACACCCGTTGACCTGAGGGGAAGGTAGACTTGTGGCAGGCCAGAACTTGGGGCCGTTGATAGGTTGAAGGTGATGAAAAAGGACAGAGAGGTGACCCAGAGTCCCAGCCGAGTTCGGGCCCCCTTGTAGCAGCAAGATTTGGGGGCAATCAGGTTTGATTCAATCAAAAGAAGCTGTGCAATGTTTGGAATGCATGTCAAATGGTGGCTGCACAAGCCCCCAGCCACAACCACTGACAATGTTGCAGGGGACTCCGCCGAGTGGCCGTCAAGGGCCTTCGTTGTGCATTGAGGCAGCCAGCAGCAAGTGCACGATCGTATTTGCAGAGCAGCAATCCGTGGTTCCACCGCTTGCCTTGCTTGGCCTGGCGACGCAGGACTTGCCCAACCCTTCCTCCTCAGTGCGTTGTCTTTCTCAACATGTATCATCTATCCTCCTCAGAGAAGGGGGGTAGTTTCAAATGATCACGCTGTTGAATGGCCAAATCCCCAAATCTGGTTCTCCCCATCTCCAATCTTTCGGTTGAAGTTCTCCCAAGCTCCCACTAGAACGAATCGTGACAGTGCATCAAAGACGCCTTCAACACTCCGAAAACAGATAAGCATCAAATTAAAATCACCAAATCAACAAACTTTGGTTGGGTTTTATGTATTTCCACAAGACCCGACAAAGGTTCTTACAAAATGCATTCAACTTGCAATTATTTGTCATATCAAATATTATTATTCCCTTTCCTTGTTTTTTTTTTCCCTTTCCAAAACATGCTAAATATACAGAAATCTCAGTTGTAACGTATACTCAAAACATTCATCTCATTTGCTATTTCCAATGTAAAAGCAAACAATCCTTTTCAGGGTTCCCAATTTTGTAATCATATTCTTCACCAAATAAATATTCCATTACTATCAAAAATATGAAAGTTAGCTACTTTCTTTCAAGTACCGATCCAACGGACCGATTCAATTTTTCACAGTTAACCATTTTAACATTTGCAAATCATAATCTGCTAAACAATCCACAGTTTCATTCACAAGCAGTTCCAGAGCAACTGCCATTATTTATTTATTTTCCAATGTTAACGTTGGCACTTTGTGCTGATGAAAGATGGTCAAGTCAGTGTTAGAATACCGATCAACTTCTTATGTAAACGTACAAGAAGTACAACTTAATTAAAAATCATGGCACTTGTCCAATTAATCAGAAGACAGATAACATAGGTAATTATTTAAATTGGCTTTAGCATCAAATTGCACTCTTTCAATAATATACATTAATTATTTTTTGACCGGATTTAAACATTTATTTCATGTCAATAGTTTCTGTACTCCGCATTAATTCTGGTTTATTCTTTTGTTTGTCTTTCACCAAATTGTAGAGTCCATTTTAATTTAAATTACAGTCAGGTCAGTACCAGCTCCTAATGCAGTGGAGAGCAATAACAGTTACAATACATGGTACAATTCCTAATTCCATTTAATTGATTTCATGTTCTGTGGTCTCGTCATTCTTTCAGTTCATTCTGCATTATGGTTATGTAAAACCATGTTTTTTTATTCCCTATAACTTGATTTCTAATATGTAGTGTTGACCAAACTGTCGATCAATTAATAACAGAGACGCCTTTTTTCATATATGCAAGTACCTTAACTTTAATATATTTATTAATCTCTGAATTCCAATTCTCATAACTTTTTCCTATCCTCAATTAAACAGAAATTATCAAGTCCTTAGGTAAAGGATTCTCATTTGCAATCTCAAAGCAAAAAGTTCAAATATTAATTATGACCAAAAAGAAAACATCAATGGTTTCGTTCCATGAGTTCTTTTCCCCCAATTTTCCCTATTTTTATGAGCTTAGTCTTGAAGTAACTAACACGGTTTCCATACACTTATCTCCATTTTTATGGATTTGACAATCCCAATCTGGTAAAAAAGGGTGTGTGAAAATCACTTTTCTGATTAAATAGCACATAACAAACATTATCAAAGTATCAACTTGTTGTCCCTTGATCCTAAGATTATCCCATCACCACCATTACAGGTCAAAACACCACTTGGGTACCGTGTCTAGTATGCGCAAAAACATTGTGCAGAACACACTGTGTGTTCGGTTTATCATAATTCACAAAATAGATTTCCCAAAATAATTTCAAAGATAAGTTATTCACAGGAGTAATTAAACATGAGTAATTCACAGCCTATCATTGTCGTCACAGAGTGATTCCCTCCATCCATCAAACCCTTTCTGCTGTCCATCCTTTTAAAAAAAGTCTTTGCACTTTGCCAGCACAAAACGCTGCACATTCCATCCAATTTACTCCTGACCATTCTCGGCATTTGCGTCAAATCCACTTTAAATACAAATCAATTCCTTGCTCAAAAACAAACCAAAGCATTTAAATCCCCCTTAACATGCCAATCTTATTAAACAGCCCCACGTCTACCATTCTGACAATAAATAAAATTAATTCCCATTAAACTAATGAATTTACCGACAGTAGAGCCCATATAAACACAACAAGACGATGTTTTTTTTTTCTGTTCCGTTTCCGCACAGAGCTAGCAATGAATCTCAACGTATGAGGAGGCAATTAAGGCCCATCATCCTGTGTAATCATGGCGTGTGGTAGTAAGTCCTCTCTATGCTTATTAGTTCAGCTCTCAATGGCGCTTGTTTCAACTCCACCGCAGCCTCCTTCCCTTTCCCGATCCATTAAGTTGGTTGTCTCAGATGCGTTTGGCGTGGTAATCTCTATGCGCAATTGGCCACCGTATTCATAATCCTGCCTGTTCATCGTATAGACTGTGGAAGTACAGTGCCAAAGCCATCCATTCCTTCGCAGATCGATGCCATTGCTAAGCAACCATCTTCTAGCATCCCATAAATCCTCCGCGCCTTGGTCCTCAGCGTCGTTCACCATCCCAAAAACTGTTGTACAAATCCATTCCCCCCATAACTCATCCCCGAGGCTAAACGAAGACCCAAACACACTCAGTGGAATCCCTCACCTCCACGCTCAGAATGTATTAACCATGAACCACAAAACCTCCCAACAGCAACCAAACACAGGAGCTTACACAATCAATACCCTCCAGTTCGCCCAACCAGCATGGCTTACCGAAGAAAACCACTCCACATTCACACCGTGTGATTTTAAAAACACCTTCCATAAAACCCTACTGTGCATTCCCCTTCAGTCAGGTATGCAATCCACTGGGGGCAAAACAAACAACCCCAACAAATTACACGGTTCTTCTTCGGCACAGCCCAGAAACGTTACACATGTGAAACGCAGACACTGTAACACCCACCAAACAAACAGATAGCTCCTCCGGCGCCAACCGCCACACGAAGCACCCACCAAAACACAGGCCGAGCAAGTCATCGCTGTATAGATAACCGAGAAGCTCGATGTGAGGCCAGCCGAAGTGACGTTTTTTTTTTTTTTTTCCCTGTACCAACCAACAACACACAACCGGACATAACATTATTACCGCCTTGTGTTAAAGGATTGGTCGTCTCGTATGTCCGAGAACGCATGCACTTGTTCCCAGAACGATAAAAATCGAGCAATCCTTCGGTTTAAATATTTTCAACATATATTTCTTATAATCAATCTCGTATCCTGAATGTTAATTCGATTCGGCCGCGTGATGAACGTCATCACGCACTCACACGGCATCGCGTCTCAATACGAATACAAATATTTTTACAATGTTAAAACGTTCGTTTTTAATCGGAATTTTTACACAACCTATAAAGGGCGCTCCCCCAAACCTTGTAAAATGTGCCTAAATTCCATCTCGTAAACCCTCACCGATAACTGTCCTCGATGGACAATCCGTGCTTTCGTCGCACGTGTTAAATCCTCAGCGCGTCAACGTGACTCGCAAAACCCATAAATCTTCAGTTTTTTCTCCTCCAAGATTTACGAAAATCAAAGTATTGAACTGCTTAAATGACCAACAAAAATATGAAGACAGAATTGAAAACTGACTTTAAAAACGAACCCGTAAATGTCGACAAGCCTTATGAAAAGCATGCAAGGTGAGAAACAGAACTGGAATTTGAATTTAAAAATAAAAATGATGCTCCGAGGAGACCATCCATTATCACGTATGCAACGTACAGTGTTCAAAGCAACAACAGCATACACGAGTTTATCGAACAATGAGAAAAACCCGAGCCTTGGTCCATTTTGACTCCCACAGCTTAACCACAGCACGAGTACTGTAGGGAATTCTCACACATAATCTCCCAAACTGTCTGCCGAAGTGGTTATAATTCCCTATCGAGTTACACAGACCACAAACACACACAGACCACACACAGACACAGACAACACACACACACACAACACACACACACACACACACACCACACATACACACATACACCTCGTAAAAACACTCTCCATGACATTCGCCCCATCACTATAAATAGCAGCACGTTGCAACTCCGGTCATCATCATCCTTCCTCCGGATTTGGTTTGTGCCGCAATTTCACCGTCCTCCAAAGTCTTCACATTTACGATAAGAAACGACCATCATTATCTCTATACAAACATACAAGTTTGTTCTACCCACATACAAGTTCCGGTTGAACTTTTACTTACCGTCTAACACACTCAACCTTCCACTCAATTGTATTCGCCTCCTCGCTCGTTTACCTTGTGTAACGTCCTGTCTCCAGCTTGTGACTCCGTTAGCCAAGCTGCCTAACGCCCTCCACAGGGTGTTCATGTCTCGAGCATCCTAATTCGCCCTGCCGTCAACAGCAGTGCTGACGGTGTGTAATATCTTTGGATCTAAGGACCCTGTCAGCGAGAAGGGATCCTGTCTTCCCGCTGTCCATGTTACCAGCCTGTACTCCCTTAACAACATGTTTCCTTTGGGTAACTCTATTTCTTTGGAGAGTTTTTATTCCCCATTGTAATTTCTTAACTGGTCAGCATAGCCTAAAGCTTAGTCTTTTTCTCCTTTATCGTGCAGGCTCAAAGACGCCGCTCATTCTCAATTGGCCTTAAACTTTTCTCTCCTCTGAGGGACTCTGGCACCATCCAACTATTACCCCAGGACTCTAACCTGCGATCACAGGACTGAAACTGCACCCTCCTGTTCACTCGGCACGTTCCTTGTCCTCTGAACCCAAAACCAGTCACACTGAATCCGCCTAATAGCCCATATGCTCCTCCAAAACAAACCGCATTCGACTTTCCGTCATTTACCGGTTACCTGAGTTCGGAAACCCGCGCAGACCCCGAAGACCCTCCGGGGATCCCGCCCCTCAACGGAGATACCCTCCGGATCGTGGCGTTCAGGACCTGACAGTGTCCCATCTGGGTCGCAAGAAATGTGATGAACCCTCACCAATCCTGGCCAATAATTGAGGGCGAAGTCAACAGAAGATTCTCGGAATATACAGTTTATTGAAGTTGCACGAGCCTTCAGCGGAGGTGGCACCAGGGAAACCACCACAGCAAGTCAGACACTGTACCAACAATAAAGGTTACACCTCCAAAGTTTCATCATATAAAACCATTCCTAGGCAGAAGAAAGCAAGCAAAAGAAAGAAACAAAGAATGCAAGTGGGCTTTTTTCCCCCTCTCCCTGCAGCCCTCGGGAGAATTATCAGTAAACCAGCTTCCCTTTCTCCACGCTCAAACAGCGAGAGAGTGCTGGCACATATTCAATAAACAGGAGCAAATCCTTTGTAGTTCTCCCCAAGATTGTTGAACACTGTTCCACTGAAATTCAATGGAACAGCCTACAGAAGCAAGGTGGCAAGGACACAGGCTGGCTTGTTTGGTAATACATCGTGTAAAACAGAAGACAGAAGGCTTGGAAACACAATTTGAAGCAGCCCAGGACAAGGGTTTGAATCACCAGAACACCTTGATTAATGCAATTGATGAATGTTTTATTAGTCAAATGTAACAAATATGGGCCAAATGGGGTCCATCAACCTAATATGTCCATAAACATTTAAAACCCAACTAATATTCCCGAGATGCAATATGGCGTTCCAATGGGGGAAAGAAACACGACGAACGGGTAACATCAAGTACATTTATTTACAATACACAGCACACCGTATGCATTCAATAAAGCGAAAGCACTACACCGACATAAGCCAATTTATAATTTACAGGCAACTTAAAAGTTTTACTTATGGATGACTCGGCGCCACATTCATTTCCCACATAAAGAAGAGAAAAGGCCATCCCCAAAAGACAAAGGGCGCCAAGACAGGGTCCTATGACCTTTATGGCATGGGAATGTAGACCGAACGAATCCCACGAGACCAGTTGCAGGTTACCTGCACACCTCGTGTGGCGATGGTGGGGGAGCTCTCTCACGCGCTCCTTGCCGAAACGCGCCAGGTCCGCGCGACACAGCTGCAGAGCGGCGCCTCCCAGTCCGCGTCCCCCTCACGCGACGCCCGGACTCTCCAACCGACTGCAAGCTCCAACGAGCGGTTCGCTTACGGCCGCTTCTCCAGACCCAGACGGGCAGAAGACCACGAACCGCCGATGACAACGGACACCTGACCGACCGCCACTGACACTTCAGCGGCGCCCTCCGTGCGCCTTTTATTTTCCCCGACGCCTCGCCCCTCCCTTCGCGCGCGCGGGGGGGGGGGGGGGGTGGGGAACATTCCAACAGAGATCGGCTGGTCAGTTGTGTTTCCCAAGCCGTCAATTCTCCGACGTTTACCAGAGAAATGGGGGCGGATTGATCCAACCTCATTCTTGTTTAACCAGAAGAAAATCTGGGGTGGGAGTTTGTTTTGTTCCTTTTGTGTTTCGTTTGAGATGTTTGACGGTTGCTGGCGGAGTGGTGAGGAATGGCGTGGTTGTTGAGAGGCAGGTGTGTTGTGGTTGTTGTGGCAGGTGTGGTTGTGGTTGGTCCCAAAATAACGATTAGGAAAGCAAAACACTATCTCAAAGAATCACAGCCTGTGAACCACGACAATAATTCCATTAACAACGGTGGGGAAATCTAACTGAACACAGACTTACCAGGAATAACTGACTAAGGATCTTTATGGTGTTTCTCGAATTTCCACAGCCGTAACAATAATAATATAATATAATATAATATATATTATATTATATATATTAATATATAATATATAATTTTAGCAGGCTGTGGAAAATTTGCAATACACCAGAAGGTCCTCAAGGTTAGATATACTCGATAAGTTCATGTGTAGTTAGTTCCACAAGCCGTTATTTAGAGGGAAATATTGTGTGATCATACCGGGTCTGCGACCTTTGAGATAGCCGTTTTTCTTTCTCTATCATTTATTTTGGACCATTAATCCCCCAACAACTCAAAACAACCGCCACCAATTCGCCTCTTTACCATCCACAACTCCAATCCCCGCAAGCAATCGCATCACCCCATTACTCAAACGACGCCCGCCAAACATCAAACCACCACAGCAAACCCCCAACACCTTCGCCTTCCTCCTTCCACCAAACCATCCAACTCACAACCACCTGTCAACACGAACGTCATGCTGTCCAGGGCCCAGTTCGGTGATTTGTTTACCGGAACGCATCGGCCGCGAGACAAAGTGGATGCCTTTACGGAGAGGAAAATCGGATCAGGGGAGGCTTCACGCCCCGCTTTTTCCTCGTCAATGGGCGAGCGTCGGCGTGTGGCCCCGCCCCCTAAGCGCATGCATGTGGATTCCTTTAGGAGGAAATTCGGATCAAGAAAAAGGCTCACTGCCCTTTTTGCCCGACCAATGGCTGAAACATCGGGTGGCGTGGCCCCGCCGCAAGCGCGTGTTGATACCGCGAATTTACATACACGCTCCCCCCTGGTCTATAAAGACCCAGCACAAGGCTCTGGAAAAAGAGATGGCGTGCTGGGCTTGGGCTGGTCAGTGAAGACGAAGGTCGTCGTTGAGGTTTGTTGGGCTGGCTGGTCCGAGTTTAAGACAGAAAGGTCGTGGAGTCTGAGTCGTGTGTTTGCGGGGAGGACGGATGCGAAAGGGGACGAGCTCGAGTGAGGTTCGAGGACCCGAGTCGCGGAGTGAAGCGGGAACGAGGAAGGGCCTCAGGGGCGGAGAGTTCGCCGGAGTCGGTGCGGTCCAAGGCCCCGTCTAGCCGGACCGGAGCGTCCGCCATTCCCTTCTTCCCACCTCTCCGAGCAATCAACAATTTCCCATCCACGCTGAGATAAGCGCCGGTAACCCCGTCCTTCCCCACCCAAAACCGTGGTGTCACCGACTCAAACACGTGCCTGCGCAAACGCACGCCTAAAGAAGCAATCACCGACCACAGCCAGGGGCAACGGAGTCAGGCACGTTACAAGCTGAATTGCGGCTAGCCGCCATCGCGGCGGCCACGAGGGCGCGGTAACGACCCCTTCGTCTCGGGACCTGGCCGCTCACCCAGGTCCACGTACATTTGGTCACGGACCTGTCTACCCCTTGCCTATGAGGTGGCTTTTATTTGCTTTGTGTAAATGTGTGTGTGTGGCGCAAGTCTTTAAGTTAACCTGAATAAAGTGCTTGTACAATTGCTTTTATTTCGGTGTCAACTCTTTGCTTGCTTGCACTGTAATGGTGTAAATACGTGCCTTGTCTGCTGTGTAAAAACACTTCTTGTTGAACTGTTTTCCCGTTTCGTTCGTCCTTTCCTTCGTTGAAAGTTCCATCTTGCATCACGTTAAGGGATTGGTAGTGGGTGTAGAACCAATAATAATCTGAACCGTCGAGGTCGGCGATAAACTCCGCTCAGGTTATCCAATGCAACACGGAACGAGCCCGCTTAAGCGGTTCGTCGTCCGGAGTCGACCTGCGGCCGTAGAACAACTCCTCGGTACGCCTACCGGCGTGGCGGGTACTTAGGTATATCGACATTCGGCGATTCACCCTATTTCGCGCGGGTAGAATCGGACTGGTTGTGGGTGAGGTTTAAACCCCACTTCGTGGCTTAGCTCCTTGGCGATAGTTCCAAGAGGGTCACGACTGAATTGTCCGTTCCGGTGGGCGACCGCGTCGCGATTTGAGTTACGTGACCGATCGCACGCCAGGCGGGCGAAATTTCGTAACAATATAATATGATATACATATATATGATATATATATAAATATGATATACAATATATATAATATATATATATGATATACTATATATATATATGAATATACATATATATTGATATACAGATATACATATACCATACCATATATGATATACCATATATACTGGCATATACATTAATATCATATATATATAATATATTATAGTGTATATACGGGGGCTGCAAAAAGTAGGTATACAGTAAGGATTATACAGATAATTTACAGTATTATAATAGTGGTGCTAGATAAATTTAATACTAGAATTCATTTAATTCCATTAAAATCAAAAACATTTGAGGTATTAATTGTTTATTATTGATATGTTTATTATTGGGTATGTTTATTATGAAATAAGCTTGTAATAATCAATAAAATACGTTTTTGTGCGCACGTTTTTGTTTTTCAATTACTGCATACCTACTTTTGAGCCCCTGTATATAGACATGTATTTATTGTGTATATATATATATAATATATATATATATATATTATACTATATATTATATATATATATTTTATTGTTTGGCAGGCCGGGGGTCGGGTGAGAAGAACACTGGTGGGGGGGGGAGCTCTTCGGCTCCCACCAGAAACTCCCGCGGAATTGTCCCCGCTGTCGCACACGAATAATTGCGTGACGCGGCAGGGTCGCTAACTGACCGTGGATGCCAAATGAACTCCAACCGGCGTGACCTAGGGTCCTCCTGTCTATGGGTTAACCGGGTTAACCTAAGTTAATCTGGTGATTTAATTACCCAGGGAACTTGCCCTCGGTATGTCCTTGTCCGAACCGATCACTTACGGATCCGGATCCTTTACCGATCAGATGCAGCGAGCGCACTGCCAAGGACTCCCAGCTAGGACGCTCCGTCCCGCTAGCGGGGCCTTGGGACCGCACCGACTCCGGCGAACTCTCGCCCCTGAGCCCTTCCTCGTCCCTGCTTCACTCCGCGACTCGTCCCTCGACCTCAACTCCGAG
>CM068956.1:90726871-90762365 GCA_035128595.1 Eptatretus atami | reverse complement strand
GATCGACGGCCAACTAAAATTTTTTTTCATACTTTTGCTCAGAAATCACCCCGGGACCAAATAGAAAACTGGCAACATGTTTTTTTTATGTCCTAAATACTATATAGAGGAATTTAAATGCATTTGCCAAGATTATATCAAAAATATGACAAGATTTAATTTTTTTTACATTGACCGATGGACTACACTGTCCCACACACATTGGACACAAAATAGCTTCTATTTCTTCATTGTCACAACTCTCGATATATGGATCTGCTCCCACCATTCTTGTTTCGTTTGCAGCACAAGGATGCAGGGTAGCATCAATGGCTGAGGGCATGGCTGTGCCACGAATGCAATGTCCTCTGTAGGTAAGGACAGCAATTTGGAATTTGGCCATGGTGCTGGCGATAGCTCACCTACTCTTCACGGACACCATGGGATGTTTAACGTCTACCAATGAATGCTGACAGACGGGACACCCGTTTAACGTCCATCCGAGGGAAGGCACAAACATTGATGAATCACCCTGCCTGTGAAACACTGGGATGACAGTTTATAGCTGGGTTGGGATTCAAACCCAGGCTTGACAACTTAGATGCGAGTGTGTGTACCTCTAGGCCATCTTGTTAGCCCCTTCCACCCTGAACCCATGGGACTCTGATTTTTTTTTTAACCTCCTAAAAGCTGCAATTACAACCATCATGTTTAATTTGTTCCATCAAGCGGTTCAGTCTTCGTAATGTTCCCACTTATAGGAGGATGATTTTTTTTTTAACCATCCAAAAGCTTCTCGTGCAACCCCAAGTACCAGCAGTTTTCAACTCATTCCGTACAGCAGTTTAGGAATGTATATGTCAAACAGACACTTCTTATTTCCGTATGAGGTATAATCGTTCTCCCTCACTTCTATATCTGATATAGTTTTAATTCCTCACTTCTCTATCTGATGTAGGTATAATCTCGCATGCATGGTCAATGGCTGAGCATGTGAGGTGTGAAAAACTAGCAAATACATAAACCATGCAGGTGGACCCTCAAAATCAAATTCACCTGGCTGCACAATACAGCTAAGGTTATTACTTACTAATGGTTGATTTTGATGAAGACCTTTGCCAGCTATTGTATAAGATAGCTGACATATCCTCCCCACCACCCCCTCTCTGCCCATTCCTCTCCGTGACCTGTAATTTGCTCTGCAAGCTTGTGAGGAAATCTGGAGGTAAAGGCTTTTCACGTCTTCCATAATAGTGCATGAAACGGTCTGTCCTCGGGAAAGAAAGACAACCGCAAGCACTGCTGGTGAAATCCAATTTCTGCTGTCCGGATCTGTCAGGTCCTTTACTACAGTTGTCCCAGCTGATGCCATTCTCTGACAGATCATGAAATATGCTGGTACAAAGGGTCCAAAAATAGGTTTGTACAAAAGAGGTTCAGCTAATAGATCCAGGCCCTGAAGCAGTGCCATTCTGACAGTAAAGAGTTTAAACCAAGCTGTCAAAAGTTCCTTGTAAACCCTAGAAGGCATTCATGGTCAACCTCTTAAAGGTTAATAAGGAGAGCTGCTGATCATATGATAAATATCACATTTGGCGAAATAAATACGATGTCGCAGTGCTCCATCTCGGAGAGGAATCAACGAACATATCCTTGAATATGCAGCATGAACAACAATGTTTTGAGGCACGATGGCTGGCAACTTATTTTTTATTCTAAATAAAGGCCAACCACAGCTCAATGCACCCTATGTTTTCCCTTCCAGAATAAATCGAGCATTTTTCTTTGAAACTTGGATAGGAACTCAGCTAGTAGATGCCTGAATCTCCCCTTGATATGAGGAAAACATACACCTGAGTCACTCCCTAAAAAAAGGCCATTTTGAATTGGCTGAGTCGGCAAGCAGAAAGCTAACCCAATATAAGCTCTTTGCTGTTTCAAACTCTACCCGAGTTCCTCCACAGCTGCAGGTATTTACACACAGCAGTTGCACGAGAACCCTAATAGTACAAACCCTTGGGTTAGCTTTATTGGTTGCATAATGCAGCCTTCTCTAACTCGAATGCCTGGTGTTGGCTTAATGGTTAGGGTGGTGGGCTTTGGATCCCAGGGTCCTGAGTTCAAATCCTGGTGAGGACATGCATTGATCTAGCCATCTATTGATGATGTGTTTCAGTAGCTGTAGTTCTTCGTGCATAGACCAGCGTAGTTCTGCAAGCTTATTGGCAGAAAACTGGACAAGACTTTTGGATACACCAATGTCCATGGTGTCGACATGGTTCTCGCACAGTTGGCAAGACAGAGCTTGAGCAAGCAGTATTTCCTTCCCAGGGACGTACACAATTTTCAAGTCAAAAGGTAAAATATGGAGAAGCAGGAATTGAAGTCGCAAATGTGCAGCTGAGAGGTTCGTGAGGTGAATCATCTACAATGGTTTATGGTCGGATTCCACAGTGAAGTGACTTCCGTAGACATACATGTGGAAACTCTTGCAGACATACAGTACATGTGGAACCATAGACTACTGCAAGTAGTTCCCATTCGATGTTGGCATATCTGGTTTCATCATCAACGAACTTCCTCAAAGCGAATGCTATGGACCTGCCATTCTGACATAAATAGAGCAGCACCGAGTCCGTGCATACATGCATCCACTTGTATGATAGTCGGGCTGTGTGGACCAAAGTATCTGAGCATCGTCTGGTGACAGAGTAGTTTTTTTGATCAAGTTGAATGTTCGTTGATGTGATGGAGTCCATTCAAAGCTAGCTCCGCGTTTTAGGAGTTCTCTGAGTGGTTTTGCTTGTTCCAAGAGATGCGGTTTGAACGATGCCATGTAGGTCGCGACGCCGAAGAACTGATATAGTTCTGTGACATCAGCAGGTATCTTCAATTTGCTGATCACTTTGACTGTACCGGGGTCAGGTTTTTTTTTTTGTATACCTTGTCGAGGCTCGTGTGAGAGCTAACACACAACGCACATCATGGGGGTCATGAGACAAGAGAGGAGGGAGTGGGAAGGACAAAACAGTGGGGAACAGAGACATTAAGAGATCTGTGGAAGGGAGAGGGATGGGATGGGGAACATGGGGAATAGAAGATGGACATTACAGGGACTTTCAGGAAGGAAAGCAGGGAATTTGAAGGAGGTGGGCTTGGGTGGATTATCGGGGGTAGAAAAGATCGAGGATTTGGATGGGGGATGATAAGAGATGGTGGTGAACAGCTGTTTTGAAGGCCTGGAGGGAAGAATGGGAATGAATAGAGTGAGGGAGTTTATTCCAAAGGCGGGAAAAAAGAGGAATGAAAGAGTGAAGGTGAGCAGTGATTCGTGATTTTGGTAGTTTTACCAGAAGGGGGTTGTTGGCGGACCTTGAGCGCCCTGCGGAAATGTGGTGGGGACAAATCACAGAGAGAGCTGGTGGGGGCGAGGCTGGAGAGGAGACGGTAGCAGACAGAAAGACCATCGACCAACCTGCAGTGAATGAGTGAGAGGCCCAAAGACTCAGCCTCATTGCGGGAGATCCAAATGAATATCCGAAATGCCTTGGTTTCTACAGCGTGAAGCCGAGAAAGGTGGGAGGCAGGAGCACCAGCCCAGAGGGGAGAGCAGTACTCCATCAGGCTGCAGACAAAACCTTTGTAAGTGGTCAGGAGCTCAGGTGGGCCGAGGAAGGACTTTGCACGATGGAGGATTCCTAGTCGGCGACTGGCTTTGGAGGCGAGGTTTGAAATGTGGCTTTCCCAGGAAAGGTCATGGCAGATAGTGAGACCCAGAAGCTTGAAAGAAAGGACTTCTTCCAGAGGATGTTGAGAAAGTGGATGGGGGATTTTCTAAACGGTCCTTTCGAAGAGACATAGTGAGAGTGTGAGATTTGTTCCGGATTGAAAGACATGTTCCACGTGTTGGACCAGTTTGTGATTTTATCCAGATCTGCAGTGAGCGAAGAAGCTGCTGCTTGCCGTCTGAGGGATGACCGATGGTACGGCAGAGGGTGGAGTCACAGCAAACAGATATAGAGGATTTTCCAGAGAGTCGGAGAGATCATTGATGAAAACCAGAAAAAGAACAGGGCCCAGAACACACCTTGAGGAATTCCAGCCTGGACAGGAAGAGGGGATGAAAGAACTCCATTTAGGGCCACAGTTGCTGGACAGGAGAGGAAGTCTGCGAGCCATGCGTGGAGATGGCCTTGGATACCATAGGAAGAGAGTTTGGTGAACAGGGCAGGGCGCCAGACTGTGTCAAAAGCACGTGATATGTCCAGGGATACGGCTCGGATTTCCTGTCTGGCATTGAGGACTTCCATCCATTGTTGGGAGAGCAGAAGCAGCATATCCAGGGTGGAGTGACCTGGTCTGAAACCAAATTGATGATAGAAATCAAGCCATTGGAGAAGAGGAAGGATTTGATGTCTGAAGCGATGATGGGATTCCATAACCTTGCTGATGATTGGGAGAAGGCTGATTGGTCTGTAGTTGCAGGGATCTGTTTTTGCACGGCAGTGATGTTTGCCGATTTCAAGCAGATGGCAGATGACCTTGAGCAAATGAGAGGGTGAATAGAACAGAGAGAGGGTGAGAAAGAGCAGAAGAGCAGGCTTTGAGGACACGTGGGCTATGCCGTCTGACCGGTTGCAGAATCTGAGTCGAGGTTGACAGCAAGCTCTCCACCTTGTCAGGAGAAAAGGACACAGAGTCCAGGGACAGTTGGGTGTGACTGGGTAAGGTGGGTAGAGAAAGTGATGGGTTTTGGACACAAGATTTAGCTGCAAACACCGAGTTTCGGCATTCAGATTTTTCACGTGCGGTATCAGCAGTGCGGCCTTTTGAGGTAAGGGAGGGGATGGAGGGGGAACATACACCAGAAACAGATTTGATTAGACGCCACCAGGATTTTGAGGAGGGAGAGAGAGGTTTGAGAGTTCAGACTTGAGATGAGAAATGTTGTTTTCTGGCTCTCCTGAGGGTAGATACGCACTTGTTCTGAGCTTTATGGAAGGACTGAGATTGCCCTCAGTTGGGTTTGCTTTCCATGAGGCAAGGCAAGTTGTTTCAGGACAACTGCCTCACCACAAGCTTCAGTGAACCAAGGGCGGGAGGAAGGTAGGACAACTGAAGACGAGAGGGGATAAATTGTGCATGAGGGAGAGCAAGTTTCTTTGAAAGAATTCCCAGGATGAGTTGATGTTGGAGAAAGTAGTGATATGAGACCAGTCTATAAGTTTGAGGGCTGCTTGGAGACCCTGCCAGTCGGCTTGAGTGAAATGCCAGACTCGACGGCAGTGAGGTGGTTCTCTGATAACAGCCAGAGAGATGTCCACTTTGACAAGGACGTGTCAGAAGAACCGATTGGAGCGGAGGAAGAGCAGCAGATATTGTCAGGGAAGTTTGTCAAAATCAGATCCAGAAGGATGGAGTACCATTGGTTGAGATCCAGGTAGGGAAGTTGACTGATTGAGTCAGTCCCAATGAGTCGCAGAAAGCTTTTGCTGAGGTACCATGACAGGTGAGAGAGGTACCCACACCTAGCCAACTGGCATGATGACAATTGAAGTCGCCACATACGAGGAAGAGAGAGTTTGGATGAGAAAATAGAGTTGGTCCATGTTTTCGGATAGTGAGGTGTAGATGGAGTCATCACTGTTCGGTGGAGGGTACAGTACACATATAAACAAGAGGTTGGAGTGGAGGGGAAGCCGTAGCCAGAGGTATTCCTGAGGGTGTGGGGGAGTGAGTAAGTGCATGGAGAGTGAGGAATAGAGTCTTTGATGAAGAGAGCAACACCTCCACCAGGACGAGGCTCAGGTCTGTCATACCGGAGGAGGGAGTAACCAGGGAGAGATACTTGGGAGTCAGCACGTCTTGGGGGAGGAAAGTTTCTGTTAGGTAGATTATGTCTGGTTTGTCAGTGGCAACCTGTATGGAAAGATCTGAAAGGTTTGAGCGAAGGCCCCGGATATTTGAGGTCCACACTTTTAATGAAGAGGGAGGGGAGGAGGCTTTGGGTGCAGGGGCTGGGGAGGATAGGACAAGGACGAGGGGGTAAGGAAGGAGGGTTGTTGAAAGAGTGTGGGGATGCAGAATAGCTAGTGGAGGGGGCGGATGAGGAGGAGAAAAGGCTCTGTGGTACTGGGGGAGATGGGGGACAAGAAGGGGGAAGAAGGCAGTTGAGGAATTGAGGAGTGGAGTGAAGAGAAGGAGGTGAGAGGGCAGTGGAAGGAGGCAGCTTTGTGGATGAGAGGGGGGCAACTTTGAGAAGGATGAGTGAGGGGATGAATGGAGGAGAAAGGTGAGGGGGATTTTTGAGAGAGGTGAGAGGGAGGCTTGGAGGGAGAAGAGTGTGAGGGTTGCTTTGAGAGTGAGGGTGAGTTGACACTGAAGTTGGAAAAAAAGAATGGTTGATTAAAGCGAACATTCATAGCAAACTGGGGTTTCAAAAAGTTTTAGGTCAGAGATGCGATTTAACACAGTTCTTGAGGGATGCAATAAAGGCGAATCCAGAGAATGGAGAGAAGAAACGCTGTAACAGTTGGATTTTTTAGGCAAGGTATGAAGGAAAGGTCGAATTGAGAGCAGTCTGTTTAAATAGTAGAAGAGTCTGCATTATGATACAGTAAAGAGTACCACACATGTGAAAGAGGAAGATGAAGCATGATAAGAGATCGTTTTTTATTATTATTATTATTAATATTTGAGAGAGTTTTCAACAGATTAGATCATGTAAGTGTTGTAGAAATATTGAGGAAGAAGAAGAAGAAGAGGGGAGAAGAAGAAGAAGAATCGAGAGTCGTGAGTGAGGAAGAGAAAAGATCGCGTGTTTTTTTTTTGTTGTTTTTTGTTTTTGATTTAAGATAAGAAATAGAGTGATTAATGGGAGGTATGGGGACGTTAAGAAAGTGAGGAAGATAGGAATTGAAGGTAATGGGGAGAAAAAAAAAAACCACGATCGTACCGGTTAGGCCTCAAGCCTCAAGGGTAGCCTCAAGCGTACGGAATGACAAAGTCGACAAAATCTCACAAAATAGCACGATTTTTGAAACAAACCGAACTCTGAACACACCGTAACATGTAGAGTTGAGAGAATAAACAGTTAAAACGGGACAGATAACGACCGGAAACTTAACTTTGAGATCTTCAGCAGAGAGCCCCGAAGGAGACCTGTTGACGTTCCAAACCCGGAACAGGAGGTTGAAGCTCATTTGAGTTAAGGATCAGGCAAAAAAAACTTCACACTTGGCCTCTTAATTTCACATTTGTCTATGTCAAAGACGAGACCATGTTTGTGGGCAGTGGTCATGAGACGATGAAGGTTGATGTCGTGTTCGTCCTCAGTCCAGCCATGAAGGATAATGTCATCAGCAATGCCTTATGCACCTCGACGGTGCTCTAGTATGTCATCCATTTTGTGTTGGAATGCATCCCGGCTCATGTTGAGACCGAATGAGAGCCTGAGGAAGCGATCACGGCCGAATTAGTGCAAATTTTTAATTCAAAAAGCCTTTTAAACATAATTTTTTAACATTTAAACGAAAGTGGCAATTTCAAAATGGTTAACCATAATTGTGTTCCTCGATGCAAATTGGACTCACCGAAAGATTGTTACGAATCTGGAAGCCTTGTGCACACAGACAGCAGTCCCTAAGCTTAGTTATTTTGAGAAGTGTGTGTTTATAGTTAGGGTCCCCTACCTGTGTCGAATGGGAATTACATGTGTGCACTGCGAATTACTTTTTTAGTTCAGGGTTTTTTGCAATACAAATCGAGCCTGCCAAACCATCACTCCTTCACTTCCACACACGCCATTACACACGCGTGTCCAGCCACGTACGTGGCGGAGATTCCATCGCCTCAGACCGGACTCCGCCCAGGAAGGCAATGGCGTGCCCCTTGTCCAATCAGGCCACAGAAGGCGGCTTTCCCATGACACGCCGGCCAATGAGGGTTGAGATGGCCACAGAAGGCGGCTTTCCCATGACACGCCGGCCAATGAGGGTTGAGATGGCCACAGAAGGCGGCTTTCCCATGACACGCCGGCCAATGAGGGTTGAGATGGCCACAGAAGGCGGCTTTCCCATGACGCCCCGTCCAATGAGGGTGGAGAGCACCTCAGAGGCGATTTGCTCACCCCGGAGGAAAAAGGAATATAAGAAACGCCAGGATGGTGGTAAAAGGGTGGCAAAAGGATCGAGGTGGTGGAGGTCATCGTGGTGGTAAAAGGGTCGTGGTCGTGGTGGTCATCATCATATTGGGGTTGAGTCCCGCCGAGCTGGATCATCGTCGCCTCTGATCTTCTCCTTGGCCTTGGTCGATTGGTGCGTGGCCGGTTGGAGAGCGTGGTACCTGGTGCTTGGAGCGGCATCGTGTTGCGGGTTCGAGTCCCGCCAGCCGGATCGTGAAGACCACACGAGGTGGACAGGTCCAAGCACAGGCTCTGGTCTCTAGCTCACCTGTCCTCGAGCGGAGGCCTTCAATAAAGACCATTGGGGTTCATTTTTGTGTGTCTTGTGTGTGGGCCTGTCTTTAAGTAGCAACTGGATAAGTGCTTTTGCTTGTACATTGACTGCATTTATTATAGTCGGATAACTCTGCTCTTTGTGTGTTCCCTCCCCCTCCCCCCCCCATTATAAATAAATCCCCTGTTAAATGTTTCAGCTCGTTTCTGCGTTTTATTTATTGGTTTAGCACGGTGCGTGTTGGGAAATTTGGAAGCGGCAAATTGTGCATTGGACCGACGCACCTCGGTAACCATCTGCTCGGGTTCCACACGGTTCGAGCACGCTAACAGCTCGTTCCGCTCGAGCTCTGCCGAGGGTGAATTTCCCTGGTAGTTTGGATGACGTGGGTATTTAGGTAAATTGAAATTGGCAATCGACCGTATCCCACGCAGTCGACCTATTGGCGATCTTCGGCCGATAAGGGACCCGTCGGCTCCGGAGTTATCCGGGGTGACGACCTATAAATTCCGGGTGTTCAGTGGAGCCGACTCTACTGCTCACCTAGCGGTCGTGCTCACCGCCGAAACTTGGCCCACAACAATATAGGAAATATTCCTGAAATATAATATAATTTAAAGGATTGCTGTAAATGATGTTAACCTCAAACATACTCCTTTACCTAAAGTAAGAACCTTAACATGTAAGCAAATAAATGGTAATGTAAGCCAACACACACACACACACACACACACCACACAACACACACACACACACACACACA
The DNA here is from genome assembly GCA_035128595.1 of Eptatretus atami. Taxonomy (NCBI): domain Eukaryota; kingdom Metazoa; phylum Chordata; class Myxini; order Myxiniformes; family Myxinidae; genus Eptatretus; species Eptatretus atami. The sequence goes on along the minus strand of CM068956.1, from coordinate 90,753,167 downwards.
CAACACACACACGAGATGCAAAAATCGAATACAATTTCTCTTGTGACACGGTAACCAAAAAAAAAATATATTATAACAACCCTCACAGCTACCCTGCTCACAAACATTATTAATGGTAAAATCATAATTTTAAACTTACCTGTGCATTTACAAGCCCCAGATATTACCTGCCCATCGATATTCAGAAGCAGCCAAACCAGATACGGTGACTCCCTCCAACTCTGTCATTGTGTAGAGGACTAGAGCACACCGCAGCTTTCTCTCAGGTACTTTTCAAGTATTTCCTCCTTATAGTAGAAGCTTTGTGAGTCATTTTAGGTAACAATCCTGACCACGCACGCAGATAGCAGTTCACGTGCCCGGGGGTCGCTATTTCTCGGGGTTTTTACATATGCGCACTGAGCATTTGGTGGGGGGGGGGGATTACGGCATTTCAAAAATCTCGTATTGATAGACATTAAAATTTCATAAAACAATCAGCCAGATGAAACGTTTATGCTTCCTGACCTTCAGATTTGGATCCTACAACCTCCTCAATTCAGCAATGTTTTCATCATTTCAGCCTCAAAAAGAAAGGAAAAGCTTCCGATGACTCCCCTCCTTCGTCTGGCAATTTCCTCCTCCAACCCTCCTTTCTCTCTGCGACCATCTATCCTTATTTTGATTTCCTTCATTTATTCCCTCGGTGAGTATGTAATTTAAATATATTTGCGCTTAACACCGCTGCATTGTGTCATAAAAATTGTAGTTTGTTTTTTTTGTGTTGGTTGTCTGCTGTTGTCATGTGCCCCAGCCAAACGCTTCTTGATGTTACCTTGGGGTGGCAACCTGTGACATTTAGACAACGTCATATTTGTCAAATGTCATCGGTTCAACCTGCTTCCTTATCAAACAATTTAAATACCGTACGTAGTCGCAAAATATCCCTGGGTCTTACTACATAAAATGCCGGAAAGACTTCATGGAAGTATTGTAAAAATTTGGCTGAATTTTTTTTTTTTTTTACCTCAGGTCGAAGTTTACCACCGGCTCGAATAGCTTGAGCACGGGAGATTAATCCCATGCGTGGTAGGAAGATCCCTGAACATCTTGTTTTGACTGTCGGCTTCACAGTGACGTCGCGGTAGCGGCAGGACGGTGGTTACCATGGAAACGGCGGCCTAGCTGAACGCGAGAGAGTGGCGCTGCTGTTCATTGTTATTCTTGATCATATTTAACACTATCAGCAGGAAAGTAACTTTGAAATTATACAAGCGCGTGGTACATGTATTATTCCTTCATAACAAACAATTATATACAGTGTAGTTAATATTCAAACAAGTCGAAAGGGGTTTAATTGGAACCGTCCTGGCGGTGTATTTGCAGCGGCTGCAGCGAGGCAGGCTCGATGGCTTCGCGTTCTCTCCCTCTACTCTTCATCAACCTTGGTGGGGAGATGTTGTACATCCTCGAGCAGCGGCTGCAGGCTCAGGGTATCCCGGGTGACAAGGCGACCAAGGGTGTGCAGCTGCGTTTGTGTACACTTCGTTTACTCTCTGTTGTTGTTTTTTTTTTTTCTCACCCGAAACCTCATTGATCACTGCCTTGCTTTTCTTTCATCTTTCATGGCTTTCTCTCAACTTTTGCCACATATCCTGCTTTCTTCTCAACCGATTTCCTGCTGGTGTGATATGTTTTGTTTTTTTTCGAGGAGGAGGAATTAAATAACAGAGGTTTGTTTTGATTGAAATCATTTTTACTCTGCAAAGGGCTTGACGTTCAGGCAAGAATTTGTTCATGATACCGGCGATAGCTCGCCTACCCTTGGCGAAGGATACCGTGGGATCTTTGACGACCATCAACGAATGCTAGCAGATGGGACGACAAGTTCAACGTCCATCTGAGGGACGGCGTCACGGCACACACATCGAATAATCACCCCGTCTGTGAAACACCAGGATGACAGTTTATAGCTGGGTTGGAAGTTGAACCCTGGCTTTTCAACTCAAACTCGAGTGTGCATTCCTCCAAGTCTAGCCTATGCTGCCGGCCTTGTCAACGACCAGGAATAGAGAAGGCTAAAGGTAAACCATATTCAAAACTGGCAGGGTCGGATCAGGTGGGGGGGTTGTGGGGGGCACCCGGTACGTGCCCATCTAAACGCCTTCCCTCAAAAGGTATCGCTTTTCCCTCCGCCAACGAAGGTGAAAGGAGGTTATGTTTTCACCCTTGTTTGTCTGTGTACAGGATATCTCAAAAAGTTGTGGACGGATTCGAACGAAACCTGGTGGACAGGTTGGGTGTGTGACGAGGAAGAATCGATTCGATTTTTGTGAAGATCCAAATCCTTATCTGATAATTTTGAAGTGATTCTTCACCATTGAGAGATAGGGCTAAACCGATTATATGGCACAATATCTCAAAAAGTTGTGAACGGATTCAAACAAAACTTGGTGGACAGGTTGGGTGTGTGACAAGGACGAATCGATTCGATTTTGGTGAAGATCAAAATCCGGATCCGGATACGAGAATTATTTAATTTTCAAAGTGATTCTTCAGCATTTAGACATGGGGCCAAAAACGATACATAACATGACATTTCAAAAATGTTTTGGGCCAGATATGTTCTTGTGGATCAGGCACTGCACGGTGGAGGTATGCGCCCTACTGAGTGTCCTACTTTTCATATGTATTAAGATTAAGGTGTATGTATTTTTCACACATATCATTATCACCCGATATTCCTCAGACCACAGCTGATGTTGACCGCAGCGTTCAGCACGGAACTGATTTGTACCATTGAGTTTGTTCCGATGGTGGATACCTGATGATTAACGAATTACCGGAATCATTTGTCATCGGAGAGGTTTCTTTTCTCCCATCCATTCATGAACCAAGAAGTGCAATGGCCTATCAAATATCAGACAATCCAGAGTCTTTATCATTCTGTTTGAATTCGGCACCAAGTCTGTGTTTTCAAGACGAAAGAACATGCTTTTTAACCGTGGGAAATTCTCCAGGGTATAAAATAGGCATCAAATGTGTTGGAGAAAGCTTTGTTACGAGTGATGCACATCATCCAGATGATGAAGGCAAATGTTCAGCTGATGGCAAAACCGTAATTCTGATTGAAGGTCACTTCCATGTCAATCCTTGTTCAATATGTCAGAGACATTGATTTGTTTTGATCATTATGCTATTTGTTTCATTATATGCAATGTCTGATTTTCATCCATTCAGATTTTTATGATGAAATGATAATTAAAATAAATGTTGAGCTTTGAGTAAAGGGTTTTTTCATTCGAGTACTTCTTTTCAAATGTATTAAAGCATTGTTTGTGTATATTTAAAATAGTTTTGGGAAAAATATTTTTAAGGGAATAGTCTCACAAAAAATGTTTGCGTCACTCTGCTAAGCAAAATTATATTTTTCAGTGCAATGCAAATTCCGCCCCCCCCTCCATCCCTCCCGTCCCCAACCTAAACTCATGGATCCCTGCCTGACTGGCATAATATGTTACATGGTTATTTGCTCGTCTTCAAAATCTGACACACACATGAATGCTGATTGCTGTTGATAATGGAAATACATAATAAACAAAATAGTGCAAACCATCGAGCAATCACATATGGTTAAAATTAGATGACGCAATGGTTGTCGAGAATCATCATTGTTTAAATATGCCCAGTCATGAATCTTTGGCAAACATTTTATGATTATGGTTGCTGTTGTCCCCTCCCCCCCCCCACCTCCCATCCCCACCACCCACTTTTTGCGAAATACTAACATTGTTTTCTACATTTGCAGTACTTCATGACATCATAGGGGCAATGTTTTCAAGACCATTCTTGCTGGAACTGTTCAAACCCCAGGAGGTGTTCTCTCGCCCGGCATTGCGTTCTCTGTACCAACGGTTGGCACATACATCCATAATGCGCCTCAACCCAACCAGCATGGACAAGGCAGGGAAACAGGGTGGGAGGATGGTAGTGGGAGGATGTATGTGCAGAAGGTACTGGGTTATCATGGGGTACGTGAGAAGGAAGATTTAAGTAACGGTGAGATACGAGTATGGATAAACAAGTCTCTTGTCTCACTTGCAGCTCTACGACTTGATGACCATGGCTGTCAAGCAGCAGGTTCTGCTTTGCCCACGACCTCGTGATCTACTATTTGTGACATTAAACCATCTGGATGCCGCTCGGGAAATGGTCCGAGAATCGCCACATGCTCTTGCCCTCATCAACAACACCCACCATGTCCTCATTGATGTCAGTGTTTAAGAAGATCATATATGTCACAAACAAAGTGATCATACACATTTGCTAGCATGACTGTCATCCCTTTGTGGACTACTTCAAAATCACTGAGCTTATACTTTTGTGTGGATCTGATTGCAACCTAATTCATGTCAAATCTCTTGAGCGGAGTAACAAACTTAACGGTTTAAGTTAATCAAATTTGCAAACTGTTACAAATATGATTATTTTATTTTGAATTGTAAGATCCAAATGTTCAGTAAAATGTAACTGTTTTGACAAATTGTTTATTTCCAAAAGACTGTTCCAGCTTTATACACAGCCAAAATGGTTTCCTCATTGTGTGCAGACTTACAGCTGTATGACCTCTGGCGAATTTCAGGTCATTCGACAGATGCTCCTGTACTTTTTTCAAGACTTGCATATTAGGGTAAGGTATCCATCACCGAATCTCAATATGAGTGAGTTCTCTCATCACTCAACTCAACCTCCCTTTCCCCGTCCCACCTCCTCTTCTTACCTTTGCACTCGTAAGGCTTTTTTTATGGCCCATCTCATCCTAATGTCAATTCCCCCATTCCCTTTTAATCTCCACAAAAGTATCTTCTCTTCCACAGGTGTCTTTATTCCTGAAAGATAAGGTGCAAAGTTCCAATGGGAGATTTATCCTGCCAGTTTCTGGCCCTATTCCTTGTGGAACTGAACCACCTGGCACCATCAGGTATAGAAAAAATGATCTCAATGCACCAAGTGGAAATTATTTCAAGGATTATAAAATTAAATGTGAAATGAAGGTGGACAAACACTTTTGAACTTGGCAGAAGGAAACTTGGACAAAAAAACTTCCACAGAGAGACAATATAGAAATGAGCAGACAGATCACACTTCAGTAGATGTGCCAACTTCCACATTTTACTTTTGGTAGCTAGATTTCTATTACTTTTATCCCAATTTCAATGTCCACAAAGGTTTGTTTCGTCATAAAGGAGTAATTTTGACTTTTTCATTCAGTAATTTTATGACCACAGATCGATCTCGTGTGATTATAATTTCCTGAAAAAGGAAGTTGCTTCATGTTTTTGGAGAATATGAGAACTGCACATTGACTTGCATACCACCATTGCTTTAGCCCAGAAGCATCTCCTTCTTTACCATAACTTCCCTGCTTTGGTTACACGTGATTTAAAGGGGAACCCAAACATTACGACCACCTCAACACTAATCTATCCCTTTATATCCTACAAAACAGATATGATGTCGTTTGCCGATTTATCAAGTCAGTAAATTTGCGATTAAAATTCGAAATCTTCTTCTTCTTCTTCAGATTAGAGGTGACATCACATCAGGGAATGGACCGTCATATCCGTACTGTCTCTGGCTTATATTGTGGAACGATTTAACTCAAACGGTGAATAATTTTCGATTTTCAACAAATATGCTGAGTCGTGTCCTTAACGCTTGTAGTAATACAAACCGAGATGTTTCATGCTACAACAATGGCCGAAAGACCCTAAGTTTGCCAGAAATTGGACGAGGTTTGTCTGAAATACCCGAATATGGATCGGGCATACAAAATGTTCGCTTTTGTGCTCGGAACATGTTACTGAAACATCACTGTTATGAAACAACAGAGATGGCTAGATCTTGTGGTTATCCACCACGATTGAGAAAGGATGCCACCCCACGATTAAGCGGAATAAACAGCCATCACTCAAAACTGTAACACCATCTCTACCCAGCCAGCCGCAAATATACACGGACAATTTGAGCGGTGAATCAAACACCTGTTGCCATTGCCCAGCAGGTACCACAAGAGCACCGGAAAGTAATTATCTATTATCAACACAAATTTCTACAAATCAAATGAACCACCATCGATTTATGGTGAAGAGAAAGTATGTATGGATCATCTATCTACTCCTCCAAGAGGATTTGAGTGAGGAAGCTAAAACTTTCAGCTGGACAATAGTACAGCAAAATAGGGTGATGCATAACACTGCTTCAATAGCGCTAAACTTCTGGAATTTTTAATGATCTATAAAATCATTATTTTATTAAAATTGAAGTATATATTTGAACACTGTGTGAGGTATCCTGTTTTATGAACTCTAATTTTCACGTGTCCTACATTTGAGTTCGCGAACACCTTAACACCAGTATATGAACCTTCTATTCTCTACATAGTCCTTTGTTAATTTCGTTTAATATCAAACTAGACTCTACCTCACCATTAAGGCCTAAGTCACATTTGCTCTACGGCGGCCATACGCGCCTCTGAATTTACAGAAACGTGCGGCGGCCGCAGAGTTTCTGCGGTGGCCTCAGGGTGCCCTACGCCGTTGGCTATCTTTTACAGGCCGTAAGGTCGCCGTGGAATTATAACGCGGAGTTATAACTTTTTTTCATTTCTACGTTCGCGTAGCAATCGACAATCCGAAACAAAAAAACTGGTAAAAAAAAAAATTAACCACTCGTTACCGTCTGTCTGGCCGCACGTCGCTGTAGGCCCCCTGCGGTCCCCTTGCAGGCACCTTAGCTACCTTGATCTGCCTTGAAAATTCTATGGCCGCCGCAGGGCCCCTTAAGGTCACCGTGCGAACATCAAATCAAAGACGTACGGCAACCCACGTTTTCGGTCTCCACAATTTCTAAGACCTAAGGCCTAAGTCACATTTGCTCTACGGCGAGGATACGGTGGCCGTACGCCCTCTGAATTGAGAGAAACGTGCGGCGGCCGCAGAGTTTCTGCGGTGCCTCAGGGTGGCCCTACGCCGTTTGGCTATATTTTACAAGTCGTAAGGTCGCCGTGGAATTATAACATGGAGTTATAACTTTTTCATTTCTACGTTCGCCATAGCAATTCGACAAGCCGAAACAAAAAAACTGGTAAAAAAAAAAAAAAGAACCCACTCGTTACCATCCGTCTGGCCGCACGCTCGCTTAGGGCCCCCTGCGGTCGCCTTGCAGTCTCCTTGCGTCTGCTTTGAAATTCTATGGCCGCCGCAGGAACGCCCTAAGGTCACCGTGCGACATCAAATCAAAGACCGTACGGCACCCCCACGTTTTCGGTCTCCACAATTTATAAATATGCCGTGCGGCTACCCGAAAAATAAAAACATGTGACTGCTATATTGTGTGACCGTGGAAATACTGCGGCCGCCGTATAATTGCTAGTGGCCGTAGATTTGGAGACCCCACGGCCGCCGTGGCAAATGTGACTTAGGCCTAAATACGCCGTGCGGCTCCCCGAAAAATAAAAACATATGTGACTGCTACATTGTGTGACCGTGGAAATACTGCGGCGCCGTATAATTGCTAGTGCCGTAGATTTTGAAGACCCCACGGCGCCGTGGCAAATGTGACTTAGGCCTAAGTCACCATCATTCCATGGGAAATACTGCAGAGCAAAGGAACCTGTTTGAAAAGGCAGAAATTGACAAACTGAGTATCATGTAAAATATTTCTCGAATAAAGTGAATAAGTTGTTTCGGGTTATATATACACACTTGCATACACACTTACCTGGTGTTATATAATATATATATATATATATATATAATAAATATATATAACACCAGGTAAGGTGTTGATTATATATATATATATATATGAGGCGCCACGAGGAGGAGTGATGTAAGGGACACATCGGCCATTTTGGAGTTAATGCCATATAGCACTATTTTAACCCTTACCCTATCATCCGAGCCTATCATCATCATATCATTAAAAAATGTCGCTTACATCACTCCTCCTAGTGGGCCTCTTATATTTATATAATTATATATATATATATATATATATATATATACACTTATAAATGGCAGTGTGTGTCCTCCATAACTCCAAAACCGTGAAACCTAGCAGTCTGAAACTTTGCATGCATATGAAGAAAACTGCAAGGAAGTGCATGAGTGAAAATGTGTTTGGGTTAATTAAAAAACCCCTTTTGAAGATAATTAACGGCCTTATTTAATTATATCCTTTATCAGGCGCATTCGGTCACTGCTTCTCTACAGGGTCTTCAGGCGTAACCTCGCTGGGATCTGAAGCCGCCATATTTTTTGGCCCTCAACCATGCCTCAACTTGGAACAGCCGTAACGATTTCTTAACGATAAAGTTTTTTTTTCCACTTTCCTCATTCATATCATCGAATGCCTGTTCATCATAGCTACGAATTGCTGGGTACATTGCAATGCTTATAAACGCCCAAGATGACAGGTTAGTGGCTTTATTTCATTCCCACACATGCAATCACTGCGAGAATCTCTCAAACTAAGCAGAATTACAAAATTTAAGCTCCAGAATCAAACTTATAAGCAGTTCCGACTCCTAAAAAAGTGTTAATTTGTCCAATTCGGACATATGACATTTTGGGCATCTCCGGGAAGTGTATGTTTAATATGACAGTTCGGTGATTGCTAATCGCATGCCAAGTGAACCGTTTATCAACTGTTTCGTTGGAGCGCTTAAGCCACTTGGCGAGCGCTCTACTATATTCCGGTCAGGGCAGGTATGGGAGCCTGCAGCGGGGCAGCTCGTAGCTGCATCCACTTTCCGTCGGTACTCCAGGGGCCTCCGTCTGGCCCTCCCCCAAGCAGATGCCTGGCCAATCCACATCTCCTTGAGATGCTGAACAACCTGCTGCAATGAGGCACGTGGTCAGCCCATTGGCTTCCTCCACTCATGAGGCTCCCTCACTGAGAGAATCTGGTGAGCAGGATCAGCGTCAGGAAAATGAGCCACATGTCCATAAAACCGCAGCTGACACTCATGGACTATGCAGGTAACAAATTTTATTTGAGTCTCTCTCAGCAACCGCTTGTTGGACACAAAGTCAGACCAGCAATAGCCAAGAATTCTCCGAAGAGACCTGGAACCAAAGGAACTAAGTCGCCATCTCAGATTCCTGGTCAGATTCCAAGTCTCACATCCGTAGAGCAAGACTGGAAGCACCAAGGACCTGAAGACTCGGACTTTCGTCGTCCTGCACAGGTACCGGCAGCGCCACACCCCATGATCCAGTGAATCCACGACCCCCCAGGCCCAACCCAGATGTCTATTGACCTCTGGCTCACAGTCAGCAGAGACATGATAATCACTGCCAAGGTAAGTGAATCTCTCGCACTGTCACTAAATACTGTATATCGATCAACTTGAACAAAGTTCAGGGCTACTCACCTGCATTGGCCACGTGTTGTTCTGCAGTGCAACAGGCGGTGTCTGGCTCGCTGAAAATGTGAAATTATATTCTCCACAACGTTTCCCCCTTTTGTTCTTCTATTATACGACCTTTCACTTCAGCATATCTTAGGTCAGGCCAGATTAGATCTGTGACTTGCTACATGTACCATGTAAACCACAAGTTTCTAAATACGACAAAGGATCGCAAGGTTGGCCCTGACAAATGTGCAGTCCATGTCAGATTGCCGTGGAAAAGACGATCATCAAGAAGGTTTGAAGAACAAATCAAACATACGATATCAAACACGTACCTGGCTGTACAACCTCAAGTTATCTTTACCTCTCGCCGTTTGCTTACGTTAGTCAACAAGGATGTTGTGCCCACCTTACAAATCAGCAATGTTATCTATGAGCTTAAGTGCCGATGTGAAGCTCGGTATGTGGGCCAGTGTGACCACTCCTTGGCTTTTTTCACAAGATCTTGGCTATTCGTTGTTCACCTTGGCGTCTTGGTTTTCTATAGGTTTTCTTGGCGTATAGGTTTTCTATTATCATAGCTTTTCCGAAACCTTGTGAATTCTTGGCTTTTTTCATTGGCTCACCTTGGCATTTATGAAAATGAGCAGTGGTCACACTGATGTGGGCCATACAACGCAAAATTTGGCTGATCATATAAAACAGCATGTCCCTCTGGTGATTTGAGAAAAGAACTTGAGAGTTAGGATACAACCAGTGCGAGCATGTAGGAATATTCAAGGACTGTCGGCCATTTCTTGTTCTTCTGCCATTGCACGTCACTTGGTTGCCAACCCCGTCTGTGCAGACTAGTACAATGCAGATATGTTTAAGATATTGAGTCAAGGTTGGAGTGTTTCACATCTACGTATGTTGGAAGCAACCTTCATCCTTTCCATGGAGCCTGTGTTGTGTTGTCAAAAGGAATTTGAACATTCTCTCATTCTCTTTCAACATGGCAACATCAAGGCCAAGTCGTTAGTGTGAATAGTGAGTCACCGCCCTGTACTCTGCTCCAGTCAATCGGAGCCAGAGATACTGATGACTGTGGGCTAACCAATGGGGGCTCAGATTACCGTTGATGTCATAAATGATGAACCAATCAGTGTCGATCTTACATAGACAAGCCTATATATGCATGCTCTCAGTTCCTGGTTCTCTTGCTGTGATTCAACCTTGAGGAGTACAGCATGAAAAGCTTTGGTTAATATATCGTGTTTGTTTTCTTGTATATTAAAGTTCTATAGTACCAAACATCTGTTCATCTATCTATATCTTACTAAAACTCTCATTATGTATGTATGTATGTATGTTCCCGAAATACAGCCAAAACAGTACAGGATAGCGCAAAATTTTTCGGGCCACCTTTCTCACCATTCGCCTGCGGTGTGCAGTATCATGTTTTGTTCAAATCGGGCAACGAAAAAAATTATTAAAAAATCAATTCCCGATTCGGTAAAGTACTCTTCGGGAGAATTTGATCAATGCAAACAACCTCAGCGGTATAGTTCGCTGGAGCTATCTTTTTTTTTTCTTGAAATGATTTTTTTCATCAACCACTGTCACAATGGGAACCCAACGGGTTCATGGGTCGTCTCGTCTTGTATGTATTTTGGCCTGTCTATTCGTTTGTCTGTCATGTTATAACTTGAGAACAGATTAACGGATTTCAATAAATTGAACTAGGTGGATTCAGGGAACTCCCAGAAAGGTTTGTGATGAAAAAAACAAATCTTGGTTTTTTAAAATTAATTAATTTTTTTTAATGGGTGGCGGGCACACGTGGCGAAACTGCAAATGCCAACTTGCGACGCTGGTTATCCCTGCACTCGGAATCCTTTTTCTTCTTGCTCTATTAATTAGCCATCACAGCAAAAATTGTTATTTCCGTCAGCGAAGTGATGGGTCTTATATTCTAGTTTATTTATATAATCCTAGCCATCCCCTCAACAAGAGGCTGAAAAAATCTCCACCTCTGTCAGCAAGAAGGCATAGGGCAGGAGCAAAATCTTGGCAAACATACATGCACAGTCCAAGCTCTGCCCTCTCCTCAAAGCATGAGTAAGTCTATTACATATGGAGTACAACATGAGCACATCTATTAAATTCGTAGTACAACGTAAGTACATCTTAAGTACGTCGTAGAACTGCCAACGCTAAATGTACTCATCAATCTCTGAAATGTTTCAAAATATTACCTACATACAATACAATCTTTCCTTTCAGCAAATAAGTTGGATTCCACTTCAAATTCATATTCTATACCCACCAATGGGGTGGGTGAACAGATAGTAGATAATATGTCAGAGTTAAGGTTACTTTTTGAGATGGCATTGGTGCTGGGTGAGGAATATGAATATACATTGTAAACTTTATGAAGTCATTAAAGTCTTACGAGGTTTCTCTCTTACCGTTTATTTTTATTTATTCGTAAGCAGCCTGTGACTACTTGGCTGCATCATTTTCTGGGGGCGCGGCAGTGCCGCTGATGCAATGCCCCCTGTTATCAGTAATCTGGTACTCATTTTGCTGACCTCAGAAGGATGACAGGCTGAGTCAACCCACCTGGTGTTAATTCAATGGTTAAACAGCGGCTTGAACTCAAGACCCTTTAAGATCTCAAGCCGGCCACCCTAACCATTAAGCCAACACCAGGCTCTCTTACCGAAGATGAGACAAAGTACCATATACAGGCATAAGTGGATTTATGCATTTACACATTTCCATGTTTTATGAATGTTGAGTCATTACCGAGATTCTTTTAAATCTGATGCAAACCATTTGGCGTAGGTCTTTCTCGGGAAACATGTAACTAGTACCTGGATGTAAATAGTGCCAAACAGCCACGCTCATCTTTGGTTGGCAACAAATGTAAAGGATACAGGTGATCCCTGATTGGCTGAAGGAAACTAATTCAGCCTGTCGTTGTGCCAATGCCAGTGAGGGATGGTTTTGTCAAGTGTGACTCTGTGATCAACATAAAGGGCAGAGATAAAGGTGTGAAAAAACATACAACAGTTGAACTTGAAATGGTTGGATGCAGCTATAACATGGGTATTTTTGTGGAGAAGCATGTATGGAATCTCTACAATGGTGGTAAGGCATATTGCCTGGTTTATGAAATAGATTTTAACTATCGAAACCGTGTAATGATGATCACTAAGAAACCGAAACAAGAATAAAGAAGCCATAAAAAGGAAGTTCCACAACCAATTACAAGCTTTCCAGCTAACTGATACATTTGTTTAATTCTGTCTGCTCAACAACAAACATGAAAACCAAAGCAATCATGTCAATAATCCTCAGTTATATGAATGTAGGGGGGAGGACCTCCTCTCTTATCATCCCTTTACTATTATCCTTTTTTCATTATTATTTCAAACTTAATCATTCCTGTATACGGCATTAGGTATGTGATGTGTATTGCAGGATCTACAATAATGTGGGTGCTGTTATGAAAACAACGACATTTCCAGTGGAGGGGAGATATGAGCCTCCTGTCAGAGAGGGTTTTTTGGATCCTTATGGAGATCGTGTCACTCGCTTAGGAACTAATATGTAAGCACCCACAAACGTTTTGACAGTGTATAGTCTGCTGAATGAGTTGCTCTTTGTGGAGCTTAGCTATTGACTTCTTCCTCCCTCCACCCCACCCCACCCCACCCCCACACACAAAGTTATCTCATCAGACAATTTTTAAGTTGTACCACTTGAATGTAAATAAAAGAGTTTTGCTTTCTTGCAGCTCTGATAAGTTAACCAAACCATTGCTGTCCACATCAGAAAAATTTCTTTTTTTAAAAAAGAATCCTATCACTTTAGATCTCTTTATCCCTTTTTTATAGAAAGTATGCATCATCTATATATTACTAAAATCCTCATCTTGTATGCATGTATGTATGTATGTATGTATTATGTTCCCGAAATACAGCCAAAACGGTACACGACAGTGCAAAAATTTTAGGGCCACCTTACCATTCGCCTGCGGTGGGCAGTATCAAGTTTCGTTCAAATTGGGCAACGAAAAAAATTATTAAAAAATAAATTCCCGATTCAGTCAAGTACTCTTCGGGAGTATTTGATCAATGCAAACAACCTCAACGGTATAGTTCGCTGGAGCTATCTTTTTTTTTTTTTGAAATGATTTTTTTCATCAACCACTGTCACAACGGGAACCCAACGGGTTCACGGGTCGTCTAGTAACTTATAAAAACAAACTAAAAAGTGAATAAAACAGTTTTCTAGAGAAGTGGTTTGTTTTTTAAAATCATAATGGTTTGCATTTTGCATATGTTGGCAGGTACAGTGCAGCACAGAACTTGGACACTCAAAAACAAGGCAAGAGGAGCATGACCAATGCTCAGGTCAGCATATCCCTCTGCCATTATTATCTACCCTTGGTTGGATGGCTTATGTTAGTTGTGGTAGCTCCCTTGTAATTTGGGTTGCCAATCACACCAGTCCACACAACACATGCAGTACTTTTAGCTTGTCTGACATGAAGCACAGAACCAGGGAATCATGTCATGTTGGCCATGCCCCAGGTAATGGCTCGAGCCAGCCGAAAAAACGAAGCAGGGATAGTGGTTGGCATACTGTCAGCATCATATCCAGCTGCCGAAAGGACTGCTACGCTCAGATTGATCTGAGAAACTACAAATGCAGTCATGACTGTCTATTATTCACCACCTGTCTGATTCTTTTATCAATGATGTGAAGCCAAGCATAACTTACCAAACTTTTCTTTTTAAAGGGTCTAAAGATCATGGAAGAGCAGCAACACACACACACACACACACACACACACACACACGTCTTGACTTAAAACACAGTTGCTGAGCTTTGGGGAAGTATTGTAACTTCCCAGGGCACTCTGGGTACTGGTGACGCCATTTATATGACATCGCTTTTTTTTCCCCGCATTCGGCAGGGCAATTGAGGAGAAAATTCCTCCTTCCCTACCGCTGGGATTTGTTCGTAATCTACGCTTTAAAAGTCGATCAAAAAAGAAGCAGCACGTATCATTTTTAAAATCTTGACCCAGCCAGGGTCAATATGGAACCACCAACTTCCCAGACTCAGAGAGGATGCTCTACCCCCTATGCCACCAAGTCTGGTACAAATAGGGCCCAATAAATGATATTCTATTTTGAGCCCTATTTAAAACAGCTACAAAAACATGGATTTTTGTGAAACTCTTCCACATGTGTACAGAAAGCTGTATTGTTGTATCAACCTACATGGAGGTTTTCGTCATTTTCATCGTCAGAAAAACATACCGCATTTATGGGAAATTGGGGTTCTATTCCTTTTTGCGGATTTGTTTCTTAACCCATTTCATCTGGATAGGGTGTACAGCCAACACTCCTGAATTCCTACACGGCATTACTACGATCACATACATTGCTCCCATGGTAGTTTTTGAAAATTTTTAAACGAGGTATTTTTTGCAGAAGTTAGCCGGGTACGGGAGTTTACAAGTGCAGTTCCCGTGTTCAGATGTCAGCCATGCACGGGGAATGTCGGTAAATACCGTCGGACTACGGAAATTGCATCCATTGTTGGATTTTCCCGTCGTCTTCCCCGACTTTGAACTTCACGGAAAATACGGAAATGCAATCTCCACATTGCATGAACTAAAGATGTGATTCTGCTGCACACAACTATAAAACCTGACAATGTCTGTTGGTCACGGTGAAGAGTGTGACCATGTCGACACAATACAATGACAATAAATCTGAACAAGGGATTTGACGCAGGATGAGGCCATTTGGCCCATCATGCCTGCGCTCCACCAACACAAAATAAAATAAATCCATGAGGCTCCGGATTTGGTTTCACTTGGGCAAAGGGGTGGCAATGAGAACAGTTTGGCAGGCACAGGGACATAATTAGTGTTTTAAATGCATATAAAATTAATGTTTTAACTATTTTTTTATTTCAATGCTCACGACTTATTCAAAAAATTTAATTTAGAATCTCAGGACATGTTTAATCTTCATCTGAAAGTCATTCTTCAAAACTATTGCAATTAACAAGGTATGTGGTATTCAATTATGCATGGTAAAATGCTGTACGAACCAACTGAAAATCTTCCCAGCAATGGATGTTCAGTTGAAATAAAAAATGATTCCATAAACACTTTCATTTGTATAGTTGTTAGTTACAATATATCACCTCCAAAAAAATTTATCCAGTATCACCTCCAAAATGCATATTTTGACGTCAATTTCACTTTGCTCAGTACTTTCCTTTTTTCCAGAATTCTGCAGTTTCACCGATGCAAAAAGAATTGTGTAGCAATGAACTATATATATATGCGAGGCCCGTCTAAAAAGTAACGGGACTGAGCCTGCTGTGTGATCCACTTCCACAACTTGAATGAACGGGTTGCGTCACAGTATTTCACAACATTCCAGCAATATATATGATTGGTGATGGTTGACTGCGCTCATTGTGTGATTTTTCCGCACCAAGGAAGTCCTTTGTGTCTTTTCGGGGTTTATTTTGTGTGGAACTTGCTGTTAAGCGCGCGTGTCTTGTGAAGTAGAACTGTTAATGTTGCCGTTGTGTCGGTCATTACGTCAGTGGTAAACTCTGCGTCACTGTTTTTTCTTTATTTGAAATGTGCATCTCCTGACTGTTTGGCTGTAAATACGTGCATGTATATGTGTGCTATCTGTGTGTGAAATAAATGTGAATTTGTGTTGAATTGTTCCCTTGTTTCGCTGCCGCTCCTTTCCTTTGTTGGGTCTCCATATTGCTTCACGTAAAGGGTTCGAAATACCGGGGTGCTTACGCGCCATAATTAATCGCGGAACCATGTCTTTAAGGTCCGATTTCGGATAGAACTCCGCGTTATCTGTTAGCTAGGAACGAGGCCGCTTAAGCGTTCGGTGCCAATGGTGAGTGGTTTCGACCGTGTGGCGTGGTACAACACCCCTCGGTAGGTTACCCGTGCGAGTACTTAGGTATATCGACTTTCGCGATTCACCCTATTTCGCGCGGGTAGACGGACTGCGTTGTGTAGGTTAACCCCCACCCGTCGACTGGGCTCCCGCGTTACGTCCCGAAGAGGGTTCCGACAGGAATTGTCCTCGTGGGCACGGCCGCGATCGAGGTTACGTGGCATCGCACGCGACGCAGCGAATTTGCAACCACTGGTTCAGAGAGCGGGGAAAACAAACTCTCCTGTTCTCCAGCTAATTCCAGGAATCGGTCCAGGGGTGAAGAGGAGCGACCCCCGATTCCCTCCAAATTAGAGCGATTAAAAATTAACCCGCTTACTGTAAATAAGATGGCGTCTCAAGGCGAGCGGGAGCCGGGGGTACATAGAAATGGATGTAGATTGTTAGAATCCTGCTCAGGATGCGAATCCCCATGAGAAAGCTTGTGTGCAGGACGAACTCCCCCAACCAAACGCATGACCCGAAATGGGCGGCGGCGCGCGGTGTATGACACCTCCCCTCCCCCTCTCCGCCAAACCCCCCCGCTCCTCGCGATCGCTCAGCCCGAGTGCACTCGACATGCAGCCCAGCTATTGCGCCATGCTGGCAAAGAATCATGAGGCCATGCAAGAAATGAAAACCAAATGGATGGAATACGCAACAAGCATCAAATCGAAAAACAACAATAAAAGGCATGAACGCGGAAAATGGATACGAATACGCAACAATGAACGAAATAAAAAACAATGTGTGCAGGATGAATAAAATCACAGAATGCGAATTTTACAACAGGGTGCAAAACGGAATGAAAAACAAAATGAAAGAAATGCGGGGTGAGATGCAGCAAATGGGCGAAGCCTGCAGGCGGCATGAACGGCAACACAGCGGAGTGCGTAATGCGACGCCACTTGTGGAGCCGCAACGAGCTAGGAGGGGTGCCCGGTTGTCAGGCCCGCAGTGGAGCGGGTGAGTCAAATTAATTTCGGGGAATGTTGGGCGCGGGTCGTGACAGATGAAATGCACTGGTTACCGAGAGGAAAATTAATAAATGGGGGTGACCCGACACGCGTGTGAGACGAAACACGAGGTGACGACGAAGAAATAGAAATGTGCAGATAGAAAGAGACGGAAAACAGAAGACACGGGAGGTACGAAAAAGTAAGGAGAGATTACACGATGGAGACGGCGTTTAAAGACGCACACACACACACGGGTATGAGACCATGAGGGGAAGCTGAGTTGGACGTGTTTGACCCTGGTGACGAGCACGGGATAGCTGCCTCCAGACCGGACGGGGAGGGATGTATGCCCCGTGAGGCGACTCACGACCAGGTGGTTCGTGTCGTGCTTCGCGGAAGTGAGGGACGGGTGCTGCGGTTACGGGTGCACGGAGAGAACTGGAGGGTATAGAGCGCCCCGGAACCCTTGTGGGACACAAATCCCAGTTGGTTGTCCCGTGTGTAGTGGTGCAAGGTTGTGAGTGTGCCCCCGTGTCGTGAAGCCGACCCCGTGTGTGCAAGTGGATGGTGGCAATGTGATGCCAGTGCCTGCTCGCCAGCACGCCGTGTGTGGATGAGCCACCGCGGGCGAGTGCACCCCCGTGATTGTGAGTGGTATGCTTTGTGGGATCGGACGACTGAAGTGAAACGGCGATCGAGGGAGACCGATGTGATGTAAAGACGGTATGTGAGGGAGATGAACGGTCGGCATCGCGGAGCATGCAGCCGCGTGTCTCCCGGTTGAGTTTATGGAGTGCAGTCTTGTGCGTCGTGACACGCAGTGTAGGTTGTGGGATGCAATGGCGACAGGCGACAGAGGGACAAAGACCGAGTAGGCCACGTAGTCTGCTTCGGACGACGCCGGGTTCACCCACAGCAGAGCGCGAGGTTCGGGTCACTGCAACACGACGAAAGCCCCACGTTGGCCTGCTTGCTAGAGTTTAAGCCCGAGGTCCGAAACGCCAGCGGTGATTTGCCGATCCCCGCTGCACGGACAAGTTAGCCAGCGATTTCGGATTTGGACCGGATGGGTTCTCCACGCACGTCTGCTTTAGCCTCCAACGGCAGAGCACATTGTGCCAGTGGGGAGCCCGCTCGGAGTCGAGGTTTGCTTTTGGTGCGTGCAGAAGGTACGTATCATTGGCTGCACGTGGGCGTTTGGAATCGGCAGAGGTGAATCCCTGCCGGATGTTACCGTCCAAGAGGGGACGAGTACACCGTTGCAGCTGCATGACGTCACGCAGAGTGCAAAGTGCGCGAAGCTGCGAGTTACCGCACTGGTGCTGCAGCAAAATTTGATTTAAAATTTTTTTTTTTAACAAAAGCAAGCCTCGCTTCGGCTGTGACAGAGATTCCAGTCAAGGTGGTGAGAAGATCCCCTTACCCGTGCGGCACAGGATGACACTAGTTAGGAAGGTTAGTGTTAGTTAGCCGCTTCATGGGGCAGGGTAAGTCCTCATGGGGCCCGTGGAATGATTAGGTAGAGGGATTGTAGTGAGCTTTAGGTTGGAAAATGGATTTTTTACATTTGAGACAGTGACAGACTTGAATGTGTATATGGGACGTAGCTTAGCATACTAGTTGTTAAAAGATGCTGTATGGTAAGGGATACGTGGGACGAGGTAGTAGGGATGTAGTTAGAAGGATGGCAGAGTTCAGCGATGGTGTGTGTGGAAAAGTTGTGAGTGAGTACATGATGAGTGAGTGAGAGCCAGCGTCTGTGTGAGTGGAGGAATGTGGAATGCATGTGCGATGAGTGATTGGGGGTGGGTGCTCCGCCCAAAGGGACCCCGCAGTTGAGTGAGTTAGCTGGGTTTTAAATTGAAAATGGACGTCGTTTGCTGTGGTGGGAGTGTAGGCTCGAACCTGTTTTGGAGGGGTGCAGGAGCCCTGTTGACGGGCTGGCGTTTCTGCGAAAGGTGAGTATCGCTGATGGTACCCCGGCACGGGCTAGTCGCGCCGTGGTAGGCCAAGGGCCGGGTTAGCGTAGTGGGCACGTGTGCGCCCGCATGGTGCGGGCCGGGCCATTAGCCGTGGCAGTGCGTGGGCACGGGTGACCCTCGGAAAGGGCCGGAAGCCAGCCGCACGTGAGCTTTTCAGGGAGTCCCATGGAGGGCACTCCCCGGTGTTCTAGAGCTGTAGGCTCGGAGGCAGTTGTATGCCGGGGTGCCTCTCGGAGATCGCAGAGGTCGGGGAGCCACGCGTCCCAGCATGAGACCGTGTGAGGCACGGGAGAAAATTGGGGCGAGCCCGAAATTGAAGAGGACACCAAACAGGCGACGGGATCTGCGGTTTTAGAACCAATAGATAAGCGCGAGCGCTTGTGAAAGCCCGGTAGTTTAACAGTTAAATGGTAGGTGAGAGTTCGCACCATCCATTTTCGTCTGCACTTGTGATTAACACTCGCTGAAGTTCTGGGGAGCATCCTGAGGCTTCGTTGGGCCTCGACACAGGACGCTAGCTCTCCTTATTCCCTCCGGTAGGAACGTAGGGGTTGGGGTAGCTAGAGACGATGGTTAGCCGAACAAGGACGGTAAAGGGTTAGGGGACGATTTCTAGTGGTAAGTAAAAATAAAAACAACAAAAAATAATTTCTAAATTGGTTTTTACAAATTAAGGAGTGGTATTGACAGTGACAGCAAGGCGATAGGTGGAGGAGACAGGTGTAGCGGTCTCGGCCGCCTTCTGATGGTGGCCAGCACCACCGCACTCCCTCCACCAACCTCCATTTCAGGCAAAGGCTGGCCAACTTCATCGGCAGCTGTTGTTTTGCTGCAAGGCTGTACCGTCGGATCGTCCGACGGCTGTGTTACTTCAAGCTTGTGCCGCGCAGTTCATCTGCCGGCTGTATTTCTACAGCGGCTTGTCATGCCTGCCTGCCTGCCTTCACCTTTGCCATCCATGCCCACTGCCCACTGTTCACCAGGCCCCGTTCTAGTTGCTTTGCCCCCTGTTCATTGCCATGTGCGCCAGGATCAAAGCAACAGTTTGCAAGCTGCGAGAACTGCCTGTTGCAGCTAACAACACGGCCTGCACCAGCAGCCGTGCACCGTTGTTGTTTGCGTCCATCCATTCATCCATTCATCCATTATCCATCCACCATCCATCCGTTGCTCATTGCGTGTGCCACTTGAGCTGGCCGGAGACTGCCTTTGAGCAGCCCATGCACCGTTGTTGGTTCACTGTGGTCATTTTCAAAGGGAGCCTAGGACTGCGTGTGGCAGCCGGCCACGTTCCCGTCACCTGCATTGCTGAGCAAGACTGCATGCGAGCAGCCTGGTCCCTGCTAACTGCTTTCTTTTTGCAGAGTCATTGATCCCTGGGCCAGATAGTTGTAAATTTATAAGGTTAGGTTTAGTGTATTTAATATGAGTGCGCCCCGGCATGTCTGTCTTAGCGCCGGCAATTTATTTAAGTCGTCCGTGTGAGTGGGTTTGTTTATTAGTACTCACCCTCAGGTTATTTTATTTGGGGACACGAATACCATGAATGTCGCACTCAGGATCCGTAGGTAAAACGTACTAGGAGAACTACACATGATGGCACACGACGAAATTTGACGACTCGGGACGAGTCTGTAAAAAGGGGAGGGGTAGTTTACGGCTGTGGAAATTCGCAACCACCATTCGGTCCCGGTAGGTGAGGATATTTCTGAAGTACATGTATAGTTCGCCCAAACCCGTTGTTTTAGAGGAATTTATGTGATCATTCGGGCTGCGATCCTTTGAGTTTAGCCATTTTTTCTTGTTCTTATGTTGATGGTGCCACAAAACAACAACAAACATCGCCACAACCAACATCTTCCACGATCACTCATTCACTCCACGACGCCAACAACTTCGACGCCAACAACCTCGACGCCAACCAACCTCACGCCAACCAATCACTCCACTCACGCCACGACGCCACTCACAACTGCGCTACCAGCATCTTCACCAATCCCATTCAACAAGCTCCGTGCGGTTGACGATCTCCGCAGAGGGACTGCGAGGATGCGCAGGTTTCCGCCTGTTTCTCCCGTCTGGTCCCCGCGCTTTGGAGTGGAGAGGGGCGACTGCAGGTCAAAGGTTCAGAGGTCATTGTAGGAGGGCCTCTTTTGGGAATAATTCCCTGCCTGCGCCAAGACTGACTTCCTCCCCCCCGCATGGCGCGGGGAGGGGGAACGAGAGGCACGCCCTTTTCGGAACCCTCTCGGAAGGAGTGGGGACCGAAAACGGGGCGGATGGGAGGCTGCCCCGCGCTATAAAGACGGCACCGCCGGGTGCAAGAGCTCTCTGTCTTTTCCCCTCTGATGGAGCTGTGAGGAGTCGTCTGGTAGTGAGGACGGCGGAAGGAGACGGGAGCTCGGAGTTGAGGTCGTGGTGGGAGAAGGGCTCGACGGCGCACCAGGAAGTCCTTTGTTCTTTCGGGTTTATTTGTGTGGAACTTGCCTGTGGCGCCGTGTTGTGAAGTAGAACTGTTAAGTGTTGCCGTGTGTCGTCTTAGTCAGTGTTTAACTCTGCGTCACTGTTCTTTCTTTATTTGATATATGTGCATCTTGACTGTTTGGCTGTAAATACGTGCTGTATATGTATGTGTGCTATCTGTGTGTGAAATAAATGTGCTTTGTGTTGAATTGTTCCCCGTTCACTGCGTCCTTCCTTTGTTGGGTCTCCATCTTGCTTCACGTAAAGGGTTCGAGGTGGCGTATGCCCGATAATTAATTGGAACCGTCAAGGCGTCACGATAACTCCGCCTCGATTATCCCTGTAGCACGGAACGAGCCCTTTAAGCGGTTCGTGTCCGAAGTCGACCTTTGGCTGGTACAACCCTCGGTAGGTTACCCGTGCGAGTACTTAGGTTTCGCCGGGTAGAAATGCGGACTGGGTGTGGTGAGGTTAAACCCCACCCGTGACTGCGCTCCCGGCGTTAGTCCGAGCAGGTCACGACAGAATTGTCCGCCGGTGGGCGACGGGCGCGATTCGAGTTACGTGGCCGATCAGCACGCCGAGCGACGCAGAATTCGCAACAATATTATATATATATATATTATATATATATATATATATATATAATATATATTATATTGGCCTGTTCTGTTTGTTGTCTGTCGTGTTATAACTTAAGAACGTTTACGGATTTCAATAAATCTAACTACGATGGAGTCAGGGAACTCCCGGGAAAGTTTGTGACGAAAAATATTTTTTTATGGGTACATGGTACACGTGGTGAAACTGCAAATGTCAACTTGCAACGCTGGTTATCCCTGCACTCGGAATCCTTTTTCTTCTTGCCCTATGGATTTAGCCATCACAGCAAATATTGGTATTTCGTTAGCGACGCGATGGTCTTGTATTCCGTATTATGTAAAGATCCTTGGCACCCAGGGGCTAACTGTCAACTGCATCGTCCTGCTCGGCCGATTGTATCTACATCTTTAGTTTTCATGCCAAAGCTAGCAATCAAGGCCTAACAAATGCTTAAAAAGAGACATTCAGACAACTTACAAAGGTGAGGACATTAAAAACGGCGCTCAAAAGGGTTGATAATTTCAGATATAAACATTAAGAAGGGGAGACGTCGTCCATTACATAAGAGAGGTATTTCTCACATCAAATTAATTATGTCACGTACTCGATTACATTTATCAGGATATAAACTGAACTATCTAACTTTATTAACCCATGTAAGGCATTTTCATGTCATCATTATAGCTCATGGAGAAGCTTGAACCTTGATAATGTTGCCTGTCTTGTGACTTGGTTTCCTACTTCACACAGGCAAACACTGTCATATATTTATTTTCTCATACTTAGGACAACAGAAATTCAATTATTTGAATGCTACCTCTATAAGATGCTTTGTTTATTTATTATTTATTTATTTTTTACAGAGTGTGAGCATCACCTCGTGGAAACGAATTTGTTATTTTCTTCAGGCAGGAAAATATAACAGATTACCTTATTGTTTCATGCATAATGTCAATCTTCTATCATGTGTTTTTTTTATACTGTAGTACTTTTCAGTAGCAACATAGTGAAATAACTTGCTGGTCCTAATTACGTTTTAAATAGTTGTGAAACTAAGTTTATAACAAATTTAACACTTCCTTGCATTCTCAATTTTAAAATACATATTTTGAAGGAAATTTTTTTTTCTGGACTGAGAATAAGGGCCTCAGGCTTAATGTTTCATAATGGGGATGGGTATTGCTATGTTCAATTATAACACCATTTGCCATTGCAATTCAAGCCTCCTCCACCTCACCCTTCCTCTATATCACCAGCAAAGAGGTTGAAGCTAAAACCGTCGGAGTTCAATCTGCACACCCTTGTCCTTCTCCCAGGAGGTCTGCCAAAAGATTCAACTCCACTGTAGCCAACGGATCAGGTGCCAGCAAGACTAGTAGGGAAGGAAGTGAGGAGTTAGCCAAGGGAAAGACAATGTTACAGAGAATGAGTAGAAGTTCAGCCTGAATGGAGATAAGCCTCGTGGAGGTATGAGCTCTACCAAGTGCCCTTTGGAAATTACCCATGGAAAAATTCACAACTGAACAAAGAACCAAAATCGTGGAATTTTATTTTAAATTTCATCGATCACTTATTCCTATCCAAAGAGCATACTGCCGACGCTTCAACGCCAGAAAACCACCTTCAGATTTCTGATTCGTCGGTTGATTCAACGTTTTCAGCAATATTTGTCAGTAAGTGACTTGCCACAATCGGGAAGACCACGTTCAGTCCATTCGCAGATTAATCGTGAAAGGTGTACTGGACTTGTTAGAAGAACCAGGAACATCGATCCGCAGACGTTCTGATCAGTTGGGGATGTCTCGGATGTCACTGTATCGCATACTAAGAAACGATTTGCACCTGTACCCATACAAAGTGCAATTGGTGCAAAAGTTGAAACCGACTGATCATCGACAATGCTTAAATTACTCAGTCAAATTCAGAGGTGGTCAATGAAGAAAACGAATTGTTCATAAACTGATTATGAGCGATGAAGCTCATCCATTTGAAACGGTTTTTTGTGATAAGCAGAACTGTCGGTTCTGGAGATTAGAGAATCCTTGGGCTATTCATCAACATGAGTTGCATCCTCTCAAATGCACTGTCTGGTGTGGTGTGACGTCAGAGGATTATCGGCCCTTATTTTTTTGAAAATGAGATGGCAGTGCAACGACCAGTCACTAGTGAGCGGTATCGAGCCATACTCATTTTGTGCCCTGCAGTGAAGGATAAACCTGAGATGTGGTTTCAACAGGATGGAGCCACTGCCCACACGGCACGAGCCACGGTGGAGCTTCTAAGGCAAATTTTTGGACACTGAATATTTCGCGAAATTCAGAAATTTCTGGCCATCACGTTATCCTGATTTGATGCCTCCCGATTATTTTCTTTGGGTTACCTAAAGGAGCGTGTATACATCAAGAAGCCCATACAATTCAGCGCTCAAGGACAACATCTGTGCAGAAATTTGGGGCTGCAGCCAGAGATATTGTCTGCTGTTATGGAAAATGCTGTCTAAAGAGCCCGTCTCTGCAAGGCGAAAATGGAGGACATCTAAGCCGCATCATTTTTCATAAATAAAGCAAATTTATCTCCGTGTGAATTTTCTTTTGGTATAAAATAATCATAAAATATTAAACAACAGAAATGTTCTTTAATTTCTAAATCCCGAGGTGAGTTTTTGGACACCCTGTACATGGTGTATATATATATATATATATATATAATATAATATATAATACACACACACACACACACACACACACACACACAACACACCACACACATAAACACACATATATACACGACGTCCATCTCAAGTAACGGGACTGACTTCACAGAAATTTATTCAAAAAATATATTGAAATCACATCTTGTCCCTTCAAATAGTTTCCCTTAGTCTCACACACTTGTCCATCCTCTTCTTCCACGCTTCGATGCACCCCTGGAAGGCTTTTCTGGAATCCCCCGGAGCTCCTCATCACGGCCCTTTTGATGCCTCCACATCAGGAAATCGGATCCCCTGATCACCCCCTGAGCTTGGGGAATAGGATAAATCACAAGGGGCCAAGTCTGGCGAATACGGGGTTGCTCCAGAGTTGGTACGCTCCTCTACCAGAAACTCGGATGCTCAGGGCACTGTGAACAGGGGTTGTCATGGTGGAGCACCTAGGCGTTGTTCTCCCACAGCCCCACCTCTTGTCCCGGACTGATCTCATGAGGCGCGGATCTCCTGTTACACGGATTGATTCACTGTTTGACACTGTGTAGAAACTCGAAGTGGACAATCCCTTGATGTCAAAAAAGGCGATAAGCATCACCTTGACCTTCGACATCCTTGCTTTCTTTGGTCTTGGTGATGCCGACTTTTCCACTAACGACTCTGCCGTTTGGTCTCGGGATCGTATTCGAATATCCACGATCATCGCCAGTATGACTCTCCCGAGCAGGTCTGGATCGCCTTGAGGCGCTCGATAATGTCTTGACAGACAGTGACTCTTTGCTGTTTCTGGTCCTCGACAACACGCTGGAGACCATCTTTGCGCACACCTTGCGCATTTCGAGATTTTCAGTGATGATGCTCCAGACAGTGTCCTTGTTGATGGAAAGTTCCTCAGCAATCATCCACACCATGAGTCAACCATCTGCGCGCACCATCTGCTTCACACGCTCGATGTTGTCACCGTTCTGCTATCGAAGTTTCCAGACCGTGGATCGTCTTCAACCTCCTCCCGTCCCTCTTTGAACCTCTTGTGCCATTCATGCACATGTACGTGACATCTTTTCTTCCCGTAGACTTGCTGCAGCATTGCGAAGTTCGGAAGTGTTTTTCAAGCTTGGCAGAAACTTCAGATTGTCTCTGCTCAGGACTCATAGCGCGACGACTCAACTAGACAACGTGTGAAGCACGACCTGTAAAAAATC
>CM068956.1:90660733-90682387 GCA_035128595.1 Eptatretus atami | reverse complement strand
CAACGCCGAGAACCAGTCACGGGTGTGCCTTCAACGCACACCACGGCCCAGTCCGTATTCTACCCGCGCAAAATAGGGTCAATCGCCGAATATCGATATACCGAAGTACTCGCGCGGGTAACCTACCGAGAAACCGTACCTCGGCGGAGGCCTGCTTGGACACGAACCGCTGTAACGGTCCGTTCCGTTCTGGATAACCGAGCGGTTATCGCCAGACTCGCAGGCCGATTCTATTTATCGGTTATTTAAAAACAACTATATTCTGCAATAGCAAGATGGCATATCAATAGGGGAAAGAGGACATGAGAACGGGTTAACATTTAAGAAGCACATTATTTCTACACACATACACAGGAAAGCAACAATAAATGCAATCGATGGATGAAACACGCATGCAGTCATGCAACAAACAAGCAATGCGCGGGACGGGCACAAAATATGAGCAAGACAAAGCACTACAACCGACTATTTTATATTTACAGGCACTTAACAGTTCTACTTGTCGGGACTCGGCGCCACATCATTCACACAAAGAAACAAAGAAAAGACCACCCTCATAGACAAGGGGTCAGGCTGGGCCCATAGGCTTTATGGCACGGGACTTGGCAGACTGAACGAGTCCACGAGACCATGCAGGTTATCTGCACCCTCGTGGTGCCTTGATGGGCGAGTCGCGACGTCCCGTCCCACGGCAGCTATTCGCGCTTCGCGCACGCTTCCCTGGCAGGCGAGCTCTCTCCGGCTCTCCCCACAAACGCGCAGGCTTGCACACACGGCAGCCCGGGTTGTGCCTCCAGCCCGCGTCTCCTTCGCGACGCCGGACCTCCCCCGACTGACTGCTCCAAGCTCCCGACTCTGACACGAGCCCAGACCTCACGCAGCTCCTTGGCTTCTCCGACCCCGACAGATACTCTCTTCCACCGACTGACTCCTGCGCTCTGCGTGCCTTTTATTCCCCGGCGCCCTGCCCCCTCCTTCGCGCGGGGGGGGGGGGGACATTCCAACAGAGATCGGCTGGATTAGTTGTTGTTTCCCAACCGTCAATCTTGTTTACCAGAGAAATCGGGCGGGAGTTGAGTCCAACCGTCATCTTGTTACCAGAGAAATGCGGGGTTCGGTCAGTACGTTCCGTCGGGGATGTTGTGTTCCCTTTGGTGTTCGTGGAGTTGTCGGCGTTGTGGAGAACATTGGTTGTGTTGTTGTGGTTGGGTTGTGGTTGTGGTTGGTGTGAGCGGTTGTTCAAAATAACGATAGTAAAGAATAAAGGCTAACTCAAAGATCACAGCCTGTCCACACGGATAATCCCATTAAACAACGGTGGGAAATCTAACTGAACACGGACTTATCGCATACTACTAACGAAGGACCTATATGGTGTTCTGGAATTTCCACAGCCGTACAATATATATGTATATAATATATATATATATATATATATAGTTTGTTACGTCCATGGGTCTGAGAGTATTATGAGGGGTATAATCCTCGTTTCTCCTTGGAGGAACCGGACCTGGGGCCACCGCTCACATTTAACTTCGTGGTACGGTTGGACACCATGAATGCCAATCAGTTAACCACGAGTTCCAGTGTCCACAGTCTAATTTGCCGTTTAACTTGAGGTCACATGGCCTCCTGACTGGGAAACACGCCCTCGGCGATGCACCAATCTTATCTTGATTAGATCTTAATTAGGGCGGCCGAGCGTTTACCACTGGTGCATGCCGACTATGACAGGTTAATTAGTTTGGGAATTACCTCTCAATCTATCTCGGTTCACACAATGCTGGATAAATGGAAGGAAATGACAATCCCAGACAGGTTGAAACGGCAACAAGGAATTTATTAATAAGTTAAATAAATAAACTGAAGGACTTTTTATTTCCATGTCGATTAAGTGGATAAATTCAAATCAATCAACTGTTCAATCAACAAAATAATCTAAAACAAATAAAGAATTCAACAAGCATTTACAGAAAAATGGACAAAGAGCAGATGCTTATCACTATGCCTTACTTAACAATGAAACATGAGACATGGTACCCATCAGATCATTGAGGGGGGAAAATAAATCTGGTCTCGGCTTACCAAGGCAGAAGTCATCACGCGTCTACTGAAGTAACCCAAAATGTGTGAACTTGCCTTGGTCTACCTCTCCAAATGAGCTCTCCACAGCTTGGCTCGTTTCCACTGCCAGCGCCCTGCCTCGCCATGCAACTACACGCAAACAGGCTCGAACACCAATCGACGTCACGTCATCACCCCCAGGAACCAGGAATGTCAAGAACCAGGTACGCCAAGAGCCAGGTACCGAGCAGAACCAGCAGGAACAGTCCAATTGTCACCAACCGCCGTTGCTGCTGTCCCCAACCGTCAGGAGCTGTCACCAACCATCAGCAGAATCTCTCACCAACTGCTAAAAAGGCAGTCCTGCTGTCCTTTTATAGGCAACCAGTCTGGGCGTAGCTTCAAGCATGACTTCAGCCAAATTCAGCTTGCCTAATGGCACATCGCTGCACGCGACCTCCAACCGTCAATTCTCGTGGTCATTCTCTCCTGGCCATCGAACAAGATGCAATTCCCAATTAACACAGGCCTGGCTTACCACGCCATGTTTGGGGCACTGGACGAATGCCAGAAAGCAGCCATTTGCCGGAACAACCGAGCGAAAACATGAAGCGCTCACAAAACGTCAATGGGCAATTATCACTTCTTTGTTCAGCCCGATATGAATAAGAGCCAGTTAGCGTCCATAGAGCTGTTGAACGGAGTCTTGATTGCCAATGGAAAAAGGTAGGTGCCTGAGGTAAATGATCCAAGCCCACAGCCATGTTTGACCATCAGAATGAACTGTCCGGGAAAAGCTTGCGGTGTGTTTAATGACTCAAATGTCCTGCAAGTCCAATGTGAAAATGATAACCAAAATAAAATGTGTAAATAAATCGTCTATTTCCAAGCCAATGCGTCTTGATGGAAAGGGAATAGACGAGTATCCGTTGGGCTAACGGCTATCTTATCGTGTGCACGAATGGTAAATATCGCTCATGCAGAAATGAAAACTGACGTAAAATCATACGTCATGAACGTGTCGTAAAGAGGAAAAGGTTATCCCATAAGAAAGAAGGGGAACCTGTTCTCAACCCTTCTCCAACGCATCAAAGAGTTAAAATCACACCAGACAAGGGGATGGGTCCATTCTGAACATGCATTTATGGAAATAACTGTCTGAGGACATGGATGTTGTGTGCATTAGTCGGATCCGATTCTGAAATCCACAACAATATATAAATATATACATATACATACACTCAGTGGACAAAACATTGGGACCACCTGCTCTTTCCATGAAATAGACTGATCAGGTGAATCCAGGTGAAAGCTATGATCCCTTATTGATTGCACATGTTAAATCCATTCCAGTCAGTGTAGATGAAGGGGAAGAGACAGGTTAAAGAAGGATTTTTAAGCCTTGAGACAATTGAGACATGGATTTTGTATGTATCCCATTCAGAGGGTGATGGAAAAAACAAAATATGCAAGTGCCTTTGAATGGGGTATGGTAGTGGGTGTCAGGTGCACTGGTTTGAGTGTGTCAAGAACTTGAACGCTGCTGAGTTTTTCATGCTCAAAAGTTTCCTGTGTGCATCAATAATCGTCTACCAGCCAAAGGTCATCCAGTCAACGGCAGGCCAGTGGTTGAAAACGGCTCATTGATGAAAGAGGCCAAAGGAGGCTGACAAATTGTGCAAAGCAATAGACGGGCTACAGTTAGTCAAATGACAGTCCAGTAAAACATTGGTGCCGAAAGACCCATAAAAGAATGCACAACTCGTCGTACCTTGACAGGAATGGGGTATGGCAGCTGACAACCATACAGTGTTCCACTTCTTTCAGCAAAAAAACAAGAAGCTGCGGTTGTGTTGGGCTAAGGAACGAAAACATTGGACACTGGATGATTGGAAAAATATTGCCTGGTCTGATAAATCCCGGTTCCTGTTGTTTCATGCTGATGGGAGTACTAGGGCATGGAGAAAAACCACATGAGTACATGCATCCATGATGCCGTTCGTCAACATCCCAAGCTGGTGGTGATGGTGTGGGTGTGTTTCCATGGAACACATTGGGTCCCTTGATAAAAGTGGAGCAATGTTTGAAGCGACAGGATATCTGAACATCATTGCCAATCAGGTGCATCCCTTCATGGCAGCAGTGTATCCATCTGTGAATGGATTTCTTCAGCAGGATAATGCCCCATGCCACAAGGCTAGAATTGACCAGGAATGGTTCCACGAACATTACAGTGAATTAAGCTTACTGCAGTGGCCTGCTCAGTCACCAGATATCAATCCAATTGAGCGTCTGTGGGATAAGATGGAACGAGCTATTCGGAGTAGAGATCCACTACCAGCCAACTTGACACAACTTTGGGAAGCATTGGAGTTAGCATGGGCCAACATCCCTGTGGAACGCTTTTGACACCTTGTAGAGTCCATGCCCCCAACGAATTTAGGCTGTTCTGAGTGCAAAAGGGGGTGCAACTCACTATTAGGAAGGTATTCCTAATGTTTTGTACACTGAGTGTATACATTTCCATAATGAAAAATGTGGGATGATAATTCCACCACTGGCATTCAAAGGATGAGGGGGGAACTTACCACCTCCCAGCAATAGGGTGGGTTTTTGCCATCCGAGTACAATTTGGAGGCATTGGCCCAGTCCCTTTGGAGTCAGATTGAAGGAGCACATGGGATCGCCAGCCAATGTGTCAGCGCCAAACTGGCAAACCACAGCCTCTGGCAAAAATGTCGTGTTCACGGCCTGCAAGACACTGCAGAACTCTCACTCGCATGTAGAAGCAACCTTGTAACGTCATTCCAAACTCTCACATTCATAAATTCACTGAAAGTATACTGCGGCTCTCATATCTAGCAAAACTTGGTCTGGCATTTTAAACATGTTGCCAGCTACGGAATAAGCAAAAAGTTCAATATAACTTGAAACATTTGATTAGAAAGTGCTCTTCTCTAATGTGTCTGGTAATTGTTTGACATCTGGGGTGCTACAAGGTCCCTGGGTCCAATCCAGCAGTTCTCACTGAAATGAATACAGCTTTTTGTTTGCAAGAGATTCCTAAATGTCATTTTCAGCAATATGATGGGGGGTGATTTGGTGGAGGGTGGAATAATATTAATATGTAGGAAAAGGGTATTTTGAGACAATTGTACTTTCCTTCCATCCCCACCTGCTCCCAAAACTTTTTTCCCCTGCACTATTGCTCATATCTGTTCTCTTTAAATAAACATTCTAACTTTCCTGTTGTGCCTTCCTGTGTATATATATATATATAGCTTATATCTTCACTTGTTTTAGGCCACATTGTTTAATATTGGCAGTGGTTTGAGAAGCTTCATCCACTCAAGTATTCCATGAAATAAAAGAAACCACTCCATAGATGTCAACATTCCTGGATCCAGTTGTGAAAAATTAATGATGTCCTTCATATTCGGTGTTGAAACCGAGTAACCTTGGAGTTCGTTTTTGATCAATATCACGAGGCAAGTCACCCTGTTATATATTTTTTAAATACAGATGTCGAGGTTTACAGAAGAGGGTAATGGATCAATAGATGAAATGAAGCAAAGGGAAAACAGTGGGCCAACAAATTTATGTACCACAGCACAAGGAAAATATATTGAGGAGAAGGGTGAGAACAGGGTCTCATCAATTGTAGTAAAGCTCAGCTATGAATATGGGAGAGACCATGAGGTGGTGGTAGGTAACAGACTTGAAATCCTATTGAGAAGAGCACATGCCAACTGACATAGGAATAGTTTGACAGGTGAGAAAAGAGGGGTATGAAATATTGGAGATGAGCATCAAGTTTAGACTTGGGAAGGGTAACAAGAAAAGGGTTATTGCCAGAACACATGTGACCTGGAAGGACATGCTGGGTGGAGAGGTGAGGGCAGGAGGAAAGGGGCAGAATAGAGGCAATAATTAAAAAAAAATTTTTTTTACTTGCCTACGATGAGCAGATCCTGAGACCCAGCTTTATTATTCAAGATTCTAATCATGCAGAGGACTTGGTTTCCAGGGTCTCAAGGGGGACAGGATGGGAAGCAGCAGCACCAGTCCACAGTGGGGAGCCATATTCCAACACAATGAATAGCTCAAAATGGCAGAAAAACGACTCGACCCTGCAGAGAATTCTGAGGATGTGGCCAGCTTTAGGGACAAAATGTCCCAGAAGGGTTGTAGCTGAATGAGTGGCCCAAAAGCTCCACAGACTGTTCCCCTCTAAGAGGCTTCACAAAGTGAGAATATGGGTCTTTCTTGCACTAAAAGCCATGTTACAGGTAGATGAACAGTTGATTATTTTCTCAAGAGCAGCAGAGAGGGATATTGCCTCCAGCCTGTTTGGCAAAGGAGTGTAGAATTATTTTGCACAGATTGGAATCAATGGCAAAATGATTCATTGGGCTTGCTGTGACAAAGACATGTCATTGATGTTGCAGAAAACTACCTTGCGAGACACTAGCCTGTAGACTGTGGAGGTACATCCTAGGACATTATTCTGTCCAAAGCAACTTGCTGCTTGTGAGTGCATGGGAGATCTGTTAGCCCATATTGGAAGGAACATTGGGTACCATTAGCTGACAAGTTTGGATATAAAGGTGGGATGCCAGACAAATCAAATGCATGGGAGATGTCCAG
This sequence comes from Eptatretus atami, assembly GCA_035128595.1. NCBI lineage: Eukaryota > Metazoa > Chordata > Myxini > Myxiniformes > Myxinidae > Eptatretus > Eptatretus atami. The sequence goes on along the minus strand of CM068956.1, from coordinate 90,675,676 downwards.
CAAGGTAGTGTTGACCTCTTGTTTGAGAATGACATCTGGTAAAGTTTGGTTTCACCATCCGCTCAATGCAGCCATATGATGCCCCCTCCCAATTGGGAGGGTACTTGACAGTGAGCCCACAATGCCTGCACAGTCCCAAATGAAGACCACTCAGTGGTCGAAACATTGGGCCTGAACTTTGCCGAATGGGCAGATACACAAGTTACTGGTGGACAGAGTTTATGTTTTCACTCCTGTCTGTTTGTTTGTGAGCAGGATATCTCAAGAAGTTGTGGATGGATTTGCACGAAATTTGGTGGAAAGGTTGGGCCTGTGAAGAGGACAAATTGATTCGATTTTGGTGAAGATACAAATCCGGATCCAGATACTATAATTTTTAAGTGATTCTTCACAATTAAGTGATATGGATAAAAATGATATATAGCACGATGGTGAAGATCTGGATCTGGATACAATAATTTTTTAATTTCTTTAGTAATTCATTCACCATTGAGAGATGGGACCAAAGGCAATATATTGCATATTTCAAAAAGTAGTGGATGGATTATGACAAAACTTGGTGGACGAGTTGATTAAATGACAAGAACAAGCCAATTAGGTTTTGGTTCAGGTCAGCAGATCAGGCCCATCAGTGAGAAACAAAACATAAACTGTTCAGCCTGGCAGAGGTATGCATTCTACCGAGTGCCTTTCTCACTAGTAATGGCTTCAGTTTTGAATATGGATATTCCGAACTACAACCAGTTTTCTGAGAGATCATAGTTCATTGGTGAGTCGACTTGAGAGAATGGGACATTTCTCCAAGGACATGCCTGACTGTTCCATCATCAGTTTCCACAAAACTGATGTAAACGACAAAACAATGCTACAAATTCTCAGTACTTCACAATTTCCAGAAAATCCATGCTTAAAATGTCGGCCACTGCAGATTGCTTCCCTCTGAAACACACCCAGCGAGATGGTGGATGTGGAGAAAACTTGTGTAAAGCTCTGCTGGTCCTTGTCAATGCAGAAAGAATAAGAGCAGGCAGGTTTCTGGTCAGGTCAGTCTTTGGACTGCCACTGGGAACAAATAACCCAGTGCTACCTGCTGTATGGTTGGGTTGTCGGCGACTAAACCGATTCCTCTCACTGACTTGCCATTGTTGAGGGTGACTGTGATAGGTGTTGTTTTTACTCTGCCAGGCTGACAAAGGGAGGATGAGCTCCCTTCAGGAGTCAACGGCCTGAAGTCCTTCATATTGGTTTCGCAGAATTATTTTTTTTGCAGAATTTTTTCGCAGAAAAACATGGGTCCATGCGATGTGGAAAGTTATAACTCCAAACATAAGGAGATTGTGTTTCCTAAAAAAAATATCCATCCAGTTGGATCAGTTCGTGACAACTCAGGTAGCGGAGAGGGGTAGTGGAACCCTTGTTGGAGCAAATGCCATCAAAAGGCGGATGAGCTAGTATTAGCCAATGAGGAGGAGGAGATTGGGACCATATTCTGTGCAGAGCATTGGTGCTGCTTAAGCAGTATCCTTGGCTATTGGACACAATCCTGGACGGGTCGGCACTCCGACACAGTATACCAGCATGCTGGCACTCATTTTGCCGACCTCGGAAGGATGACACGTCGAGTTTACCCCACCTGGTATTAATTCAACAGCTGAGCGGGATTTGAACTCACGATCCGAGGATCCAAAGCCCGCCACCCTAACCATTAAGCCAACACCAGGCATATTAGCCAATGGCAACCACAAAAATACACCCATGGGGAAGAGGGTGTGTACGCTGTGTCACTGAAGCCATGGAAAGCAGGTTCCTCATCCGGTGGATGACACTGCAGTCCCATTCTGCCCAAAACACTTTTATACCATGTTTTCAAAGGTATATGTGGAGAATGATTTCTGTTTTTCAGTGCCTATTCATTTTTTTAAAACCCCAAAAACAAATCTAATATTCCCTCAGGCAAACAAGTTTACATTCAGCATCATGTTCATCGCAAAAATCATCCATGAGAAACACAAAATGAAGAAAGAACACGCACTGTAAAATAATGCACTACGACACAAAATGTAATTCGACATACAACTGCGACAATTACGTCCCAAGATTTCTGTGATACCTGTGATCGTCTAAATTATTGGGTCAGGTCATGTGTCCAATATTGTTGGTATTAGCAGATTGTCATATTTCGCAGTGAGGATAATATACGATTTTCACCTCACCTATGGCAAATGTCCACATATTTTTCATCAGCAATTCCATCGGAGAGGGGGACATTAATGGAGTAAAATCGTCCACGGCCAAGGCCGACCTCAGCTATATCACCTGTTCCTGTTGCACACGAACACACACACACACACACACACACACACACACACACACACACACCAAGCAAACATTGCTTGAGGTAGCTGGCTCTGTGATATGTGCAGTGAAGAGCATATATATAAGACACAGCATTGCATTCTAGTACATGGTCGATTTTGTTTCTTACATCAACATTAATATAAAAAGCAGTGAAATTGACGTTTGATATTGGCCATTCAAACAGGAAAGCAGGTGTGCTATGTGATGTCACACAATGATCCGAGAAAACCCCTCCCAGAAAAAATTAAATATATTGCTGTTAGCTCTCAGGTTGTCCCAGTGTCCTGGTACGAATCCCAGCAGACTGTGTCAACAACAGCCAGCTGATTCAGCTGTCCTGGACAGAATCACAGGTGTATTCACTCCGATACCATACCAGTGGGACAACCGAGTCAGCCGATATGTAGCGCTATCGGTGCCATGCGCCTGATCACTAATTACCAGCCGAGTGGAGCCAGTGAAGCGTATGGCATGGTCTTGTTATGAGGCCGATTGCCCATAACCAATTAGTCCTTCAATGGACTAGCCTAATTGCAAGAATGATCACAACAGTTCAAATTCACCGCGAGACCAGGTATATTTAATAAAATCACACGGGGGATGAGAATATAAAGAGAGGCAATTACAATCAAGTCAACTGTAAAACCCTTACCCATAATACAAATACTGCTCATGAAGCCAACGAACAATCGCCAAGAGCCTTAATTATCCTATATTGAGGCCCAATCATTCTTCAATAGAGAGAAAAATAGAAAGGGATCGACAAGACAAGAAAATACTCGGCTGTGACTGTCGGGACACAGCAGGAACCAAAGTAAGTGTCAGCTTGGAACAGTCCTTGCAGCAGGCCAGACACAGCACGCAGTCCAGGTGCTCTTGAGGAGGCGGAGAGGGCTGGCTGGCTGTGTTGGAGCATGGCTCTGGTGTGCAGCTCTATCGTTCCAACATGCAGACTTCTGCGATGTGGGTCCTGGGCATCTGCCTTCCATCTGGCGCACCCACCTTTATAGTCTCTGATCCCTACCTCACCTGTGACGTACTGCACCTCTCCCCTCTCACTCACTATTGGTCCGAGGGTCTGTTTGATGAGTGGAGGACCACCCCCTCCTACTTATCACCTCAGGACAGCCCTCTCCCTTTCTTGGGCTGGCTGGAGCGTGGTTTTCCCGGCCTACCCAGAAGCTATAAAAGGACATAAAAGAGATTACAGAGGGTAGAACAACAAATAAAAGCTCAAAAGGTTGGTGGTTTTCAGACATACATGAGGAAGAGTGGACATCATCTGTCTTGACATAAAGTGACTCAAATCTAATATCACGATGAATGTTTACTCCATTACATTTACGATGTGAACAAATCAATGTTAACCCCGAGAAGTCATTTCCAAAACACTACCCCCACCTTCCTTCTTCAGACTCTCCCAAATCTGTGTCCAGAGAGGAGGGGGGGGCAGTGTGGGACCTGACTCCACTTACCGAACAGTACAACTCCCCATCCATCCATTGGGACCACACTCTGTGCAGAGCGTCGGTGCTGCCGAAGCAGTCTCCTGGGCTATTGGGCACAATCCTGGACAGGTCGCCACTCAGACGCAGGATACTCGAATGGCTCAATCATCCCAGCAAGTTGGTACTCATTTTATCGACCTCGGAAGGATGACAGGCTGAGTCAACCCCACCTGGTATTAATTCAACAGCCGAACAGGATTTGAACTCAGGACCCTCAGATCCCAAGCCTGCCACCCTAATCGTTAAGCCAACACCAGGCATAAAACTCACCATTGAACTCTCCATCCTTCTCTAAAAACCCATATGCAAAAAAATTGAAAACAAAGTGTTCATCCCAATTTTAATGCATCGCTCTGCTAATGCTACACTTCTATCTATTACGACACAGACTTAACCAATTCTAAATTCGGAAGCAATTTTCACAAGAACGTGTCGTTGGGGTGAAGGTGAGTGCACCATTGGGTCTCCTCTTATTCTTGCTCCTTGAATCTATGAAGTTTAGCGTTTCTGGTGTCCCCTACCCGGTAGCATCTTGGTCCCCAACATATGAGGGCCCTGCATCCTGGCACTACAAGTGTTCTTGGTGACCATAGAGCCTTCCAGCACCCGGTGCTTCCCCTGGCCAAAATGGTCTTTCCACATTGGGAGTTCTTTGGGCCTTCATGGCCCCAACTACATTGCACAAAAAGGGCCCATGTGGCCTCTCAACAAGTGAGTCTACCTGGCCCAATACAACAGCAAATGGCCTTTGTGGCACAATAAGAAAAAAATTAACTCAGCTTGTTTGACCTTCACACAAAGTGAGTCTTCTGGCCTTTATGGCACAGCAGGTGAGTAACATGGCGCAGCTTGTGCAAGTGGCATGGCTGACTATTGGCAAACACTGGCAGGTGGCAAACAAAACTGGAAAGTTGGACAGGCAAGTCAGTGGCCGGAAGATGTGAGCCAGCAGATGTTGGTGGTGGCAGGAGCATGCGGTGGCAGCATGTAAGACGGCCGGCTTTGACCCGAACCTATCCTGCACCTAACTGCTACACTAATCCCTCTATCCTATCCGAGCTCCTACCTCTCCAAACCTCTTAAAACTAATCTATCCCTCCTGGGCCCTCTAATCTCATTCAGGATAGTCTCGGTCCCGAGAGGAGATCAAGACACGTATGTTGACCTTGAGGGCAACAGTTAAGCGGCTCACAAGGATCTTACTTACCAGGTGGCGGAGGGTGATCTCACACCCGCATCGATGGTGTGAATGAGGAAGAATCCCTATTCTGTCCTGACATGATGAAAAACATTCCCCCACCCCCACCCCCCCTCAACTTAAACCACCCCTCATTATGTGGTTCTATATAACCAATTTGCCCATCGTTCTGCTTGGCTCAAATGGTTAGCAGTTATTTTATACATACATTTGGGAGGGTGGACATCATCTGTCTAGACTCGAGACATAAAGCGATGCATATCTAATATCACGATTAATTACCTCATACAGCAACGTATATCTAACTCTTACATTCACTACAACAATAACTACACTAGTTAAGCAATGTAACCCATAGAAGTCATTGCCACAACAATATCCATCCATCCAATCTGATGTACCATACTCTGTGTTGAAGTGTTGGTTCTGCCGAAGCAGTTTCTTGGCCAGGGGTCATGCTGGGCAGTTTCCCATCCCTCTCCCAGGAGTAGTTAGGGAAAGGAATTTGGAATTTGTTCAGGCCTATTCTTTGCAAAGGATACCATGGTATCTTTTAAGGTCCATCAACTAATGCTAACAGACGGGACACCAGTTTTATGTCCATCCCAGGGACAGCACACACATTGATGAATCACCCTGCCTGTGAAACAGTGGGATGACAGTTTTTAGCTGGATCGGGATTCAAACCCATGCTATTCCGCTTATAAGTAGGTGTGTATACTTCTCGGCTATCCTGTTAGTATGTATATATTTTAACAGTCGCCAGTGTCCCGATACAAATCTTGACGAACCAAGGTAGACTGCCAGGTGGTCATGGGGTAAAATCTTCCACCCACATGATCCCCAATTTAGTGATGGACCATCAAAAGAGACTGAATGCCGTCTGCTGGGAAAGCCAAATAGATCTTTGCTTCGGTTTTCAGCGTACAGCAAACTCTAACGAAAAGCTGTTGCTGTGAAAGGTTCTACGCTTATTCAGAATTATGGGGCTGAGAAACCCCCAGAAACCCTATCGTGGATTTTATGTGACCTCCTAATGAGGGAGGCGCCAAACTCCCAATGGTCGTGCTTTTGATGCACGCCGGGATGCTAATGCCAAATAAATGAACCGCACACAGCCAACTCATAAATGGTGAGAACAGGTTTTAATAAATAAATAATTAAAGGATCGGGAGAACAAAGGCAGAGAGAGAGAAACATGTATTTTAGTAATAATTTCATGCACTATACAGTTATAATCCAAAATGCCCACAATATCTTGTTTGGCCTAACGCGCTGCCTTATCCAGTCATATGATAGAAATACAGAGGGAAGGACAAGACACAAAGATGATGGAACTTTTCTCCAAGACACAATGGTTTGCACGAGGTCCCTGGGGTCCGTGCGGGGAGATGGCGTTCTGAACGCTGGCATGTGGCGGGAACGATAGGGAGAGAGGGATGCCTCATGTCGCACCCGTGTTTGACTCCTTTGTAGTGCTCACTCATGGCCAACCCACCCAAGCTCTGTCGAGCTTCTATGTTCAACTCCTTTGGGGTCCTGCTCACAGCCAGCATGATTAAACACGTCCATTTCGAACAATGTCCGCAGAAGAACTCATTGGTGGTCTGAGTTCCTACAGGCTATATTTAACCCACAACAGTGTGCTGATTGGTTTTCCTCGTGAACCAACTCGTGTTGCGAGCATATCATTGTCATGGTGTCCGGCAGCTACTCCCCTCAGCGCACGGCCGTGGCATGTCCTGGTGATGTCCGGATGGGAACCACCTTCCCTCAATTGGAGCAGCTGTCGGTATTTAATTAAGGAAAACACATATGGACAGATAACAAAGGAGTGATTTAAGGGTCAAGAGGAGGAGGGGGGGAGGGGGGGAGAGTGAGGGTATACACACATATGAATAGGGAGGGGAATCACAATCAACAGCTCCAAATACATCTTTAGCATGTTCCGATCATTTCCACATATATACCATACTCTTATGCTATTTACTCCCATTACCCCCAATCACGTTCCACAGCAATACATATATATATATATATATATATATATATATATATATAATAAAAGAAAATCCTCCCTTTATTCCAGCACTTAGCTGTGTGTCCAGAGATGACCTTTTAGGAGCCTGGCATTCCTCGAAATCGCGTAGTCACTGCATGAGAAAACACACCCAAAAATGGCGCCAAGTCGTTCTCTACGTGGGAAGCATACGTGAAGTAATTCACGTGGATGGTCTTCCTTCGTTAAGGGTCCAAAAACGCCATACAGTCTCTCTTCACGATTGAGATTGCCGATGCCGCTCCCTCCAAGCTCCAGTTCACACACACCAAATGGCACCGCCTTCTGCTCAATCACGTAACAAGGGTGACTGCCGCGGCTCCGAGATAAGGCCAAGAGATGCGCTCTTTTTCTCCTTCTCTTCTCCTCAGAAATGTACAAACTTCACGACCCAGCCGAACAGTCAATGGCTAGCGTCTTATTTCAGTATGTGAGCAAATTCACACCAGCACGAACAACGAGAATCACACTGCTATTTGTCATGCCGAGAGGAGAGAAAAAAAAAAACAGAAACCCTCTGTCTCAACCATGTTCCTTGCACCAACTGCCCTCTTGTCTCTCTTGCACCTTCTCCTTCCTCTCCTTCTCTGATGGCACCCCGACCAATCATCAGCCATGGGGGCGTGGCCGGCCGGTTGTTGTTGTTGTTGTTGTTAAAATGTCGTTCTTTAATTTCCAGCTTTGTAAGTTCAAAAACATCGGAAAAGGTCACGGGGGCAATCACATCCTGGGAGAAACAAGCCTTAAACCCTTCCTAGTTAACACAGCACCACCCCCGTGTGGTGACACGTAACAATCCTAAGCTTACGGTTTTCCCTACTTAATTTACATCAAAATATCTCCTACCCATCCATGGACCATGCTACACTATACAATCCTACCTTTACTCTAAAATTCCTCCATATACCCCACAAACATAACAATATATATATACACATACATTATACATACCGTATATATATTTTTAAAAAGGCTCTTTTGGCTAAACAGTTGCATAGGCTTAGGCATGAGATTAACAGAGCTACAGCCTCCTACTTCCTAAAAGGATTGTTCTGTAGCCAATACCAGGAAGATAATTTAATTCTCAATTTTATAGACCAGTCCACGTCGACCCCAGAGAGTAAGCATTTAGTCATTTATCAGGGTTTGTTGGTTTCAATAACAGCTGTAAAATAATAACATGACGTGAAAGGCAGTTTATATGCAAGATAATCATCGCTGTCATAGTTTCACTCATTTTTGCAAAGCATTGTGCAAATGCACAAAATGACACAAGCTGTATTTCTCACCAGGAAAAAATCCAGGTGAGAACTTATGGAATGACAGAGTGACGACCTTGGGAGTGAAGGAAAATGCATCTTCAACCCCTGCAAAAAAAATAAAAAAGCATATAGAGGTGGTGGATAAATAATGGACGTTAGTGACAAACCTCCACAAAGCCCTGACTGTGTTTTTAATACATTCATCATGCTTCGAACACGATATAAACTAAGATGAAAACACAGATAATTTGAAAGCAATATAAATTGGTTGCTCCCTAAACGAAATGTACCATCGCCATGATGAAGATCGAAATCGATGTAGAGTACACGCTGGAATTGCTCGCGCAGTTTTAAGATTCCAAGTACGACATCATTCACGTAACAGAACCCAGAAGCTTCATCCCTGCAGCACACACAGTAAACACAATCTAAGACCACCTGTCCTGCTTATGTAGCATAATCTATAGGAAATGCACACTTTTACCAAAAAAGAAAATGCCAAATTGTTATGATATAGAGAGTTGGTATAAGAAAGTTATGAAGAAGAGCCAGGTCAATCTCCCAACTTGCCAATCCATAGTTTCCACATCCTAACAAAATATTTTCCTGGCTGTTTACCTTGCTGGTAATGGCCTCATCTCCAAAACCTGCAATTAGCCATTGTTGGGAAGAACAAAACGTCTGTGGCCTCCACCTACTTCGAGTGAAATTGTTGGATCAATGGCAAGATCTGTATTCAACTGTTGCTTTGTCACTCTGTTGAATGTTGAAGGAGGGGAAAATTACTCTGTAGGAGACCAACGTAAATGCTACAAGGATCACATCAGAGCCACTTTGAAAAAATGCAATGTGGATCCTGGACAACTAGAGAAGTATGCTGCCGATCGTCCTCACTGCTGCACCATCTGTCATCATGGAATTCAACATTTTGAAGCGAATTGAAGTGAAGCCTGGGATGAGAAACGAAGAAGACGCCGTGAACGAGCCCTGCAACCCGTGAACCATGACCTATTCAAATGCAACATCTGTGGAAGACGGTGCAAAGCTCGGATTAGTCTTCAGTCACCGAAGAACACATCACCCCAGGCAGTGACATTCATTAAGCTCATCAAGCTTTCATTTGTGATGGGGATTACCGTCATCTTCATAGGACTGCCAAGAGATTTGACGGATGTCCATCATGAAAAGAACACACCCTGATAATTAACCACTTTTGGAGAGTTCTGGCCTTCTACCTCGATGGTTTCTATTAGTTTTGTGTACCCTCGTCATCTTGCATGCACCCTTCTTCTGAAATATGGAGTCTTGTAAAAATTTGCTGCATGAGGCATTCTTCATCAGTTAACTCTGATTTCACATTGTTCAGCATTTCATCCTCGGAGTCATTTTGTATTGCTGCTCCTACATTTATTGGGCATAGTAGCACTGCCTGTAATTGTATGCACCTGATACCATTACACATGCTGCTGTGTGGTGATTTTACAATTGCATACACTTGATGAATGGTTTGAACTTTCTGATTGGTTGGATGACAAATCACAGTGTAAATAATTCACATGTTAATCACAGTACAAACCATCAACGTGCAGTTCTTTTCGTACAAAAAAGGATTGGCGTGCTCATGGTATTTGCCTTTTATACACAATTTCTTCACCCTTTCAACAACTTACAATACTATATTAAAAAATAAAAAAACTTATAAAAGTAATTAAGCAACAACAGTTTTGAGGCTGCTATTGCTTTTGTGTTATGTTCAAACGTGTTCATATTCTGAATGAAGGCTCTGTAAACAAACAAGTCAATGAAAGCCAAAGTTAAGTTTTTACACAAAAACAACATGCCTGTCTGAAATGAGCATTCAAATTAGTGACGATGCCAGTCTACCAAATTATCACAGACAAATTACATGGTCAGTATGTTGACTTTTGTCTCCTCACTCTTCCATGACCATGAAGTTGGGACCTTGCTGTTGGTCCAGGGGGATAACTACAAATGTAATGATCTTAACCCTGAATCTGACACCAGTCGCAACACCCCTCCAAATGAAAACGATAAGATTAGTTCTTCGGCCAACTTTAACACCAGCCCATGATATCAGGCTGCTGCCACCAAACTGATTACACTGCCGAATTGCACAATTAGCAAATTGCCACATCCAACCTCATCTCCAGACTTGAACACATCGATTGCCAGAGTCTTTCAGCAGAATATATATATATATACATATATATATATATATACATATATATATATATATATATATATATATATATGACAGGGATTCTGTTCCAAACTGTCTAGATCTAAATTTTATGGTTGATTGCTCTTTGCAGGCCATTATGGAGACATTATGCTCTTGATAGCAGTTAGTTCCATCAAGGTAACAAGATAACAATCCTTAAGAGGATGTAACCCTTGGGTGGCCTGAAAGAGGTCTCTCCATGAACTATCCAGTCTGACCATACTTTATCATTGTCTTTGAAATTATGCTTTAATGAACCTTATTCTGGGAAGCAATGGCTTTCCTAGGCATCCTCTCTTGAACTCCCCTGATGGCAGGAACAAACTCATCTGGTGATAAATGACACCTATAGCCATTCCCAAATGGACATGGCCGACTTTGTGGCCAATTTATAGAGGGAATTGACAAGGGTCATGTGCAGACATCTATACAGATTATGTGGTAGACATAATTATCCCATCCGCATATCTGGGGGAATTATCCCATCTAATTCTTGGGGAGTTAACTCCTCCGTATTTCTGGGGGAATTATCTCGCCCGTAAGGACGGGTTCTTTGTGCATTAGTGTGATTAGCTTTACGATGTGCATTAGTGTGAGGAAAATTAACCTGGTGTTCAGTGGCATTATGCACATGTGGGTTCTGTAAGAGGATACAGTGCTGTATTGTATGAATGCTGCAAGTAAGAGAAAAACATACTAACAGTTGCATTGAGAGTTTCACATGCAAATCAGCAATTGGAATAGCAAAAGAAAAACAACAACCACAGCTGCGATAAAATCAATAAGCCAATGCTCTTTACAGGATTAATGATGCAGCTCCATGCAAACATGCTATGAGAAAAAAAACATACTTTTTTGCATGATGCCAGCCACCAGCCCAATTTAATGCAACATCACAAACACCATTTCGGAGTCCTTCAGCTGCTGTCAGTGTTGCCCCGGCAACAGCAGCTGCATATTCAAAGACACCCTCCATGACTGGGCAGTCATAGCCTACACATGCACATACATAGAAGGATTATCAGATAAGCATCATCATTGAGATTTTATCTATTAAGCTCAGTAATTTTGGAAGGATGGGTCCACAAGAGCATCCTGCAAAGAGCTGTACATACACACACTTCATTCAATAAAACCAAATGATGACAGTGTAATTGCTTCATGGACAAATACATCAAGTACCAAAGCATTCCTTAAAATCGTGTAAGTTTGTCTCAGTCATACTGCTTATTACCCTCTGTGCTGATAAAATTGAAATCTCAACAGGGCCAATATACGTATACATCAATGCTTCAAACATTCAAATGGAATAAGGTAAGTCTCATGTATCATGTGCGTATGCATATCAATATATATATATATATATATATATATATATATATATATATATAGGGTGTCCCAAAAAAATATACAACTTTTCATCTGCAAAGAGGATGGTCATAACATATATTTTAAAAAAAGATATAGGCTGGATAGAAAGCTGAAAGGTTGAAGTTTATTGTACCAATGTCAAAATTGCCACCAAAATTTAAATTTTGGCATAGAATCGTCGTTTTCTTTTAGACCACATGTTCGACGTAGGCTCCACGTTGTCCGATCACTGCCGGCAAACGCGTTGTCATGTTCTCCATCACTTTTGGAAACGTTTCCTGAGGAATATTCTGGATTTCTCAGTGGATGTTTTCCTTCAGCTGATCAAGAGTCTGAGGCCTAGGGTTTCCATAGATCCTGTCCTTGAAATACCTCCCCGGACAAGTGAGCATGGCATTCGTCCGTCATGTGAAGTTTTTTGAGGAAGTCTGCATCTTCCTCCAACTTTCCTGAGAACCAATTTGTAAAGTCTAGTCATTTGCGTTTCTCTTGATCAGTAAGCACCGTTTCCGCTTGAATTTTGTATGGAAAGGCATGAATGTCTTGGCGAAGGATCCTCTCTTATGAATGTTTGTCTCGGCAGAAAGTCGTCGAATCGATTTTTTTGGACTCTGAACGACTGCCTGTCTCACCATTTCCACATTTTCTTCACTACGACCTGTCCTCTTCCGACCACTGTGACCATTGTGAAGGTCATAGATGGTTCCCAGATTGGTAAACTTTGCGAGGGTGCACTTTATTGTCCGAAAGTTTGGTGCATGGCGCAAGTGGATACCGAAATGTCTCGAGTAAAGACGTTGCACCTGTATGACACTTTTCGTCTGGTGCCAAAGTTCAACAATTTTCGTCCATTGTTGTACGGTCAGTCTTGGCATTTTTCTGTCGCTTGCTTTGTATCAAAATAAACTTCAGGGTCTCTGCAACAAGAAATGAAGCATTAGTGACAAAATTACTGCTTTTTTAGGATCAAACGAAGCATTTTAAAAGTTGTATATTTTTTTGGGACACCATATATATATATACACATATATTATACACACACACACACACACACACACTAGCGGGGTATACTTACACATTGTAAGCAATAACGAACTGTGCTTCCCCATTGTCTTGGGTCGCTCACCTGCATTTTTATGTTTTCATTTATTTCTATTTTCTAACGCTTCTCTGATTTTTCCTGGTGTATCAGCTTTGATGTCCATCGGCATGCAAAATTTCAGCTTTCTACATCACCTGGAAGGTACTGATCTTTAATATCAGTCAGTGAGTGGTTAGAATGAGCTTTGTATATTAGATATTTACTGTGTGTATAAGACAGAGATTGCTGTCCGTTCGTCTGTTCCCACTTACCACTGATTGGATGTTTAAGGCTAAGTGCAATGTGATTGACTCCTGGCAAAATTGAATAATGTATCGTATGGGCTTATTAAAAGCTGATAAATCAAAATCTCATTACATATTTGACGATTGGAACTCATGGCCGAAATAATTATGTTGAAATCTAGAGTTGAATCGGAATTTTGTTTCGGCAAAAGCAATTTTTTTCTATCCCGATATAATTAAATAATAGGCTCCGCAGTTACACTGCCCAAGGACATCAGTAGCAATCTTTTTGAATTCGGATTCTACTTTTTGTGTCAACTTTCATTACACCCGTGAACGTCATTGTCTATTCTGTGTTCTTGCTGTTGCTCTTCCAAAAGCAGAGTTGATGAATAAAACAATAAAACATCCAGTATTTTTAATATATATTTATATATACAATGTCAAGGCTCGTACAAGATGTAACACACAGAACGTATAACAAGGGGAGCAGGAGACAAGAGTGATGGGAGAGGGAAGCACAAAACAGTGGGGAACAGACACATGAGGAGATCTGTGGAAAGGGAGAGGGAATGGGACGCGGTGTTCACGGGTGAAACAAGATGGACACTACAGGGGTTTTCAGGAAGAAAAGCAGGGAATATAACGGAGGTGGTTTGCGGTTGCATTAAAGGGGGTAGAAAATATCATGGTTTGGATGGGGAGATAAGAGATGGCGCGGGAACAGCTTATTGAAGACATGGAGGGAAGAGTGGGATTGAAGAGTGTGTGGGAGTTTGTTCAAAGGCAGGGGGGGGGGGAAAGAGAAATGAAAGAATGAAGGTGAGCAGTTGATTTTTTGATTTTGGTTAGTTTAACCACAAAGGGGGTTGCTGTGGACCTTGAGCGCCCTGCGGAAATATCGGCGGGACAGGTAACAGACAGAACAGGGGGTGGGGGATATAGAGGAGACGGCGGTGAGAGAGTGAGAGACCCAAAGACTCAACTCACTGAGGGAGATACAATGATCTGCAAATGCATTGGTTTCCACAGCCTCAAGGCAGAAAGGTGAAAGCAGGAGCACGCCCAAGGGGAAAGCAGTACTCCATCAGGCTGCGGATAAAGTTTTGTACATGGTCAGAGCTCAGGTGTGCCAAGGAAGTACTTTTCACGATGGAGGATGCCCAATCAGCGATTGGCTTTGGAGGCCAGCTTGGAAATGCTAGCTTGCCAGGAAAGATACATGGCAGATAGTGAAGGCCCAAAGTTGACTGAAAGGACCTCTTCTAAGAGGATGTTGGAGCAGATGTGGGGAGCTGGGGGGGGGGAGCGCTCAGACGGTCCTTTTGGAGAGACATAGTCAGTGTGAGATTTGTCAGGATTGAAAGACGTGTTCCACGTGATGGACCAGCTTGTGATTTTTATCCATATCTGCAGAGAGTGAAGAAGCTACTGCTTGCTGGTCTAAGGGATGACAGATGGTATGGCAGAGGGTGGAGTCATCAGCAAAGAGATCAAGAGGATTTTCCAGAGAGTCGGAAAGATCATTGATGAAAACCAGAAAAGCACTGGGCCCAGAGCACAGCCTTGAGGAACGCCAGCCAGGACAGGAAGAGGGGATGAGAGAATTCCATTAAGGG
>CM068956.1:90638849-90660521 GCA_035128595.1 Eptatretus atami | reverse complement strand
ACGATGACTAGCCGCGGGCGCCGAGATAAGGCGGCCACCACGAATGCGCTCTTTTTCTCTCCTTCAGAAATAGTACAAACTTCACGACCCAAGACACGAACAGTCAAATGGCTAGCGTCTTATTTCAATATGTGAGACGCAAATTCACACCAGCACACGAGCAAACAACGAGAGAATCACCAACTGCTATTTTGTCATGCCGAGAGGAGAGAAAAAAAAAAACAAACAGAAACCCTCTGTCTCAACCCATTAGTCCCTAAATGACAACCAACTGGCCCTCTTGTCTCTCTTGCACCATTCTCCTTCCTCTCCTTCTCTGATAGGCACCCCACCCCAATATCAGCTCAAGCCGATGGAGGGCAGTGGCCGGCCCGGTTGTGTTGTTCGTGTTGTTAAAATGTCCGTTCTTTAAATTTCCAGCTTTGTAAGTTCAAAAACATCGCGAAAAGGTCAACCGAGGCGGCAATTTCAACATACCTGGGGAAACAAGCCTTAAACCCTTCCTAGTTAACACAGCACCACCCCCGTTGTGGCTGACAGTAACAATCCTAGCTTTACGTTTTCCCTACTTAATTTACATCAAAATATCTTTCCTAACCCATCCGATGGACCATGCTACACTATACTAATCCTACCTTTACTCCTAAAATTCTCCATCCACATTACCCCACAAACAAACAACTAAGGATACTATATACACATAAACATTATACATACCGTATATATATTTTTTAAAAGGCTCTTTCGGCTAAAACGTGCATAGGGCTTAGGCATGAGATAACAGAGCTACAGCCTCCTATTCCAAAAAGGATTTTCTGTAGCCAATACCAGGACAGATAATTATAATCATCAACTTTACATCAAAATAGCCAGTCCACGTCGACCCAGAGAGTAAGATTAGTCATTTTATCAGAGTTTGTTGGTCTCAACTACAGCTGTAAAATACAAGTAAACATGACGTATCGAAAAGGCCAGATTTATATGCAGGATCACACTGATCGCTGTCATAGTAGTTACACTCATTATCCTTGCACAAAGCACTTGTGCAAATGCACAAATGACACAAGCTAGTGTATTTCTCACCCAGGAAAAAATCCAGGTGAGAACTTATGGCAATACAGAGAGACGACCTTGGAGTGAAAGGAAAATGCACTTCAACCCTGCCACTAAAACAAACAAAAAGAAAACACTTATAGGGGTGGTGGATAAATAATGGACGTTAGGACAAACCTCCACAAAGCCCTGACTGTTAATAATTATCATGCTTAGAACCACGACATCAACTAAGATGAAAACACAGATAATTGAAAGTAATATAAATTGGTTGCCTCCCTAAACGACAAACTTACCATCGCATGATGAAGATCCAAATCGAGGTAGAGTACACGCTGGAATTGCTCGCCCGCAGTGTTAAGATTCCAAGATAACAGACATCATCACGTAACCAGAACCCGAAGCTCATCCCTGCAGCACACACAGTAAACACAATCTAAGACCACCTGTCATGCTTATGTAGCATAATTCTATAGGACAATGCACACTTTTACCAAAAAAGGAAAATGCCAATTGTTATATATTAGAGAGTTGGTAATAAGAAATTATGAAGAAAGAGCCACGGTCAATCTCCAGAGCTTGCCAATCCATAGTTTCCAACATCCTAACAAAATATTTTTTCCTGGCTGTTTACCTTGCTGGTGAGATGGCACTCATCTCCAAAACCTGCAATTAGCCATCTGTTGGGAAGAACAACAAACGTCTGTGGCCTCCTAGCAACCTCTCTACTTCGAGTGGAAATTGTTGGATCAATGCAAAATCTGTATTTCAACTGTTGCTTTGTCACTTGTTGGAATGGTGAAGAGGGGAAATGTACTCTGTGGACGACCAACGTAAATGCACAAGGATCACACTCAGAGCCCCCACTTTGAACGAAAAATGCAATGTGGATCCTGGACAACTAGAGAAGTATGCTGCGATCGTCCTCCACTGCTGGCACCATCTGCTCATCATGGAATTTCAACATTTTGAAGCGAATTGAAAGTGAAGCCTGGGATGAGAAAACGAAAGAAGACCGTGAACGAGCCCTGCCAACCCGCACGTCGAACCATGACCCTATTCAAATGCAACATCCTGTGCGAAACGACACGTGCGCAAAGCTCAGGATTAGTCTTCAGGTTCACGCAACGAACACATCCACCCCACGCCAGAAATACATTCATTAAGCTCATCAAGCCTTTTCATTCTTGATCGGGGATTACCGTCATCTTCATAGTGACTGCCCAAAGATTTGACGGAATGTCCATCATGAAAAGAAAGCACACCCTATAATTACACCCACTTTTGCGAGACGCTTCGACCTTCTACCTCGATAGAGTCTATCTATTAGTTTTGTGCTCACCCTCGTCTCAGTCTTGCATGCACACCTTTCTTTGAAATATGGAGTCTGTCAAAACAATTTGCTGCACATGAGGCATCATTCATCAGTTACACTCCTGATTATGCACATTGTTCACGCATTTCACTCCTCGGAGCTCATTTCTGTGATTGCTGCTCCTCATATGCATTGGGAATCAGTAGCTAACTCGCCATGTAATTGTAGTTCACCTGATACCATGACACCCATCGCTACATGTTGGTGATTTTACAATTGCATACTACCTTGATGAATGTTTACTTCTGATTGGTGGATGACAAATCACAGTGTAAAACTACAAATTACACATGTCCTACTCACAGTACAAACCATCACGAGGCAGTTCTATATTCTTTTCGTACAAAAAAAGGCGACCATGGCGTCCTGCTCATGGTCATTTGCCTATTCATATACACAAATTTCCTTCACCTACTTCCAACAACTTACAATACTTCATATTAAATTAAAAAAACTTATAAATACGTAACTTAAAAGCACAACAACCAGTCTTGAACGAGCTGCGCTATTGCTATTGTGTTATGTTCACGTGTTCCATATCTGACATGAAGGCGCTGTAACAAACAAGTCAATGAAAGCCACAAAGTTTAATTTCTTACACAAAAACAACATGCCTGTCTGACAATGAGCACTCCTCCAAAGATAGTGACGCAGTGCCCAGTCTACCAAATTATCACAGACAAATTACATGCAGCTTATGTAGACTGTCTCCTCACTCTTCCATGACCATGAGAGTTGGCGACCTGCTGTTGGTCCCACGGGATCAACTGACAACAATGTAGAACTGACTCTAACCTGAATCTGACACCAAGTCGCAACCACCCACTCCCAAATGACATAACGATACAGATTAGTCTTCGGCCAACTTACACACCAGCCCTATGTTCAGGCGGCTGCACCAAAACTGCAGTTTACACTAGCCGAATTGCACAATTTAGCAATGCCACACTCCAACCTCATCTCCACGACTTGAACACATCGATTGCCAGAGTCTTTCAGCAGAAATATATAATATACTACATATTATATATACTATACATATACGTATATATATATATTACTTATATATATCATGACAGGGATTCTGTTCCAAACTGTTCTACGATCTAAATTTTATGGTTGACTTGCTCTTTGCAGGCCATTATGAAAGACGTTATGCTCTGATAGCGCAGCTTAGTTCCAATTCAAGTAACAAGATGAACAATCCTTAAGAGGATGTAACCTTGGGTGCCTGAAAGACGGTCTCTCCATGAACTATCCAGTCCGACCATACTTTATCATTGTCTTTGAAATTATGCTTTAATGAACCTTATGTTCTGGGAAGCGAATGGGCTTCCTCAGGCTCCTTCTCTTGAAAAACTCCCCTGAGGGCCAGGAACAAACTATCTGGTGATAAAAATGGAACCTATAGCCATTCCCAAATGGACATGCCGACTTTGTGGCCAATTTATAGAGGAATTGACAAGTCATGTGCAGGACATCTATACAGATTATGTGCTAGACATAATATCCATCCGCGATATTGGGGGAATTATCCCATCAATCTTGAGGGAGTTAATCTCACGTATTTCTGGGGAATTATCCTCGCCCGTAGCGACGGGCTTCTTTTGTGCACTTAGTGTGATCTAGCTTTTACCGATGTGGCAATTAGAGTGAGGAAAATTAACCTGTGTGTTCAAGTGGCATTATGCACATGTGGGTCTGTAAGAGGATACAGGCTGTATTGTTATGAATGCTGCAAGAGAAAAAACATACTAACAGTTGCATTTGAGAGTTTCACATGCAAATCAGCAATTGGAATACAAAAGAAAAAACAACAACCACAGCTGCGATAAAATCAATAAGCCAATGCTCCTTTACAGGATTAATGATGCAGCTCCATGCAAACATGCTATGAGGAAAAAAGACATTACTTTTTGCATTGATGCCAGCCACCAGCCCAATTTAAATTGCAACATCACCAAAACACCATTTCGCGACAGTCCATTCAGGCTGCTGTCAGTGCTTGCCCCAAACAGCAAGCTCCATTATCAAAGACCACCCCCATGACTGGACACAGTCATAGCCTACACATGCACAGACAGATATAAGGATTATCAGAATAAGCATCATCATTGAGATCTTTATCTATTAGCTCTCAGTAATTTTGGAAGGCATGGCGTCCCACAAGAGGCATTCCTGCAAAGAGCTGTACATTACACACACTTCATTCAATAAAACCAAATGACTGACAGTGTAATTCGCTGTCTATGGAACAAAATACATCAAAGTACCAAAGCATTCCTTAAAATCGTGTCAAGTTTGTCTTCAGCATACTCCTCTATTACCCCTCATGTCTGAATAAAATTGAATATTCAACAGGGCCAAATATACGATATACATCAATGCTTCAAACATTCAAATGGAATAAGTAAGCTCTCATGTACATGTCTGCGTATGCATATCAATATATATATATATATATATTATATATAATATAATATATACTAGGGTGTCCACAAAAAATATACAACTTTTGCACTCTGCAATGAAGATGGTCATAACAATATTTTAAAAAAAAAGATATAGGGCTGGATAGAAGCTGAAAGTTGAAGTTTATTGTACAATTGTCAAAATTGCCACCAAAATTTAATTTTGCATAAGAAGGCGTCCGTTTTCTTTTAGACCACAATGCGACGTACGGCTCCACGTTGTCCGAGATCACTGCGGCAATACCGCAACGTTTGTCATGTTCTTCCATCACTTTTGGAAAAACGTTTCCTGAGGAATATTCTTGGATTTTTTCTCAAAAAAAGGGGGGGGAGATGTTTTTCTTTTTTTTTTTTTCCTTCGCTGAATCACAAGACGTCTGAGGCTAGGGTTTCCACTGAAGATCCTGTCCTTAGAAATACCTCCCCGACACGTGAAGCATTATGGCATTCCGTCCGTCATGTGAAGTTTTTTGAGGGAAGTCTGCATCTTCCTCCAACTTATCCTGAAGAACCAATTTGTAAAGATCTTAGTCATTTGCGTTTCTCTTGCACAGTAAGCACCCGTTTCCGCGTGAATTCTTGTATGAAAGGCCCAATGAACGTCTTGGCAAGGGATCCTCTCTATCATAGAATGTTTGTCTCGGCAGAAAAGTCGTCGACATCGATTTTTTTGGACTCTGAACGAGCTGCGCCTGTCTCACCATTTCCACATATTTCTTCACATACGAACCTTCCTCTTTCCGCCACCTGTCGACCATTGTTGAAAGTCAAAGGATCCGGTTCCCAGATTGGTTAATTTGCGAAGGGTGCACTTCTTTGTCGAAGTTTAGCGTGATGCGAGCAAGTGGATACCCGAAATGTCTCGAGTAAAGACGTGTGCACCGCTATAACACTTATTCGCTCTGTGCCAAAGTTCAACAATTTTCGCTCCACTTGATTGTACGTCGACGCTCTTGGGCATTTTCTGTCGCTTGCTTCTGCGTACTCAGAAAACTACACTCGGTCTCTTGCAACAAGAATGAACCCATTAGTGACAAAATTACTGCTTTTTTAGGATCAACGAAGCATTTTAAAAAGTTGTATATTTTTGGACACCTATATATATATACACATATATTATACACACACACACACACACACACACAGCGGGGCATACTTACACATTGATAAGCAATAACGAACGTGCGTTCCCCCATTGTCTTGGGTCGCTACACCTGCATTTTTAGGTTTTCCCAATTTATTTCTAGTTTTCTAACGCTTCTCTGATTTTATCCTCGGTGTATCAGCTTATGTCCATCCGGCATGCAAAATTTCAGTCATACATTCACCTGGAAGTACTGATCTTTAATATCAGTCAAGGAGTGAGTTAGAATGAGCTTTGTATATTAGAATATTTACGGTGGTCAATAAGACAGAGATATTGCTGTCCGTTCACCGTCTGTTCTCCATACCACTGATTGGATGTTTAAGGCTAAGTGCAATGTGAATTGACTTTCTGGCACAAATTTGAATAATGTATCGACAATCGCGGCTTATCTAAAACTGATGAAATCAAAATCTCCCATTACATATTTGACGATTGAGCGTCGCCTATGCGGCCCGACAATAATTATGTTGAAATTCTAGAGTTGAATCGGAATTTTGTTTTTCGGCAAAAAGCAACTTTTTTTCTATCCCCGACTATAATAAATAATTAGGCTCCGCAGTTACACTGCCCAGGGACGATCAGTAGCAATCTTTTTGAATTCGTCGTGGTGCTGAGTTGTGTCAACTTCTCATTTACACCCTCGTGAACGCGCTCCATTGTTCTATCTTGTCTTGCTGTTGCTCTTCCAAAAAGCAGGAGTTGATGAATAAAATCGATAGAAAACATCCCAAGGTTATTTTCAATACTATCACATATCTATATACAATGTCAAGGCTCGTACAAGAGTAACACACAGCAAACGTAAATAACAAGGGGAGCAGGAGACAAAGAGTGATGGGAGAGGGAAGCACAACACAGTGCGGAACAGACCACATGAGGGAGATCCTGTGGAAAGGGAGAGGGAAATGGCGACCCACCGCGGTGTGTTCACGCGGTCTGAAACAGATTGGCACTACAGGGGTTTTCAGGAAGAAAAGCAGGGAATATAACGGAGGTGGTTTTGCGGCTTGCATTTAAAGGGTGGTAGAAAATATCAGGTATTGGATGGGGAGATAAGAGAGGCGCGGGAACAGCTTATTGAAGAACATGGAGGAAGAGTGGGATTGAAGAGTGTGTTGGGAGTGTTGTTCAAAGGCAAGGCGGGGGGGGGAAAGAGAAATGAAGAAGAATGACGAGTGAGCAGTTGATTTTTCGATCTCTTGTTAGTTTGAGACCACAAAGGGGCGTTGCGATGGGACCTTGAAGCGCCCTGCGCCGGAAAATAATCGCGGGACAGTAACAGCACAGAAACAGCGGGGTGGGGGATATAGAGGAGACGGCATGCGTGAGAGAGTGAGAGACCCAAAGACTCAACTTCACGAGGGAGATACAATTGATCTGCAAATGTCATTGCGCTTTCCAACAGCCTACAAGGCAGAATAACAGGTGAAAGCAGGCAGCACAGCCCAAGAGGGAAAGCAGTACTCCACTCAGGCCGCGATAAAAGTTTTGTACATGGTCACAGCTCAGGTGTGCCAAGCGAAGTACTTTTCACGATGGAGGATGCCCAATCAGCGATTGGCTTTGGAGGCCAGCTTGCGAAATGTAGCTTGCCAGGAAAATACATGGCAGATAGTGAGGCCAAAGTTGACTGAAAGGACCTCTTTAAGAGGATGTTGAGAGCAGTGGATGTGGGGAGCTGGGGGGGGGGAGCGCTTCAGGACGGTCCTTTGGAGAGACATAGTCAGTGTGAGATTTCGTAGGATTGAAAGACGTGTTTCCACGTGAATGGACCAGCTTGTGCATTCTTTATCCAATACTCGCAGAGAGTGAAGAAGCTACTGCTTGCTGCGTCTAAGGGATGGACAGATGTATGAAGAGGGGTGGAGTTCATCCAGCAAAGAAGATTCCAAGAGTGATTTTCCAGAGTGTCGGAACAGTATTCATTGATGAAACCAGCGTACCACTGGGCCAGAGCCACAGCCTTGAGGAACGCCAGCCAGGACAGGAAGAAGGGATGAGAGAATTCCATTTAAGGGCCACACGTTGACTCCGCACGAGAGGAAGTCGGCGAACAACGAGTGGAGATTGCCTTCGATGCCAAAGGAAGAGCAGTTTGGTGAGCAGGGTAACACGGCCAACCGGTATCGAAAGCACACGTAGGTCTATGGAGATGGCTCTGATCTCAGATTGGCTCTGACATTGAGGACCTCCATCCCATTCGTTGAAAAGTCCTAGCCCAGCTAAGAACTACAATGCAATCATCGAGTGACCTGGTCTGAATCCGAAGAATTGATGATCGGAAAATCATTCGTATTGAAAAGAAGGAAGGATTTAATATGAGAAGCGGATGATGATTTCCAGTATCCTTGCTGATGAGTGCGTTTGGGAGAAGGCTGATTGGTCTGTTGTTGCAGGGATCTGTTTTTGCACCATTTTTATGCAGAGCGGTAATGTTTGCTGATTTCCAAACAAAAGGCAGAAGACCTTGAGGAAATGAGATGGTGAATAGAACAGAGAGAGGGTGAGCAAGAGCAGTGGAGGAGGTTTTTTAGGACACGTGGGCTGATGCCATCTGGACCGGTTGCAGAATCACAGTCGAGGTTTGACAGCAAGCTCCTCCACCTTGTCAGGAGAGAAGGACACAGATTCCAGGAACAGCTGGGTGCGACTGGGTAAGGTGGGTACAGAAAGCTCTGGGTTTGGGACACAATATTTAGAAGCAAACACAGAATTTAGGCCTTCAGCCTTTTCATGTGCAGTGTCAGCTGTGTGGCCATTTGAGGTAAGGGAGGGGATGGAGGGGGAACATACACTAGACACAGACTTAACCAGACACCACCAGGATTTGGAGGAAGGAGACATGTTTGAGAGTTCAGATTTGAGATTTGAAAGATGTTGTTTCCTGCCTTTCCTCAGGGTATAGACACACTTGTTCCGAGCTTTGTGGAAGGAACTGAGATTGCCTTCATTTGGATTTGCCTACCATAAGGTGAAGGCAAGTTTTTTCAGGACAACTGCCTCGCCACAAGATTCAGTGTACCATGGGTGGGAGGAAGGGTAGGACAACTGAAGACGAGATGGGATAAATCTGTTCATGAGAGAGTAAATTTCTTTGGAAGAATTCCCAGGATGAAGTGATGTCGGAGAAAGTAGAGATGGTAGACCAGTCTATACGTTTGATGGCTGTTTGCAGACCTTGCCAGTCGGCCTGAGTGAAATGCCAGATTCGACGGTGCTGACGTGGTTCTCTAATAACAGCCAGAGAGATGTTTACTTTGACAAGCATGTGTTCACATGAACCGACTGGAGCAGAGGAAGAACAGCATACGTTTTCTGGGAAATTGGTCAAAATCAGATGAAGAAGAGATGGAGTACCGTTGATTGAGATCCTGGTCGGGAAGTTGACAGATTACAAGTGTCAGTCCCAATGAGTCGCAGAAGTCTTTTGCTGAAGAGCCATGGCAGGTGAAGGAGGTACCCACACCCAGCCAACTGGCATGATGGCAATTGAACGTCACCAACCATCAAATGAGGAACAGAGAAGAAGTCGGGCATGAGAGTGACTAGAGTGGTCATGTTTTTCGGCTGAACGACAGAGTATAAAATGGAACGGTGCATCACCTGTTTGGTTTGGACGGTACAACACACACACATAAAACATGAGGTGGCGTAATGGATGGAGAACCATAGCCAGAGGTATTCCTGGGCGGGTGTGGGGGAGGTCGGAGGGCAAGTGCATGGAGAGTGAGAGGAAATAGGTTTTAATGAAGAGAAAGCAACTCTTTTTTGATGAAGAGGAAATGACTGAGGGGAGAGGCTTTGGTGCAGGGGAGCGGAGGCGGAGGGTCGGACGTGGAGGAGAGGGGACGGTCTATTTCCCCTCCTATTCCCCACTCTATTCGCATACCACTCTGGGCAGGCAAGGTGCGGACGCGAGGAGGTGTGTTGTTTGACAGCTGTGTGGGCGGATACACGAAGAGCTCGGCGGAGAGGCTCCTCCGGCGATGAGGAGCGGAGAAAAGGCTTGGGTGGTGATGGGATTGAATCACAGTGGGGAGAAAGAAATAAGAGAAGGGACAGAGGCGGGGAAAGTTGAAGGTTGGAAGAGGTGGAGGATAAGATGGAAGAGAGAAGGGCAGGAAGGAGCAAACTTTATGGATGTGAGGAGGGGCCAACTTTGAGAAGGGGAGTGAGCGGGGAGATTTGGAGGGAGAAAGGGTGAGGGGGAGTTTTGAGAAAGTGAGAGGAAACTATGGAGGGGGAAGAGTGTTGAAGCGTTTCTTTGAGAGGCAAGCGGTGAGAGGGAAGCTTTGAGAGGAAGGGGAGACAATGAGCAGCAGGCTACGGCCAAGGGGCAGCGAGGGTGATGGGAAGAGGTGGGGAGTGGGGAAGTATGAAGATTGCAGTCGGTATTGGTGAAGAAGAGAGCAGTCAGGGGGAGGTCAATATTTGAGGGGGTGGGGAAGAGGGGGAGGTGTTGACAAGAAAGAAAGAGCATGTTTGTAATGTTGAGCGTACTGAATGAGGAGAGAGTGATATGTTCGGTTGGATGGAGCCCACAGATGTTAGAACACCACACAGTTTGGGACATCAGAGGAGGAGCTGATACTAAAGCAGAAGAGAGTGAAGAGGCGCTAAGAGCGGAGGTAGGATGAGGGGCAAGATGGGAGGGGTACGAAGAGCGTATAACCGGTGAGGAGTTAGGAGGAGGTAGATGTAAGGAGGTGGGGTGAATTTGCACTGAAGTTGGAAAAAAGGGACAATTGATAGAACATGAACATGCATTGCACACTGGGATTATAATTTTTTTTTTTTTAAGTCAGAGATCCAATTAAAGACATTACGTGAAGGATGCAAAAAGGTGAATTAAGAGAATCGAGAAAAGAAACGTTGTAACAGTGGGACTTTTTGGACTCGGGATGAAGGAAAGGTCGAATTGAAAAGTCTTTTATAGAAGAAGAAAAGTGAATTATGATACAACACAGAAAACCATATATGTGTGAAAGAGGAAGTTGAAACATTTTCAGAGATTGTTTTTATTTTTTGATAAAGATGTAAGATAGGTAAAAGGAAAGGTTGAAGAAAACACCGTAAAGGTGTATGGTGAATTTGGATCAGCTAAAATAGAAGGAAGATGATAGAATGGCGAAAGTTACAGGAAGAGGAAGAGGGAATAGAGAAATCATGTGGTTTCGGGAGGTGTAAGGCGAGAAGGTCAAAGAAGATATATACATTTTTGCAAAGATTAGGTGTTAGGGTTAGGTAAAGGAAAGGTTGAAGAAAAAATCGTGAAGGTGTCTGGTGAATGTAGGTCAGCAAAAGTAGAAGAAAGATGGTAGATCGGAAGAAGGAGGAAGAAGAGTCGGTACAGGAAGTCACGTGGTTACGTGGGGTGTAAGGTGAGGAGGAAAAGGGTTTTTTTGTTGTATTTTTTTTATCTATCTATAATTCCAGCAATCTCTGTGTGTCTTGTGTGGTCTGTGTGTGTGTGTGTGTGTTGTGTGTGTGTTGTGCGACCGCCGTTTCCGACGACCGCCGGTCCGCATCTGATTGGAACTTGCCAGGAATATTCGCTGGGGACCCGGGATGATTGCCTTTTCGAGGTTTGATATCGATCGGACGAGCGGTTCCCAAGTTATGGGCCTTTTACTGCTTTTCAGTGTGAGAAGGTGTTTATATGGCAGCTGAAGTGTAGTTCTACCTTTCTCACCTTATCATGCCAATTTTTTCTCAAAATTATAATACCGACGAATCACCGGTCCGATCGGATGAAACTTGCCAGAATATTGCCGGGGACCCGCGGATGTGCCTTTCAAGGTTTTGATACCAATCGGACAAGCGGTTCCCAAGTTCGGCCATTGTATCTTTCGACCAATCACAAGACCACGTGCTAGAACAAAATTCGTTCACATAATGTTTAATTTTTTATCTTATTAATTTATTTTTATGTGCACGATTTGACGGTCCGACTCTGATTGAAAACTTGCCCAGGAATATTGCGGTGACCCGCTTGACTTCCCTTTTCAAGGTTTGATACTTAATCGGACAAGCGGTTCCCAAGTTACGGGCAATTTATCTTATCGACCAATGACAGACAACCGGTGCCTATGACGTCACGATGACGTCACACATTAATGTTTTTTTTTATTTATTTGCACGATTGACGGTTCCGATCGGCATTGAAACTTGCCAGGAATATTGCCGGGGACCCGCTGATGCCTTTCAAGGTTTGATATTAATCGGACGACGAGCAGTTCCCAAGTTACGGGCGCATTATCTCGACCAATATCTGCGAGAGAGTGGGACGGGAGAGGGGGATGAGAGTGGGGGCGAGAGTGGGGGAGAGAGGAAGGCGGAGACTTGGGGAATAGAGGGGGGGCAAGAGAGGGGGTAGAGAGAGGGGGCGAGAAAAGGGAAGGGGGGGGGTGAGAGTCGGGGGTGGAGAGAGGGGGGATGAGAGAGGGGATGAGAGTGGTGGCGAGAGAGGAAGGGGGGAGAGAGAAGGGCGAGACGACGGACAAGAGAGGGGGGGGAGAGAGAGAGGTGGGGCGAGAGAGGCTGCACATACTGCCTACCATCACGGGCCGCCTCCAATGGGCCCGTACTACAATTTTAAAAATGAAGCATACCAAACATGCATTAAAGTATGAAGATTTTATTATGTAATACCAACAACTACAGTACAACTCGTCGCTTCGTGCCGGATATTGAGTGGGGATAAGAAGGAGGGGAGGGAGGGGAAGGGATAGCCGAAGGAGAACAGGAGGAAAGAGAAGGGAGGGAGGGGAGGACAGAGGAGAGGACAGAGGAGAGGACCGTAGGAGAGGGACAGAGGAGAGGACAGAGGAGACAGAGGGAGGACAGAGGGGAGGACAGAGAGGAAGGACAGAGGGGAGGGAGGGCGGACGAGGGAGGACAGAGGGGAGGAGGGAGAGGACAGGGGGGACGGGAGGGATTGAGACAGAGGGAGGAGGCGGAGGACAGAGGGGGGAGAGGGAGGAGGGGAGTACAGAGGGGAGAGTTATGAGGGAGGGGGAGGAGGAGGGGGAGGAGGGGAGAGAGGGGAGGCTAGGGAGTGGATGGAGGGGTAGGGAGGGAGAGGGAGGAGGGAGGGGAGCGGAGGGAAGGGAGGGGGACGGGAGGGGGAGGGTGGAGGGAGCGGAGGGGGGGGAGGAGTGAAGGGGGAGCGGAGGGGGGATAGGGAGGGAGGGAGGAAGGAGGGAGCGGGGGAGGAGGGGGAACGGGGAGGGAGGGAGGGAGGGAGGGGGAGTGGAGGGGAGGGGGGAGGGGACAGGGGGAGGAGGAGGAGGAAGAGAGGAAGGAAGGTGGGGGATTGAGGAAAGGAGAGGGCGATGCGTAGGGGGATTGGGAATTGAAGGGGAAGGGGGAGAAGGCAGGGCGGATTGAGGAAAGGGGAAGAAGGAGGGGGATGAGGAAGGGGGAGGGAGAGGGCAGGGGAGGTGGGATGGAGGGAAAGGGGAGGAAGGGATCAAAGCGGGGAGGATGGGGAAAAGGAGGAGGAAGGGGGATTGAGGGAATAGGGGGGAGGGGATTGAGGGAAAGGGGCAGGAGGAGGATTGAGGGAAGGGAGGAGGGATTGAGGGATAAGGGGAGGAGGGGGGTGGGTACCCTTGCACAAAACAAAGACAGACAGAGAGGGGTGAAAACATAACCTCCTTCACCTTCGGTGGTGGAGGTAATAAATAAATGATAGTACAGTTTACAGAACATTGCGTTTTTAGACGACGACGACGACGACGATGATGATGAAGAAGAAGAATGCCCACTGTGGCCGCACTCGCTCCTGTAGCCAGCCTGTCGAACACATTTACTTTTTCGCTCAAACTCATCACTTTCTTCTCGATCTTTCCAGCAGACTCACCTTCCACACTCACCTTGCACTTAGAGGCCATGATTAAGGGCAATTAATAAACAAAAAAATAGCACAAGTTCACGAAAGCGAGTCAAAAGGCACAGAGGTGTTTGCAGTTTGGGAACTACTGTGATAAGGAAGGATAAGATGGGGCTTGTGCAGGGGTTGGTGCACCCACGCTGCGCAGACAAACCAAATACAGTACTGTCGGACCCCACCATTCACAGACCCTGCATGTTCGCGGTTTACGAAAGGGGACGTATTTCGACATTTGCGGCCCTGTGCTTCACGTACTCGTGTTTTTTTGTGGACGAATTTTTTTTCCCATGAGCTGTGCACATAAAACAGTTCTCAAACATATCGTCCATGAGTCACGCTATAAGCGAGCTGTATGTACATTCAGTACAGTACTCTAGTACTGTATACAAAAACATATCTTCCATGAGTCACTTCCATAACAGTTCTAAAACATATCTTCCACCAGACACGTCGTAACTGACCTGCCTGGCTTGTTCCACCATTCCGCTAAAAAGACGCTTCACCGCATCTATTACAAGCTGAGCTGCTGAGGATGTCACCCCTCGCCCCCCACCCCAGTCCCACAAGTTACACAATTAAAATATAAAATGTTAGCATGGACCTTTGCATAAGTAATTAGATGCTTCACTAAATCTATTACGAGCTGAGCTGCTGAGGATGTCACCACCAGCCCCCTCTCACGCGAGTTGCACAACTCAAATGTTTCACCACACTGACACCTGCTGATTAAAATGTTAGCATGACGCTTGCATAATTAAAATGCTTCACCACATCAAACACCAGACCCGAACTGAGTACATCTGGTAAAACGTTCCATCCGCCAACATTCCCCACAAATAATGGGCAGACTATTCACCCCTCCCACGGCTACCTACAATTCCTGCAACATGTACTGTATGCAGCGTGCCCTGAGTCACAATCATTTCTCGCATCCCACTGCCGTGAACCAGTGTTTTGCCTCTCATTCCGTTCATTGATCAAACATGGCTTCCAAATGCAAGACCAGTGCCGGAGATGCATCAACTGCCAAGAGGCAGAGGAAAGTGATGAGCCTGAGTCACAAAGTGGATCTGCTGGATTGGCTGTCGAGAGGACAGAGTGTGGCTTCTGTGAGTAGACACGATGGAGTAAACAAATCCATTCGCTACATATGTAAGAACAAGAATGCGATTGAAGAAAGTATTGTGGCAAGCACTGTACCGAGCACCAAAGTGGTCACCCATGTCCGGGATGCTTTGACGACATGCAGCCGAGGAGTTGGATGCTCTTATCGCCTCATGTGCTGAGGAGTTAGGAGCCATTACCAAGGTTTCCGAGGAGGAGGAGGTGGGAAGTGGAGGAGGAGGAGGAGGAGGAGGAGGACGCGGGCAGTGATGAGGAGGAAGAAGTATTGAGATCCAAACTCACGGTCAAGTTCCTGGGTGAGATACTGCAGGACATGCGGTGAGTTACGAAGAGGCTGTTAGATGTCGATCCGGTCAGGGAGCGTTTCCTCAAGTTCACGAGGGGGATGGATGACGTGATGCTCCCATACAAGGAGCTACATCGAAACCTGCAGCAATCTGCCAGGCAGCTCTCAATCATGGATTTCTTCCGTCCACCTCAAGAGCACCACAGCACCCTCGCCTGCCTAACCTGCATCCCCTTCGGTGAGTGACTCATCAGGATCCTCACCTACTTCCGCACCAGCACCTACATTCCTTTTGGTGCACACTCATCATCACCCTCACCTGCGTGGTCTTTAGACAACTCCATCGAGTTAACTGGATTTCAAATGATCATCATTATCATCTGAAAAGTTGTGTGTGTTTGTGCAAAAAAAATTTGAAAGGGTACCTGTTGTTTTTTTACTTTTACAGTATGGTTGGTTTATTACTTTCAATAAACTGTAATCGCATTCCTTCAATAAACAATGGAGACGATACCTGGTGTTGTCTTTTTTTTAATTTGTAAGCATTTTTTTTTACCTCCACCACTGAAGGTGAAGGAGGTTATGTTTTCATCCCTTTCTGTGTGTTTGTTTGTTACTTGCAAAATCGAAGATTTTCAAGTATATTGGTCAGTCGAATTTAGTTGTTCTGTCTGTTTATCGCCTACAGGTAACAATTCTAAACCAATCTTCACGAAACTACACCAGATGGTAGAGTTTGTCATAATCAAGAAGCCTGTTGTTTTTGAGGTCAAAGGGTCAAAAGGTCAACAAGCCAAAAGTCAACAAATTTTTTAAAATTCTAAAATCCTTAGTTTACATACGATTGACTAGAAATTTGAAAAGGATTTTCATATCAGCTGACTGACTTCAACCACCAACTATTTTTGAGGTCAACCTCAGCCAAAATGTCAACATAGGCCAAAGGTCAACAACTTTGGTAAGATTTTTTTAAATCCTCAATTTTGATCCGATTGACTTGAAATTTGAAGAGGATTTATATTTCACATCACTGAATTCAAACAGCCAATTATTTTTGAAGTCAAGATCGACCAAAATGTCAACATAGACCAAAGGTCAACAACTTAGGTGGGACTTCTAAAATCCTCAATTTTCATCCGATTGACTTGAAATTTCAAGAGGATTTATATTTCATGTCAATGTATTCAACCAGCCAATTATTTTTGAGGTCAACATAGGCCCAAGGTCAACAACTAAGGTGGTATTTCTAAGCTCAATTTTCTTCCGATTGACCTGAAATTTGAAGAGGATATATATTTTGGGTCAATGAATTCAACCACCAATTATTTTGGAGGTCAAATATGTTTGAAGGATTTGCAATGTGTGCTGCTCTGAACGACATTTCTTCTTGTCTGTTGCTGCTTGATCTAAAGATTTCGTAAGTATATTGATGACTTCCGTCTCTGTTTGTGTGTTTTGTGTTTGTGTGTGTTGTTTGTAGGCACGATAACTCGAGAAGGAAGAAGGTACCAATGTAAATTACACCACGTGATTCAGGAGGGTGATGGCTAGCGCTCATTAGATTTTGGTCAAAATCGGTCAAAGGTCAAGGTTACAGTGAGGTCAAACATAATTCCGTAAATTCATGTGGAGAAATGGAGTATTTTTGCTTCGGTCACGTTACGAGTTCGTTTTAACTTCGATTTAATTTTGTCTTCGTTTTTGCGATTGCTTAGGACGCTTAAAACTCGGTTGTCGAAATTCTGGTAAAATCGGATGTTTTGGAGACGTTTTAAGATTGTATAAAAAATATTTCACTCGCCGCGTCACGGGTCGTCACGTGGTGCAGCGCGCTCGAGCAGAGGCGCATTGAGTCACGTAATGGTTTTCCGTGTGCGCGCTAACGTGTTTTCGATAAAGTGGTGTTTAAAAGTCATTTTTTATCCCAATAAAGGTTATCGTCGCATGCCTGACTCGCTAAGCCGTCGGATTATGTGAAGATTGTTGGTGGATGGCCGAATATTGGTTTTGTGACTTTGATAAAATAATATTAAATAATTGCGTGGAGAAATGGAGATTTTTGCTTCGGTCGACGTTACGATTTTTGATGGTTTGGTACAGAATCATCGTAGAAACTTCTGGTTTGCGTCGCTACCTTCTCTAGAGACAGCTTTTATGAGACAAGGTCAGAGGTCAAGTTGACAATTTCGTAAGTACCAGTCTATGACTGCTTGTTTGTCTGTTTGTTTGTGTGCAGGATATCTCAAAAAGTTGTGGATGGATTCGGATGAAATTTTGTGGACAGGTTGGGTGCGTCACAAGGATTAACTGATTACATTTTTGTGAGATCCAGATCCGATCCGACACTTGGATTTTGAAGTGATTCTTCACCATTGATAGGGCAAAACGATATATAACACGGTATCTCAAAAGGTTGTGGATGAATTCAGACGAAACTTGGTGGACATGTTGGGAGTGTGGCAAGGACAAATTGATTCGATTTTGGTGAAGATCCACATTTGGATCCGGATACGAGAGTTATTTAATTCTTAAAGTATTCTTCACCATTGAGAGACACTAGTATTATATATATTATATTTTATGATATATTTTTATTTTTCATATGAGATTTCTTATGTGATTAAATAATACCTGTTTCACCAGTCAAATAAATAATATACAAGTGTATCTTAATTAATGATTCATAACTGAGAGTACACGTTACATGGGCGCGTTATCCGTAAAAGTTACATCCTATGGTGTCGACAATGCCGACTTGTCTCGGGAACTCGGGGCGAGCCTATCTATGCGCGGTGCCGTCCGTATGCTCACGATCCCAACGGAAACGAAACAGAAAATATAATAAAAATTATATATATATGGTGTCCCAAAAATATACAACTTTTAAAATGTTCGTTTGATCCTAAAAAAGCAGTAATTTTGTCACTAATACTTCATTTCTTGTTGCAAAGACCCGTGAAGTTTATTTTGATACAAACAAGTGCCAGAAAAATGCCAAGACTGACCGTACAACAACGGAAAAAATTGTTGAACTTTGGCACCAGACGAAAAGTGTTCATACAGGTGCAACGTCTTTTCGAGACATTTCTACCACTTGCGCCATGCACCAAACTTTCTGACAATAAGTGCACCATCGCAAATTTACCAATGTGGAACCATCTATGACCTTCACAAGGGTCACAGTGGTCGAAGAGGACAGGTCGTAGTGAAGAAAATGTGGAAATGGTGAGACAGGCGGTCGTTCAGAGTCCAAAAAATCGATTCGACGACTTTCTGCCGAGACAAACATTCATAAGAGCACCGTTCAGAGGATCTTCGCAAGACATTCATGCCTTTCCATACAAAATTCAAACGGAACGGTGCTTATTGATCAACAGAAACGCAAACGACTAGACTTCGCAAATTGGTTCTCAGGAAAGTTGGAGGAAGATGCAGACTTCCTCAAAAAACTTCACATGACGGACGAATGCCATGCTCACTTGTCGGAGGAGGTAAACAAGCAAAAACTTTCGGTACTGGGGAACTGAAAACCTGGTAATGCATCAACTGAACTGGTGCCTCGATCTGTTCTCAAAGTCACCATGTGGGTGGCGGTTGGTTGGTATGGATATTTGGTCCATACTTCTTTGAAGATGACCAGGAACGCACTTGCACGGTAAACCAGAGGAACTATCGCAAAATGATCAGGAATTCTATCTGCCTGAGCTACGTACTCAGGCCCGTAGGAGAAACAACCTGATCCAGATGAGAACCCAGTGGTTCCAGCAGGATGTGGCACCCCATACAGCCAGGGAAACAAGGCGTTTTCTCAACCAACATTTTGAGGGCCGCTTTATCTCCCTCTACGAAGACGTTGAGTGGCCACCGTATTCCCTGACCTTACTCCTCCAGACTTCTTCTTGTGGGGTATCTCAAGGACAGGATGTATGGAAACACTAGGCCTCAGCTCTTGATCAGCTGAAGGAAAATATCCACCGAGAAATCCAAAACATTCTCAGGAAACGTTTCCCAAAATGATGGAGAACATGAAACACGTTTGCGCAGTGATCGGACAACGTGGAGCCTACGTCGAACATGTGTCTAAAAGAAAACGACGATTCTATATCCAAAATTTAAATTTTGGTGGCAATTTTGACATTGGTACAATAAACTTCAACCTTTCAGCTTTCTATCAGCCATATATCTTTTTTAAAATATATGTTATGACCATCCTCTTTGCAGATGAAAAGTTGTATATTTTTTGGGACACCCTGTATATATATATATATATATATATATATATATATATATAATATATATATATATATAATAATATATTAGTGTTACGGCTGTGGAAATCGCACCACCATTCAGGTCCCGTAGGTGAGTTATTTCTGAAGTACATGTGTAGTTAGCCCCAAACCCGTTGTTTAGAGGGAATTATTGTGATTCATTCGGGCTGTTGACGCTTTCAGTCAGTCGTTTTTCTGTTCTTTCTTTATTTTTGAACCAACCACGTCTCAACCACAACCACGCCATCCCCACCACCAGCGCCGACCGCCGCTGCGGCCGCGCCGCCTCCGCCCATCTGTGCCACTGCATCTTCGCCACCCGCCATTCTTTCCCGCGCGAGGAGTGTGACAGAACGGGGGTGGGCAGCTGGCGCCGATTGGTGGATGCGCGGTGTGATGCAGCCAGGGAGGAGGAACGCCCCTCTTCGAGACCTTTTCTCGAAGCGCCTCGAAGGGGGTGGAGCAAGAACGGGGCGGAAAGCAACAGGGCGGAGCTCCGTGGTATAAAAGACGATACGGGTAAGCAGTTTTGGTTTTTTTGGTGGTGCTCTTGCTTCTCTCTCTTCCTGACTTCTGGCTCGCTCGTCCTTTTCTCTTCGTGGTGGCCGCTGGCCTGGTCTTTGTGGGGCGTCGCAGGACCCGCGTGCGGGAAGGAGCATCCGCCATACCCCTCCCCTCTATCCGCGCTGGGTATAGCGCCGAACACTCGGTCCGGGCGTCGAGTGCTCAACTCGGGCAGGCGCAAGGCACGGCAGGAGAGGACTCGCCTGCACGCGAGGGCACGGAGTCGCGGCCAGGCGGAACCACGTTGGCGGACTTCGGAGTGAGGCTCGACGGCCCATCAGGGAGTCACCCTTTTTCTTTCTTTGGTTTTTGGGCAAATGACTGTGGGAGGCGCCTGTCTTGTGAAGTAGAACTGTTATAAGTGTTGCCGTGTGTACGCGTTATTCGTAGATCTCTGCGTCACTGTTTCTTTTCTTCCATTTGATATATGTGCATTCTGTGACTATACGTGTGCTTTGTGCCTGTGTCTGTGTAAATAAAGTGCTTGCATGTTGAATTGTTCCCCGTTTCGCTGCGTCCTTTCCTTTGTTTTGAATCTCCATCTGCTTCACGTTTAACGGGTTCGTACTGTGGGCGTGATACCGCCCGATAATTAATCTGTAACCGTCAAGGTCGACACGATAACTCCGCTCGGTTATCCCTGTAGCAGGAACGAGCCGCTTAAGCGGTTCTGCTCCGGAAGCGACCTGTGGCGTGGACAACCCCTCGGTAGGTTACCCTGCGAGTACTTAGGTATATCGACTTTCGGCGATTCACCCCTATTTCGCGCGGTAGAATGCGTGCACTGGGGTTGTGGTCAGGTTAAACCCCCCACCCGTGACGGCTCCCGGCGTAGTCCGATGTAGGTCACGACAGAATTGTCCGTCCGGTGGCGAGACGTGCCCGCGATCGGAGTCACGTGCCGTCTTCGCACCGCCGGCCGGGGCGCGGAATTTCGCAACAATATATATATATATATATATATATATATATATATATATATATATATATATATATATCATGATATTTCAAAAATGTATTGGGCCGATATGTTCTTGTGGATCAGGCATTGCGTGGATGTATGCGCTCACACGAGTGCCCTTCTAGTTATGAAACTGTAATCATGTGCATTCACGCGTCAAAAACATTTTAAACTTTTCTCTGGGAATTATCTAGGACCGTAAAAAGGGCATTTCACATGCCAGAAAGGCAGTGAACGTAGCAGTGGTAGAGTCTTGGTTTGTGCTGGTGGGTTTATTGTTGTTGCTGACTTGGTTTGTGCAAGAGTTCCCGGAAGGAGACACCTGAGGTACAGAAGGCCAGGACCGCATTGAGCACCCGCCCAGGAACCTAATGGCCAACCAGTCGAGTTGCCCATGTGGCCGAAACTGGGCCATGTAGCACAGATTTTATTTTGTCTCATTGTTCCCCTGCTGAGTCTCATGACCCCTAAGGAATGAATAAGGTTTAGTTATCAAGGTCATTTCGATTGGTTGATCCTCTCTTT
>CM068956.1:90626117-90638824 GCA_035128595.1 Eptatretus atami | reverse complement strand
CCCACTTGACCTTACTCCTCCAGACTTCTTCTTGTGGGGTTATCTCAAGGACAGGATGTATGGAAACACTAAGGCCTCAGACTCTTGATCAGCTGAAGAAAATATCCACCGAGAAATCCAAAAACATTCCTCAGGAAACGTTTCCCAAAGTGATGGAGAACATGAAAACACGTTTGCAGGCAGTGATGGACAACGTGGAGCCTACGTCGAACATGTGATCTAAAAGAAAACGACGATTCTATATCATAATTTAAATTTTGGTGGCAATTTTGACCATTGGTACAATAAACTTCAACCTTTCAGCTTTTCTATGCAGCCATATATTTTTTTTAAAATATATGTTATGACCAATCCTCTTTGCAGATGAAAGTTGTATATTTTTTTGCGGACACCCTATATATATATATATTAAAATTATATATATTATATATATATATATATATATATATTATATATATATATATAATATATTAGTGTTACGGCTGTGGAAATCGCACCACCATTCAGGTCCCGTAGGTGAGTTATTTCTGAAGTACATGTGTAGTTAGCCCCAAACCCGTTGTTTAGAGGGAATTATTGTGATTCATTCGGGCTGTTGACGCTTTCAGTCAGTCGTTTTTCTGTTCTTTCTTTATTTTTGAACCAACCACGTCTTCAACCACAACCACGCCATCCCCACCACAGCGCCGACCGCCGCTGCGGCCGCGCCGCCTCCGCCATCTGTGCACACTGCATCTTCGCCACCCGCCATTCTTTCCCGCGCCGAGGAGTGTGACAGAACGGGGTGGGGCAGCTGGCGCCCGATTGGTGGATGCGCGGTGTGATGCAGCCAGGGAGGAGGAACGCCCCTCTTCGAGACCTTTTCTCCGAAGCGCCTCGAAGGGGGTGGAGAAGAACGGCGGCGGCAAGCAACAGGGCGGAGCTCCGTGGTATAAAAGACATGAACGGGTAAGCAGTTTTGGTTTTTTTTGGTGGTGCTCTTGCTTCTTCGTCTTCCTGACTTCTGGCTCGCTCGTCCTTTTCTCTTCGTGGTGGCCGCTGGCCTGGTCTTTGGTGGGCGTCGCAGGACCCCGCTGGCGGGAAGGAGCATCCGCCATACCCCTCCCCTCTATCCGCGCTGGGTAGCGCCGAACACTCGGTCCGGGCGTCGAGTGCTCAACTCGGGCAGGCGCAAGGCACGGCAGGAGAGGACTCGCCTCACGCTCGAGGCACGGAGTCGCGGCCAGGCGGAACCACGTTGGCGGACTTCGGAGTGAGGCTCGACGGCCCATCAGGGAAAGTCACCCTTTTCTTTTCTTTGGTTTTTGGGCAAATGACTGTGGGAGGCGCCTGTCTTGTGAAGTAGAACTGTTATAAGTGTTGCCGTGTGTACGCGTTATTCCTGTAGTATCTCTGCGTCACTGTTTCTTTTCTCTCCATTTGATTATGTGCATTCTGTGACTATACGTGTGCTTTGTGCCTGTGTCTGTGTAAATAAAGTGCTTGCATGTTGAATTGTTCCCCGTTTCGCTGCGTCCTTTCCTTTGTTTTGAATCTCCATCTATGCTTCACGTTAACGGGTTCGTTACTTGGGCGTGTACCGCCCGATAATTAATCTGAACCGTCCAAGGTCGACCGATAACCGCTCGGTTATCCCTGTAGCAGGAACGAGCCGCTTAAGCGGTTCGTGCTCCGGAAGTCACCTGTGGCGTGACAACCCCTCGGTAGGTTACCCTGCGAGTACTTAGGTATTTATCGACTTTCGGCACTTCACCCTATTTCGCGCGGTAGAATGCTGGACTGCGGGTTGTGGTGGTTAAACCCCCCACCCGTGACTGGCTCCCGGCGTTAGTCCGATGTAGGCTCACGACAGAATTGTCCGTCCGGTGGCGAAGACGTGCCCGCGCATTCGGAGTCACGTGCCCGTCCTTCGCACCGCCGGCCGGGCTGCGAATTCGCAACAATATATATATATATATATATATATATATATATATATATATAATATATATATTATCATGATATTTCAAAAATGTATTGGGCCCGATATGTTCTTGTGGATCAGGCATTGCGTGGATGTATGCGCTCCACCGAGTGCCCTTCTAGTTATGAAACTGTAATCATGTGCATTCACGGTCAAAACATTTTAAACTTTTCTCTGGGAATTATCTAGGACCGTAAAAGGGCATTTCACATGCCAGAAAGGCAGTGAACGTAGCAGTGGTAGAGTCTTGGTTTGTGCTGGTGGGTTTATTGTTGTTGCTGACTTGGTTTGTGCAAGAGTTCCCGGAAGGAGACACCTGAGGTACAGAAAGGCCAGGACCGCATTGAGCACCCGCCCAGGAACCTAATGGCCAACCAGGTCGAGTTGCCCATGTGGCCGAAACTGGGCCATGTAGACAAGATTTTATTTTGTCTCATTGTTCCCCTGCTGAGTCTCATGACCCTAGGGAATGAATAAGGTTAGTTATCAAGTCATCATGGTTTGAGGGGAGTGTTGTTTTATTGGTGGTCGCTAGAGTACCCTTATTGTCGGGTTTTCCGTTGTGTGTGTGTGTGTGTTGCAACGCGAGGCTCCACAGCACAAACCAGCAAACCGATTTTGATGAAACTTGGCGAGCAGGTGCCATATGGGCTGGAAGTTTGCCGTTTGAGTTTCGTTGCTAAGCAACCACCCGTTGCTATGCAGCGGCCGAAAAACCGCGTACGGTATTTTCAATACTTGTCCTACAGTTTTGAATGTGGAGAAACGAGATTTCGGAATTAAACACTTCGAGATATTAGAAAATTTTACTCGAGCCGATTTTTGATTTAGGTTTTATTTTTCAAATGGTAGTCCTTCAAAAATAGGGTGTCTATTTACCGTCATTTTTTTTTGTTTGTTTGTTTGTATGTAATGGACAGCTCTGGAGGCCAGAGGAGTCAACCGATTTTGATGAAACTTGACAGGTAGGTTCATACCAGGATCTATTCTATGCTTTTGAGCACCGTTGCTATGGACACCACCGTTGCCTAGCAACGGGACTTTGAAATTTTAGAAAAATCCTAAAAAATTAATTTTTTTGAAAATCAAAAATGGGCTTCCAGGCTTTTATGCACACTATAATCAACCTCTTTGTCAAAAAATTTCAGCCCGATCCGTCAAAAACTGTATGACTAGTATGCAATTATGTCGCACCATCCATGTCGCCTACCAGCTTGTTTCCTTATTTGCCTGGGATGTGGCTTTGAGGTCGTGCTTTTCTCCCCTTTCCTCATTTCCTTCTTTCATGGAATACCTCTGTTTTGATGAAACTTTGTGTGGTCATCAGGAGCAGGGCCATAGCACTTAGAGAATTGGATTATTAACCCGTAGATGGGCAGATTTGGTCCGTGATAACGTGTCTCGAGCGTGGAATGTCAACGAGCACCACTTGGCTCTTCCTGATGGTGTCCCGCCATGGTCATTGCGTTCGGAGATGCCAATTCGCACCAAATTTACCCAGCGGACATGGAGACCTTTTCATCCCATACCCACTGAGTGGTGTGACGGTCGTTGAAGACCATGTAACCGTAACAATATATTGTTATTGCTTTGCCCTTGCAAGATAAATTGCATTTCAAAAGCTAGGTTTTCAGTTGCACAGTCTACACTCACCTTGTGGATGTTGAAGATCCCATAGAACCTTTTGAAAAGAGTAAGTGATACTGATAAGTTTTTTGAAAATAACTTAAGATACTGAAAAGAGTAAGTCTTTTGAAAAGAGCTGATACCATGTTTTTTGGGGTTTTACCTCTGCCACAAAAGGTGAAGGAGGTTATGTTTTCACCCCTCTCTCTCTCTCTGTCTGTTTGTCTGTCTGTGTGCAGGATATCTCAAAAAGTTGTGGACAGATCCGGATGAAATTTGGTGAACAGGTTGCGTGCATGACTGGGAAGAATTGTTTCGATTTTGGTGAAGATCCAAACCTGGATCTGGAAAGGAAATTTATTTAATTTTTAAAGTGATTCTTCACCATTGAGAGATGGGGCCAAAAATGATATAGCACGATGATTCAAAAATGTATTGGGCCCGATATGTTCTCTTGAATCAGGCATTACGTGGTGGAGGTATGCGCTCTACCGAATGCCCTTCTAGTTTTAAATAATAAAATCCTCAGTCTTTCCCCACACCTACCTTCTCCACTCCAACTTAATATCTGGTCTGTTCTCCTGTCATCCTCATAATATGGTGCAAAACAATAAATACCACTACTTATTGATCAGTCAGTACACTTGATGGTGCCATAATAGGTGGTGAAAACAGTCAGTGCACATGCACAATGACGCAGTTTGGCGGGATAATATTCCATGGTACCATTTGCATTAGTAAACTTTGGGTCAATACTTTAGCCAAATACAAAAATGGCTGCACAGGTCAACTGGAAGTTAACACAAGCATGTTCCCACAAATGTATCTTTGCTGGTATATAAACAATGCGGCAGCCCCAAGAATGACAGGCTTCTAACAGATCAGATGTGTTTAGTTGTGCAAGTGCATACCCAACCCATACTGTTGCGACTCCGGAAGATCTGCATCTTCTCCTTCACGGCTCACAAGCTCAAAATGAGACAAGTAAGCATCTGAGTGGAACGCAGCTAGATCATCATGGCTCGCCATTCGGGGAGCAATCACCCTGCAATAAGAAGCAAAGCAAAATAAAAATGAAAAATCACTCATCGCATGACACTTGGTGAAACAGAACGGCACTCGGTAGAGCGCACACCTCTGCGAGGCTGAACAGTTTACATTTTATATCCCACTGATAGGTTAGAACTGAATCTGGACCTTAACCAAAATCGAATCGGCTTGTTCTTGTCACCTAACGAACTCATCCACCTAGTTTTGTCATAAGTTGTGTCAAAACTTTTGAGATACGAGTCGAAATTCGCTAATGCGTTACAAAAGCGTGACAGCGGTCAGAAAAATCATATTCAATAATTCTGCTCAATTCGTCACTTTTGGAATCTTTGATACCACATTTTTGGGTTTCACTCATTATAAACGCTTCCAGTCACTGGAAAACGAAGAAAATATAGAATGTTTGCCAAAAAAGTGGGGTTAACGTGCGTCGGTTTGACGAATATGAGGGGATAAATTCCGTTTTTCACATAATAGCAGAGATATCACGGCCATTACGGACTTCTTCATCGGAAAACAATGACGTGTGTTTGTGCAGTGCCACTAGGCACACGTCTATAGCATCAACACTTTGTTGTACCTCGTTCACGTGACCTGCAGACCACTTTCACGTGCGTAAGAAATTGACAGACCTGCATCATCAGTTTCGTCGCGTTGTTTTGCACGATCGGCCATCAATAGAGGCGATTCATGCAGATCGGTATACTACAATTACGATGTAATACATATAATTGATATCTTTATTGCAATGCAGCTAAATAGTAAAGCTCATCATCATTTATGCTCCCCCGTGAAACTTTGACGGACACATATTACGCACGTGAACCGAGGAAACATTGCTCCGTACGAGCAATTCGTCGATCTTTCCGGCGAAACGTGTTGCAGAACAAAGGATTCTGAACATATTCTCTGGGGAAAGGCGATTAATATTCCAATAGACGTATGCGAGTACGGCTAGTAGGGGTATGCAAATGCATTCTACGCGGACGTCACAAAAACTAGTGCATCGGAATCAACGTTTTCGGAACAAGATATGTAAAATCGGACAAACGATGAATTTCGATACCGCGCACTTTATTACGGACGTGTCCTACGATACGTAACTACGTAGTGGGAATAGAATATTCGACACTGGGCAAAGGTATCCAAAAAGAGGCAAAATTATAACGTTCCGAATTCCATGAAGGAATGTAACGCATTAGCAAATTTTGACTCATATCATTCACTACACATAGTTTTTGGCCCCATCTCTCAACGGTGAATTTAATGTCCCCAGAAGTCATTCTCACTCCTTGGAATCCATTAACAAGGTTTATTGCAAGTAAGAGGCGAAATCAATCAGTATGAGCAACTATCTGAGCAGGCATCACCATTCCGGGCCATGGCGTGCTTCTCCCACGCGCCGCCCTTTCCGGATCTGGATGTGTATCATTAAAGCACAACAAAGCATCATTATCATTAAAGCACATCAAATAGCACAACAAAACAAATTACGACTGGTGAGATTCCAAGGGTAAACAAGAAAACACTAACCCCCCTTAGCTGATTACAATATCTCACAGTGAAGAATCTAAGCCTGGTGTTGGCTTAGTGGTTAGGGTGGCGGCTTGGGATCCTAGGGTCCTGAGTTCAAGCTCCGTTGGGCCGCTGAATTAATACACACCAGGAGGTTGACTCAGCCTGTCATCCTTCCGAGGTCGGCAAAATGAGTACCAGTGCACTGGTAAGGGGGACACTGTGAGAGAGAGCGAGAGAGAGAGAGAGATCACTTTAAAAATTATCGGAGCCGGTTTGGGATCTTCACCGAAATTTAGTTTTGCTGTCCTTGGCCGGTCACCAATTTAAAACCCCAAAAATTCAGAACGATTGCTTCAAAACAGTGGCCAAAAATCGTGTGACAGACAGACAGACAGACAGACAGACAGACAAACGCTACAGCCCAACATACTTGGCGAAAAACAATTTTTCGCCAAGTAACAACTACTCTCTACGACCCGGGCTTCTCGCACAGCCACCACTCCCATTCTTCGCACGTTGCCCCTCCATTCCCTCTCATTTTTCGCTCCTCCAAGGTGCAAAGAAAAGTGCAACCCCTCGCGTGACACGGCAAGATGAGCGGTACGGAACACCTTTCACAAGTGACAGCATTATATATATATATATGTATACAGTATATGCAAATCTGACGCGTCTACATATTACGTACGCAGATAAATAGCGCAATATGGTAACGATTCTCAATATTTACTCATATCACCACCCACGGACTCGTGCTCTCCGTCCCTGCGTACGTATTATGTGTACGGATAGTTTAAACAGGAAGAGCAACATGGCGACGTCTCACCTCATGAACTTCAGGAGCCCATAAGCTTTTATCAGCAAATGAACCATGCTGGCCTGCAAGAGACAA
The DNA here is from genome assembly GCA_035128595.1 of Eptatretus atami. NCBI lineage: Eukaryota > Metazoa > Chordata > Myxini > Myxiniformes > Myxinidae > Eptatretus > Eptatretus atami. The sequence continues at coordinate 90,631,775 of CM068956.1, read as the reverse complement.
CACGCCCTTCAAGTGGTGTGTACTTCTTCACTTGGTGCTTTAAACAATCCAAATCAGCAATCAAGACAAAAATCAACGTCGGTACAGGAGGATCGCCATCACTTGGGAACGGGACAATCATTCAATGGATCAACTAACAGTTTGTACACGAATTCATCGACTTCTCCCCCCCTGTGTGTAGTCGTGGTTCGAGGTGCGGCTCACGCGGTTAGGTAGTCGTGCCATGGAGTCGCACGTCCGTACATAGTCGTCGCTATGCACGTAAAGGACGCGACAGGACGCCATGCCGAGTTTACTTCGTTCATTCGCTCAAAAAACCGATCGATTTGATGGGGTTTGCGTGTGAGGAGCAGCGGGGATGGGGGAGGAGAGGGGGGCTCGTGAAGGGGTTAGGTGAGAGTTCCTCAGATCAAGCAGTAAGTCCACTCAAATATTAAGCTTCTTCTTCTTCTTCCTCTCCCTCTGAAGTCCGCCGTATTCCGTGACACGGAACAAGGATACCAATTACGAGATGTAATTCAATCGAAAATTAATTTCACTGCATATATTTATATATATTTGTGTGCTATCGTTATCGTTATACCCCTTCTGCAGTCTATCTAACCGCTATTATATATTTATGCAATGTATCATGGCCATGGCGGTATCATGAGAAGCAGTGCCCTGGCATTTGTTTTTAACCATCGCAAGCTGTTCGCATTTATTGAGTTGTAAAGCGTAGTGTGGTGTATGGGCATAGAGTGCTGAGGGGCGTGGAGTGGTTATGATAATAGTCACGTGGTTAGCGGGTTCATATATCCTTGCGCGCCCGCTGGAGGCTCGGAGTGGTATGCATCCTCGGACACCACACGTACAATTGCTACTAAATCGTATAATTGCTATTTTATTTCGTTTAAATGCTTGAGTACGTCGAAATGTTGAGCTTCAGAATATTTTTTTTACATTTGAATGAAGAAAATCGAGATTAAGCAATCAGATATCGCGAGATTCGTGTCACCGGACGAGATTAAGCAGTCAGATATCGCGAGATTCGTGTCACCGGGACGAGATTAACCAGTCAGATATCGCGAGATTCGTGTCACCGGGACGATGTTTAACGCAGTTGTTGTGTGAGGTTCAGGTTAGCTGCTTTGTCTGCTGAAAATATTAAATTCCAGTTTTAAATACAAATCGGTTATCAGACTTCGAGTTTATATGCCATTTGATGTACAATATGGAAGGGCGTAATGATGCCGGTGCCTTCGTGATGAGCTACATGACGGAGATCGTTGAGGGGGTTTTGTCCTACCTGAGTGCGAAGCAGCTCCTCTCCGCGGCCTGGTTAGTCTTCTTGTTTTCTGAGTGTTCATTCGAACAGTGAGATTGATGGGTTGAACCTGCGCTGCAAGTATGATACCTGCATTTGGACAACAACATATATATATATATATATTTTTCTTTTTTCGCACACACTTCTAATTCCATCGAAATGGTTGGTATACCTTGGGAATGTGGGATGATGTCAGATATTCAAAGTAGCAGGTGTTGTTGGTGTGGATACCAGTGGGATGTAATACATCCAATTTACCTCCATTCAAACATAAGCATGACGGATCAAACCTGAACAATGGTATCATAGCAACAAGTGGCGTTGAGAGGACTGAAGAGTGGAAAGTCAACTGGTCCAGATAATATCTATCCACGACGACTGAAAGAAACTGCAAACTGGAGCACTTATTTTGGCACTCATCTTCTACCAATAAAATGCAATGTGTGTCAGTGTGTGTGTCTCCTCCATAACTCTAAAAACAGAGCAGCCTGAAACTTTGCATGCATACTAAGAAAACTCCAAGGAAGTGCAAGAGTGAAGATTGGGTGTTTGCATAAATAAAAACACCCCTTTTTGAAGATAATTAACGGTCTTATTTAATAATGAAGACCTGGGTGCAAGAAGTACTTAAGTCACATTTTTGAAAATAAATGAGCCGGCACCAGTACTATAATCTATAATGGCCAGAGCATCATTTGATACCAAAAAATTCCGAAAATAAGTACTCAAGTCCTGTATATTGGTATATGGTCATTGTTGAATTCACTAAAATGTAGTGCAAGAAATACCCAAGTCCATAATGTTTGAGCAAGAAGTTCCTCAGTCCATGACTGTCCACTCAAAATGCTAGTATGTGTCACGTGACAAGCTGTGAAAATGGCGACCATGGAGGCTGGACAGCATGGTGTGAATGAGGATAACCCTGATAACAGGCATGACGGGGGAAAAAACGTAAAAGAAACCCTGGAAACTGGGCGAGAAAGAGAATGAAGGATGCCCAAAGCATCAGGTATGAAGTTTCTATGCATTATACTTTGCTGGTACTGAAAAAGGCACCACATTGTCATCAGCTTTTGAGCCCTCATAAAACTGTGCATGTGGCAGTGCAGTGGCAATGCTGTGCTGACCCAGATTCCCCATGTATTGGATGTATGTACACTGTGCAGCCCCATGAGACGGAGCAAAAATGACTGTTTGGCAATCAAAAATGAGCAATAAAGGGCTTTGTGTGTTAAAAGTACTCAAGGCCAGCCATTTTGTCACAAAAAGTACATAAGTCCAGGTATTTAGCCACAAAAAGTACTTAAGTCCAAAACTAATTTTCTTGTTTTCTTCGTAAAAAGGATTATTTTTCACAAAAAAGGATTTGTCTGCTCTGTAGAGCCCCTGAACCAGCAACAGGCTCCATAGTTTGCCACCTTTAAAAAAAAGTATCTGCAGCATGTTTTGAAAACTTTGATCCTCAATATCTCAAAATGTGTATTTTGTGATTAAAGTACTTCTTGCACTCAGGTCTTCATTATATCCTTCATCAGGCGATCCTCGGCCACCTCGCTCTCTGGGACTTAAGGCGTTTCCTGGTAACCTCGCTGGGGTGTGAAGCCGCCATGTTTTTTTGACCTGCTCAACCTCATCTTGTAGCGGAACAGGCCACAACTTGGAACAAGCTGTACCTTATAGCTACGAATCGCTGGGTACACTGCATTGCTTATAAACACCCGGAGACGTCGGCATTCCTTGTTTTATTTAGTCTTCAATAAATCACTTGAGGAAGGGATCTTACCAGAAGCATGAAGGAAAGCAAACATAACATTAATCCACAAGAAAGGTAGCAAACGTAAGGCTGAGAACTACAGACCTATTAGCCTCACATTACTGGTAGGGAAAATCGTGGAAAGTTTTGTGTGGGATGCTGTAATGGAGTACATTAAAGTCAGCAAGCTGTTGACCACCTGCCAGCATGGTTTCACACCTGGCAAATCCTGTGCAACTCGGTTCCTCACTGTTGCAAATTAATGGATTAAATTGCTAGATGAGGGGAAGCCTATCGATGTCGTGTACCTCGACTTCAGACATGCATTTGACAGTCTTCCACATGAGAGCTACTCAAGAAGTTGGCTGCCTATGGAATCCAAGGACAGATCCTAGCCTGTATTTGCATATTTTTAACTGACAGGGTCCAACTTGTCACAGTTAATGGAGCTGTATCTTCCTAGATTCTGGTACATAGCGGAATACTGCAGGGAAGTGTGCTTGGCCCAACATTGTTTGTAAACTTCATTAATGATCTACCATCGGAAGCGCAGGCAAGGGTACAAATATTCACGGATGACACGAAGATCTATTGACCCATATGTTACACTGCAGGCGAAGAAGCTCTCCAAGCAGACCTGGACAGAGTGGACTCCTGGGCTGACAGATGGCAACTCCCTTTCAATGACTCAAAATGTAAGACCCTCCACACAGGCAGGAGTAATTTTAGTGCCAGGTACACAATGCGAGGAACTGAACTCCTGAGTGGCTACAGAAAAGGATTTTGGAATGGTTGTTGACGATCAGTTGAATTTTCACCTGAATGTCTCAATTGTTGGCAGCAGGGCATACCAAATCCTCAGGATTATTAAGAGGACCTTCATCCACCTGAACATCAGGACCCTCCCTCTGCTGTCTAAGACTTGTTCATCCCCACCTGTTGTATGGTAATTCTGGTACCAGAGATTCAAACTAGGTGCAGAGAAGGGCCACCAAACTCATCCCTGTTATTTGCCATCTCAGATATCAACAGAGGCTCATTGAATTGAACATGTATGTCCTATTCTACCATAGAAATAGAGGGTATATGATCCTGGTGTACCAGACCTTAAACTGAATGGTTAAATTGGACCCAGACTTCTTTACCCAACAGCACAACACAAACATCAGAGGACATGCCTTAACCTTAGTCTTACCAATGTATTTTACTACCTAATCTTGCCAACTGGGGTCTTTTTGGACCCAAAGACAAAAAGCACACAATTTCGCAAAATTTGTCAAAGTTTCACGTCAGTAACTAAACATGGTGTTGATTGATAAAGTCAACAAACAAGAAAAATAAATATAAAATCTAAAATTAACTAACCAACTGGGGAATTTTATGACCCCCAACTCAAAAGCACTAAATTTTGTTCAATCTGCTGAAGTTTCATATCAATGAGGAAAGATAATTATTTTGATTGGATAATGTTTTAGTGATAAAGTACACAAACGAGCAGCATGAAAAAATAAAAATTGGAAGACCTGCATACCATGTGAATTATATATGTACATATATATATATATATATATTGTTACGGCTGTGGAAATTCGCATAACACCATAAACGTCCTTAGTTCAGTTGGATCAAGAAGTCTGTGTTCAGTTAGATTTCCCCACCGTTGTTTAATGGGAATTATTCGTGTCACCCGGGCTGTGAAACTTCAGGTAGCCGTTTTTCTTTGCTATCGTTATTTTGGACCAACCACCAACCGCTTCACACAACCACCTTTCCACCTCGTTTCCACCTCGGCACACGGTTGCCAGAGGCCTGGTCTTCGTCGAGGGAAAGCAGGCGGCCCCCGTTTCCCCCCCTTCCCCGGACGAATGGCGTCTCCACGGTGAATTCCACCCTGCTGTGGAAGAAGACAAGTACAGCGGCAAGGGAGCGTCCCCGATCTGGCGGGAAAACGCCTCCTCCGAGAAGGTTCCCGCAGGTTCTGGAAGGAGGGTGGGGCGAGAGCGGAGGGGCAGGGCGTGAGTAATAAAAAGGACACACGGAGCATTCGTTCTCTCTCTCGGGCGTTCGTTCTCTCTCTCGGTGGTTGCTGGAGTTGTCGCTGCCGCTGGACGCCGCGGAAGGACCTGGGCTGCTTCTGCCGGAGCTGCGTGAAGGTCTGGGCTCGTGTCCGAGTCAGGAGCTTGGAGCGGTCGGTCGGTGGAGGTCCGGGCGTCACGAGGGAGACGCGGGCAGGAGACTCAGCGCTGCTGTGTCGCGCGAACCTGCGCGTGCGTGTGGGGAGAGCCGGAGAGGGCTCGCCTGCCGCTTGGCAAGGCCTGGGCCGGACCGCGGTTACGCTAGCTGCCATGGGGAAGGAGCGTCGTGGGTCGCCCAGCAAGGAAGGTAACCTGCGCGGCCTCGCGGAGCCTCTGCGGTCTACACGGCTCCACGTTATAAAGGCCCACGGGCCCAGTCTGGCTCCCCCGTCAATGGGGGTGGTCTTTTTCCTGGGGTTTTGCTTTCGAATGCATGTTGTGGCGCCGTGTATTGTAAGTAAAACCTGTTAAGTGACTGTACATAATTGCTCATAGACGGTCGTAGCGCTTTTTGCTCTTGC